>CM008281.1:16544889-17144889 GCA_002319775.1 Fagopyrum tataricum | reverse complement strand
CATAATTCCAATTACTCGATTTCAGTTACCCAATTTCGGTTACCCTCACTTACCCAATTTTATTTACCCAATGTTACTTACCCGATTTTACTTACTCAATGTTATTTATCCGATTCTATATCCCCGATTTTAGTTACTCAATTTTACATACCCAATGTTACTTACCCGATTTTACTCATTCGATTTTACATACCCAATTTCACTTACCTATATATATTGTGATAACTGGAAATTTTAATTTCCGATACCGGTAGCGTTACCGGATTTTAACGAATTAAAATCGTTTTATTTGAGCGGGTAACTAATCTAGAGAAAAATGGGCCTTTTCTTATTTCTTTGTCACTTCTTCTGGGCCGGATCTTAGTAGGCCTTTTTCCTTCTCTTTCCTCTTGGGCCGGAGCAAGCCTGGCGTGGTTGCTCATCTTTTCTTCTGGACCCGATGAGGCGGCAAATATGGTTCCCACGTATCTCCTGCGTATTGATTCGACTCGATCCACCACCCTTCTCTCTTATCCCGTCGAAGTCGGGATTTTCCGCTCAAAGAATCACCACACCATCGTAACCGCTTCTCTCTTTCTCTCGCGTTTCCAGACGATCAAAGGCGGTAGTTCTCCTTCGTATTCCTCCTCTGTGCACAAAGGAAACCGACGACTTGGAACCTGCACTTCTCCTCCAGACAAACAGACGGGCTCTTGGGTGGGTTTTGCGTTGCAACCTTGCAGCCTGGACTTGGAGCTTTGTGTCGTCTCTTCTCCTTCGACCGGTTCGGGTAAGCGAACCACCCTCTTGCTTCTCCTCTGCGTAGGTAAGGCAACTTCCAGTTTCCTTATCCTATCTTGGTCGTGCATGAATCGCTTGTGTTTCGATCAACACAACAAGCAGCAAGGTGAGTGATCGAGTTCTGGGTGCCAAGAACCGTTCTTGGGTGAGTCTCTTCTTCTCCGTCTCTTCACTGCTTCTTGGCCTTGCTCTTCTCTTTCCTTCCAATTCTTGCTTCCACGGATGGATTTTGAGAATTTATGCCTTACCTGTATATTTTCCAGTCGGACAGACAAGAACTCTAGAGCTGCTACGCGTCTCCTGAGTGCAGCAAGGACGTTACCTTAGTTCTTGTTCCTTCCTTCCCTAACTGATCGGTTTGCATACTCCCCTCTCTTTTTCTTTCGTTGGTTACCTCGGTTCTTGGAGGATGACTGATCTTGTCTTCCTTTCGGTACAACTGCAGTGGAGCCACGGACTTGGCAACTAGTCTGAGTCGAAGTGTGGGCTTCTCTTGCCTGCAGTAGGTGTGGGCAACTAGGCTGAGCCATTCTTTTGGCTGTTATCCTCAGCAGTAGAAGGTACAGTTTCTCACCTTTTCTGTTTATGTGTTTACTGAGGTTAGGATAGGTGTAGTGCTGACTAGGGGTTTTGAACCTGGGATCTGGTTCTTTTGTTTTGGATTAAAATCGATTGCTGTAGAGAATCGAACCCTGGATCTCAGTTCAACCTTGCCCAGAAAACTGTGATGAGTGACCGACTTTAGGACCAAGTTTCAATATGTTAGGATGATAATCCACCGTTGATATTTTGATATGTTATAGTTGGACATACCTAGTTTATTGTATTAAAATTTGGGAAAGATCCAACGGTCGGATATGGAGTTATAAGTCTCCAAAGTTGACTTGAAACTTAGTTTTGCAAGTTACGTGTGTTAGGAAGCAACTTTGGGAATTTGTGTAGAACTAGAGAAATGTTATTTTTGGATTCCGATTGTTCTAGCCCAGAGTAGGTATGACCTAGTATGTGTAAATATTTTCTTTAGAATTTTCGGAGTTCGGTACGAGGTCCTTTCGATAGGCCGAAGTTGAGTGTTTGGTATAATCTCGTAAATCGAGTTTTGGACTTAAAATGTAAGTTTGAGCAAACCCTCAAACTTGCTTTCGAGTTTTGAGACTTAATAAAGGTGACGGGGTGGTATAAGATAGACTTGGAACCAGTTTGGGCACTTTTCGGAATTTTCCGAAAGGTGAGGGGCGTTTTGGTAATTTCCGCTAAAGTTAGGTTTTCTTGTTCTTTCGAATATGAGAGCGTTCTCATTAGTATATAATCCTTCTATAAACTCTGTAAGACTTAGAAAGATGACTCTAAGTCGATCTTTCTGGATTAGGTAGTGGATAGCGTTTGTACGAGCGGATATTAATTGGTGATGGCTGGGAGACATACTACTCAGGTAAGTCTTATGGACTTGCTTAGCTGATGGTGTTATATGAATATATGCTATGTGGTGGTGTGTGTTACCGCTTTAATGAGTAAAGAATAGACGATGTTATATGATAATAAGACCCAAGTGTATGATAACGGGTCGTGGCATCACTTCCCAGCACTGTAAGATGACTGGGAATGCTCTCTGCGATTAGACTGTACGGTATACGGTAGATATGCATTGGAACCATTCCGCTCGGTAGACGGGGACAGAGGCGAGGATCGATGGGATCCTCATGCCACAACGGAAGTTGAATTAATAAAAATGAATCACCTAATGAAAAGATAAGAATTGGTTTGTGTGTTTTACGTGATGTGTTTAATAGCCTTTATGTGTTGTTTGTGAAGAAGAAAGATGGATCGATGAGACTGTGTATTTACTACCGGGAGCTGAATAGGGTTACTATCAAGAATAAGTACCCTCTTCCCCGTATTGATGATTTGCTTGATCAGCTGCAGGGAGCTGTAGTGTTTTCCAGGATTGATTTGAGGTCGGGTTATCACCAGCTGAGGGTGAGAGAGCAGGATATACCCGAAACAGCTTTTCGTACTCGTTATGGCCACTACGAGTTTGTAGTGATGCCATTCGGGCTTACGAACGCGCCAGCCGTGTTTATGGAGATGATGAATGCGATATTCATCGACTTTCTAGACTAGTTTGTGGTAGTGTTCATTGATGACATACTGGTGTATTCCCGAGATCGGAAGGAGCACGCAGGACATTTGAGGACAGTGTTGCGAGTTCTCCTGGACAACGAGTTATATGCTAAGTTGTCCAAGTGTAAATTTTGAATGTCGGAGGTGGCCTTCCTAGGCCATGTGGTCACTGCAGAACGAGTTATATGTGAATCTGTGATATCCAAATAAAAAAAGTGCATTATTCGCTAAATAATTTCTAAAATCAATTAATATCTAATAAATCCTAAACTAATCCTATTATCCTAAAACAATTTCATAAAAGTCATTGTTACAACCAATATGAGAATCATTACTTGAACCACCAATATCCAATAATAGGTCTATTATATTGGGTGGAAATGACCGTGAGTTCCAATGATGTTGTATAAAACACATAACTTGGCAGAGTTGGTTGTATTACGGGAGGAGGTCTTGGTACCTATTTGTGTCCCTCAATCTTTGCATATGCATTGTTGTAGTTGGAAGCTTAAGTCACATGTGCAAATTTCATATCTTTGTTCTATAGCCTTTAAGATTTTGGCAGGATCTTGGGTTTAGGTTTCATGTCTCGATACTAGAGCCTGAGGTAGTGGATATAAAGTACTAGGATGTAACGAGGGAGAATGAGACAGCAAATAAGCACCATTAGCCGTAGGACTTGGAGTATGAAGTGATGACAAGGAAGCATCGCCTAATGGAGATGGACCAGGAGCGGGAGGACTTAACACATCGTTGCTCTTGTGAAATGGCGATCCTTGACAAAATATTTTTCCTTTCATCCTACGCATAGTTGCTTGAAGCGAAAAGTTGTTGATTTCATCTTGATACATTTCTTTCACTTGGATGAAATTCTTTCCACTTGGTACATACTTGTTAAAATAATTCTACAAAATTTACACAAATCAATCTCTACTAAATTAAACGATGTATAATCAACTTTATACAAGACTAAATAAAACACAAGAAATTAGTAGAAATATATATATATATATATCTCTTATGTTTGTGGTGGATCACTAGTATACTTCTCACTTTTTTTTGTTACGGTACATTGTCAATTTGTCATCATTACAGTTGCACTAACATCTAAGAGTTCATCTTCATCTCTAGTCTACGATTCCCAAGTATCATGTGATCTCCGGTCCCATTGTCACACCCTAAAATTCCGCAAATCGCACAATGCAAATATCAATATACCATACACCCCTTTCAACCATTCCTATCCTCCTCGGCTCTAAACATGTCCCTACGACAGCCAAACCACCGTCTATTTGAAACGAGCCCATCCAAGTTCTACTTAACCCATCCCATCATTCTTAAATACTTTTTTATTTAAAAAATAAATAAAATACTATTATCATTATTTATATGATTTTTCTAATTCATTACATTGATGCTAGTCCTATCAAAAAAGTCAATTATTTACAATGCATTAAAATGTCTATGAGACAATTTATGCATCGATAATTAAAAAAGTCTTTTTCGTTAAGAAAACAAGACTCCTTTTGCAAATAAAAAGACTCGGTGAAGTATTCCTTTTGTGGGTTCTACGTCTTTTTTTGTGGAATCTAAGTCCACTTTCGACTTTGAACAAATCTATTGATATACTATTATCAATAGTCCATCATTAGCGAATACTATTGCTGATTGGAAGATATGTTTGTTTAGACTTTAGAGCACCAACATCATAAAAAATCTAAGATTAATTTTTATTTATGTTTTTCAATTTTTGTGTCACATCAATTTATAAAGATAACTATTTTATACATATCAATCAAACAACCAGTTATTTTCATACCATGTTATTATTATGTAACATTGATATTTTATTTGGTTGTTGATAAAAAAAAAAACCATAAAACTAATACTAGAAACATATATAAATTGAAAAATATGTTTTGTAGATGAAATCAAATTAAATATATCATACAAATAAAAATCACATTATATCAAGTGAAAACAATATAAAATACCAAATGTTACACAAATTAAAAATCACACAAGTTTTATGATCACGTTTGGTAAGCTCGTGATAAAGATTACGAGATAATATTATAAATATTTTAATGTTCATCTAATCATATCTCATATCTCAATAATACACTGTTTGGGGAAGAAAATAAAGAGAATGAAATTATCTTATTTATAAAATTGTTTTTAATAGGAACTTTGTTGGTAAGGTGAGTTTATAGGAATTAAAAATGGCCATGATTTTGTAGTTGAAGAATAAAAGAGATAAAGAAGGTGAATAAAAAGGTTATTTATGAATAATCAGTTGTTTGAAACGGTAGCTTATTCACAAAACCGTCGTTTAAAACAATGGTTCTGATCCGAGCGTTTATGTCTTCCTATTCTCGGAATTAGTTTAATTCCGAACCTAAATTGCGAAATAGCTTTTGTTTCTTTATTATTTAGGAAAAAAATTCCTATAATTCTTCGTCATTTGTAAATTATTCATTCTCAAAGTTAAACATTATTTTCAAAACTTCTTATATATATTTTTTATATATATTGGCCATATATATTTTTGTACATAGAGTATATCCCTAATATCCAACTCTTCTTTCAATTTTATACAGGGTTTTAATAAATTGTAAATAATATTTTTAAATTATTAATTAAAAATTATCAACTAAACAATTACAATTTTTTTAAAAGTTGCGTTAACAATCTTTAATGTAACAAAAAAAAGAATTAATACATATCTTATTAGATCATAAAGTTAATTATTAAATTTAGTATTAGTAATTACAAAATTCTTAAATTAAAAAAAATTTACGTGACAATTTCAAACTTTAAAAAAGTGTAGCCTATAAACATTTCTAAATTTTAAACTTAATTAATCTGACTTTTTATTAACGTAAAATATTAACTTTTTAAAAGATTTTTTAGAACTTCGTGAATTCTAGCGCTGACACGTGACAATAAGTATCTCTCCTTTAATTCTTATAAGATAAGATAAGACAAAACTATATCTTATATCTATTAAAGCAAAAGCAATTTTAGCCACGTGTCGCCGCCAGGTTTAACGCAGCCCCCAAAATATTTTTTAAAATATGGTTTTTAAATCCAACTAGTGTATTACCCGCACCTTGTGTGGGTTGAGTTTTAAAATACGTGATAATAGATGTCTCTTCTTTAATATGTATAACATTAGTTTCACACATTCTAAATCCTTACAAAAATACAAAATATTATAAAAAAATGATATTTTATATTATACTAATATCAAGGTGCGGGTATTACAATCGGTAATTAAATATTTGGATTGAGCTTTGAATATTCATGCGGATAACTTTTCTTGACTAAAAGAACTGGTACAAATATCATGATCTATATTAATTGTCGGTAATTTTCATTATTAAATAGTAACATATGTTAATATACTATGTTAAGTACTAATTAATGTCAACTATCAATGAGTATATTATTTTTATTTTATAATAATTTTAATAGTGTTATTAAGTTAAAATAAGATCAATATTATGAACTATTTATTAAATTAAAAAAAACATGTAATGCAATATGTCGCATAACAAAATGTCAATTTTAAAGTTTATTATGAAATCAACGAATTGTTCGTGGAATAACTATAAACATATAAAAATGTCACATAACAAATATCAATTTTGTTAGTAAATTCTTAATTGTTATTTTTTATGATTTAAAAATATGCCGAATCATAATATATCCTACATAATTTAACAATTTACCTTTTTCTAAGGTAAGATCTCATGCTTGTGAAGTTGTGAACAATTTTAGTAATAAAATCTTAAATTTTTTCTAAATTATGACATTATTTATGAACTTTTGATTTTAAGAACATTCGTTGAGATTAGTTCGAAATTATCAATGTTAAAAAAATATGAAATTATCGAGTTTAATTTTGAAAATAATTACTGAGTTAAAATTCGTAATTAATAAAATTGTGTTGTTCCGATTATACAAATAATTTATTTAAATTAGGTAATTAAAATATTTGACTTAAAAGTTCTTTAAATTTCTTACGTAAATAGTTATTAGAAAACATTTAGTTAATAATTAAAATAGCTCACAATTTTTTTTAAAATCCGATTATAGTTATTTATTTGAATTACATTTCAATGTGCTAACTTTTTGTCTCACGATAGAGAAAGATAAATTGAAATTAGAAGATCAAAGGGCTTAGGAGGTGAAGAGGATGGTACCGGATGAAAACTATTTATTGCGTGATGTTGCTGATTTAAGTATATAGGGGTGTTGGGGCCGATTCAAGTATATAGGAATCCTCAACTATACAATTTGACCGGACAAATATATGTGCATAAATTGCATGGGATTTGTCATGCCTTCTAGGTCTATAAACATTTTGCCTTTTGGTTGTTGCAAGGGCGTCGAAGGATCGTTATTTGCTGTCAAACTGAAATCTCGCTAGAGTTGCCGCTTCAGGAAGAGAAGTCACTTGAAGACGTTGATGACGAAGAACCGGAATCTTCGAACCGGAGGATTGAAAGTATAAGGTAGTCATCCATGAAGATAAGTACTCGTTTCAAGCGAACGCAATAGAAGTCGATCAAGTAGTATGAATTTGATTGTCGTTTAACCTGCAATTCAACATTACAATTTGTTAGTCTTCAATACGAAAAGATTACTATGAGAATCGGAAAAAAAAATGAAAGGATATCCTAGTCACTTTAATTTATTTCAATATGACTGAGTGATTAAAAAAATGGAAAAGTTGTGAGTTGAGATGTTGAAGTCATACTTGGACGAATATATATATATAGTGGAAACATAATTATGGTTAACAAACTTGTAGCGAAAGTTTGAAATTTTAATTCGAAAAAAAAAGAGATAAAAGATTTTGATGAGATACGTCTAACAATCTCTTTTAAAAAAAAAAAATACAGATATTGTTGATTTTAAGAAGATTCGTTGAGATAAGAATGGAATTATCGAATTTAATAAAAAAACATAAATATCAAGAATATATTCAGTTATGAACTTTTTTTTTATAAAAAAAATCGATTGCAAATTCTTTATTTATACTATGTTTTTTTAGAAATTATGATAAAAATATTTAATAATAAATTATATTTCAAAAAATAATTAAAAAATATACCCGATTTGTTTTTACATTTGTTTTTGTTTTTAACAATGTGTGTTTGACTAACAAATTCGATTAAAAGATTTGATTTGATCCTGTAATTGAAATCCGATTAAAACCTGATTTACATGAATTTTTTTTATTGGGCTGACATTAAACCTGAGAGCGACACGTGGCAGCAGAGGCCTGTAAAATTTCCGTTGGGCTGAGGAAAATCCTGAGAACGACATGTGGCAATAGAGGCCTCTGCTTTAATATATATAAGATATGATAAGATAGGATAAGATTTTTGATTTTAATATTTCGTAATTAATATTTTTGATTTTAATATTTCGTTTTTTTATTGCTAAAATTTTTTAATTAATATTTTTAATTTTAATATTTTGTAATTAATATTTTTGATTTTAATATTTCGTTAAATATTTTTTCTAATGAATAAACTTAATTAATATTTTGGTGGGCTTCGGTTAATTGCTGAAATGACACGTGGTAGTGACTATTTTCCTGCGTGACACGTGGCAAGGAGTGCTACTCCTATAATATATATATATAAGATTATTATCAAAATATTCTTTAAAAAGTGATTTTTAAATTCAATTATTTTCAAAAATTATATCATTAAAAAAATGTAAATGAAATTTATTTTTTTGTTATTTAAATTTTTTATATTTATTCTACTATCTTATTACACATTTACAAATATATAGGAATTATTTTTATTAGTAATATATAAAAATAACACCCGTGCAGGGCACGGGTAATATACTAGTTTATATGTATGTGTGTAGGGTAGAAAGAGGGAAGAAGGTGGTTACCCTTATTATGCAAACACGTACTACCTTTTGTTTCAGTCAAGATCTTCCGTATCTTTCATTATTTGTATCCTTGTATCCCTATCACGTGATTGGTGGGATTTATATTGTTTATTATTTTTTTCGTAAAACAGTAAAACTTTAACCCTTATTTTTTTAGCCTCAACCAATCACATTATAGGGATACATGTATCACTGGTACAGAAGATCTCAAATGCTTTTGTTTACAATTGCAATTCACTTATACACAGAAAGTCGACCACGAGGACGAACGTACCAACAATCCTTCAATAATCCATAATTCATTCATTTCTAATCCGATTTCAAATCCGTTTGCACTATCGGGTTCCTTATCCTATTATCTTCATCGTGGTACAAACTTATTTTCCTTTTATTAGATTTTTAGTTAAGTTTCTGTTTACCGCTATTGTGATAGATTTCGTTGGGTCAGAATGGACGTGGGGGGTCGTACGTCCAAGCGAATATGTGCGTTCGGCCCAAGTCCAACACATAAGTCCAGCAGGGTTCCATCCTAAGACCAATTGACAATTGGAGGAGTAGCCCACCAACCTTATATATTAGACTTGTTATCCAAATATTAATGATGTGAGAACCATAATCCTCCACGTACACGCCCCCTCAAGTGCAACCGTCTGGCTCGGTTGACACTTGACATAATGCCTTTAGGCCAGCTAGCCCAACCGGACGGACTACCATTGTCCATGTCCGCAATTTGAGTCTTAAGGCCGACAAGCCCAATAAGCCAAAACTTGCTCTGATACCATGATAGATTTCGTTGGGTCAGAATGGACGTGGGGTTGCACGTCCAAGCGCATATGCGCGTTGGGCCCAAGTCCAGCGCATAAGCCCAGCAGGGTTCCATCCTAAAACCAATTGACAATAGGAGGAGTAGCCCACCAACCTTATATACTAGACTTGATATCCCAATATTGTCGATGTGGGAACCATAATCCTCCACATATTGGAACGCCGACGACCACCGCGAGCCACCGAACGTCGGGTTTATTATCGTGCTCTTATTCTTCGCTTCGCTGGGAGTTCGTATCTTCTTTTATATCGTCATTCGGATTAGTAACGAATAAGTTATGAATTTATTTATCTTTTCTATTGCGATTTGGTCTAAATTGACTTTACAGTCGTCTGGATGGAAAATGGAAATTCCATAATGATCATATAATTAATTTGGTGATCATTGACTATTTGTTTGGTGAAATCTGATAACAAGTTTGTTAGAAAATGCATTCGGGCAAAAAATGTTACGTCAGTGATATTTAATTAATTAATTAAAGTATTAAATTATTAATTAATTAAATTTAGCTTACAGGAAGTGTTGTAGAGCTAATAAAATTCTATGAGAAGAATATATATGATTTTGGAATTCAAGAGTTAATTTGAGGAATGTTATATTCCTAACAAATGCAGTAGTAGCAGATAGTGAACCTAATGGTTAATAATATCGATGGTCTGAACAAATCCAGGTAAGTCTGAAGACTTACCTAGCTTCGATCTGCAGAACCCCGTGCCTGAGAGATTAGTGTGATATGATATGTTTATTATGTTTGGTAGATAAAATTGGACATAGTCAAATTTAATGTCACCTTACTTAATTGATAAAGTTGAGGATCTAGTGATGAGTCATGTGCATGATAACAAGCTAATAGGGTGATATGGAAATGTGATAGCATGAGTTACTGAATATGTTATATTGGTAAAGTGATGAAAAGGAAGCTTTGATTGATGATGTTAAAAGTCCTACTTAGGCTTATTATTTCAAAGCTCAACTTATATAGCGGCTTACTATGTCAAAGCCCGGCTTATATGGCGGCTTATTATTTCAAAGTCCGCCCGCAAAGTGGCTTGTTATTTGAAAGCCTGACCCGCAAGGCGTCTTGTTATTTAAAAGTCCGGCCAGCAAGACGGCTTGTTATGTAAAGAGCTCGCCTATAATGGAAACTCCCTATTACTTAAAGTCTACCTTATGGAGTTTGATGAACATATATTAAAATACGACTTACTTATATTAAGGAGTGATGTTCCATGAAAGGATTTATTAGTAAGTTTTTCTTATAAGACAATTTCTTATTAAGACATAATTTGTTATGAGTAGTTTATTGTTTATAAATAAAATTGTAGGGAATTGGAAATTTTTATTTATTATGTGATAGTGTGCTTATGTGCTTATGTATTATGTGATTATGTAATTATGTGATATGGAGACGTGAATGTGATAGATTATTGTTTTGTTAGGATTATCTCGTGGATAGGTTATGATCGTTAATTAACGGTTTATGCCAAATTCTTTGTAGGTTTTCTTATGGATATGTTCAATATAAAGATGTTAGTTGGAGATGGTGGTTAGCCGAAGCAACGTGTGTCATAGTATGGTGATTTGGGGTCATTTGTGTTTGTTAAACCGCATGTAGGCAGATGTGTACGCTCGCATGAAAGCGGTGTTGTAATTTTTGTAACGCCCGGAATTTTATTAATTTTATTCCGGACTTAGAGCGCCTTGTAGTTTATCCCGTAGTCCCGAGATGCCGAGTGCCGGGATTTATTCCTAAGAAAATCCCGAGCCGACTTGTCGTTTTTCCCTTTTTCCCGCGTTCCGACCTTTCGTTCCGAGTCGAAGTGACAAGGGGTCATTTCCGACCCCTCGTTCCGGGCAAAAGAGGACAAGACAGCTGTTGTCCCCTCACTTTGCAGCCCTTGTCCCCCCCTCTCTCTCCTCCCTTTCTCTTTCACGTTCATTCCTTTTCCTCTTCCTCCCATGGCTCCATCTTTGCTCCTTTCTCTTCTCTTCTTCCATTTTGTGTGGAGATCTTGCTGTGGACAGCTTGGAGAGGCATTCCAGATTTGTGGTAAGCTCCTTCCTCTCCCTTACCTCTCTTCTTTGGCTGATCATACTATCTTATTTCCTCCTCTTCATCCATGACCATGGATGAAGCTTTGAGAGGTTTTCACTCAAGTCCCTTGCATGCTTGTGATCTTAGCTCGATTAGGTCGAGGAGAGGTGCCTAAGACCAGGGGTGGGTGTTTGGAGAAGATCCAGCAAGAGAAGAAGCACTTGGGAGCCAAGGATCCACGATCGAGACGAGCTTCTGCAGCGTAACCGCAGGGGCGGGTCATCACGGCCGCGGGCGCGGACGGCCGCAGGGGCGGCACAGCACGGCCGCCGGAGCGGCACAGCACCGCCGCGGGTGCGGCGGCAGACTCACGGCAGCACAAGGCCGCGGGTGCGGCTGGGCTCCGGCGCGGGCGCGGCTCGGTAAAACCGCTGGGGCGGCTCCTAGTAGGCGACGCAATCCTCCGCGGGTGCGGCTCCTTGTTCCGCGGGGGCGGCTACTGTGTCCGCAGGGGGCGCCGGCTTGACTCCGTGGCTGCGGTTTCGGCAACAGTAGGTCCCTCCTCTCCTTTCCTCTTCGTTCCTTCCTTAGTATTGATGTTGGATCTTGTTAGTAGTATGCCTAGGATGGATCTAGAGTTGCTTGGAATGCCACTTAGTGGTTGTGAACCTAGGAGCCCTTAAGGCTCGATGTAAGTGATGGATATGAGCATGTGAGCATGATGGACCTTCTAGGCTAGCTTGTGCCTCTTTGGTTGAGGATTACTATCTTGTGGAATTATGAACTGTTGTGGGCTGTTGCATGTGTTGAGAGTGTGATGAGTACTTGGGACCTAGGAAGCGTTTCCTAGTTTGAGGGTTAGGTGATCTTGCGTAGATCACTAGAGTGAAGTCTAAGACTTCTTGAGTGTGAGTATGTATTGATATGCATATCTCTTGTGAGCAGGTTGTGGGCTTCCTCCTTAAGGAAGCAAGAGTGTGGTTGACTTGGGTTTGGTGACGAGGTAAGTCTCCGGATTTACTGAGCTCGTATTTTACGTATTAGCATTGATATGTGTTTGGTGGTGTGTGTTTATGTTCTTGTTATAACTATTAAACCGGTAAATAGGACCACCGACCTTATATCTATATTTTGGCCCAAGTGTATGATAACGGGCGGTGACAATACTGCCTAGCCTTGCGTGGGTCTAGGGGATTCTCGGCGACTTGCCCGGCGGGTTAGATGGTCGGGTGCATCCGTACCATTCTTTGCCGGTGGGGGGACCGAGGCGAGACCACGGTGGTTCTCGTGTCACAACCGAAGTTGAATTAGAACGGGATACGACTTGCGTGTTTTATGAAACAGACTTGCGTGTTAGGGATGCCGCCAAGTGAGGTGGAGGAGTGGACAGCCGGGGTCTCCGTACATTGTAGGACGGGGATGTTTTTGGGTTATGTTTTCATATTGTGGTTCATGTGGTACGGTTTAAGTTTCGTATTGGAGTTGTGTTGTTTTGAGGACTCGACTGAGTTTCCAAGTTGTAGTTTCTTACTTTTTGTTTCCGCATACATTATAAACGTTTTTGAGTTTGCCTTTATTTGTGCCTTGTTGGAAGGTCCGGTGAAATTGTTGTCAGGCTAAGGGTCGGGACCCATTGTGAGGTCTCGCCCGTAGCACCCCGAGTCCCGCGGATTTGGGGTGTTACAATTTTGATGATGATAAAGGTTAAAGGCTGCTAGTGTGAAGTTATGTTTTTTTTGTTATGCGGTTGCATACATGAAATGGTTTTGATAATGTTTGTCAACTAAACAGGTTGAATGTTTTAAAATTTTGTCATGCTTCTTGTTGCAAGGTCCTACAGGTGAATTTCTTATCAAGCTAACCGATGAACCTACTGTGTGTTCCATAGCCTAGTGACGCCTTGGGTTATTAAAATTTTGGTCTTTGTAGAGAGGCCTTGTCTCTCCTTGCGAATGACTCTCAGCGTGTTGTTATGTCCCGTTTTGTTCCGGTTTAATGCTTATTGGTGCTAGCCACTAGGACCCCTACTCCTTTTTCTGTCCAACAAAAAAAAGTTAATTGTCCGTCTTATCTAATAGATTGTACACATCGTAAGGAATTATTGAGTGATCCATAACGGATTCTTAACGTTGTCTACGTACTTCCTAGAACAGGGTTTTGTTTGCGTTTTGCATTCCATTTTTGTTGTGATCTTTCAACGAGTTACTTGAGAAATAGAGAGAAGAAGAGAAGACAAGACGTTTTGTGGTTTTGCTGCACAAACCTTGCAGCTAGGGTTTTCAATATGCTTTGGTGGATAATGAATACAACCCTACACCTATCTATTTATAACCATAAATAGATAGAATCCTCTATAAATAGATAGAATCCTATAAATAGATAGAATCCTACAAATAGATAGAATTCCTTATAAATAGATAGGATTCTAAAAATAGATAGAATCCTCCGCGGGGGGTTCTACTCCCGCACCCCCTGTCGCCCCGGGCCCATTAATCCATGGGCCCAAAATATGTTTCCCCTGACCCATTGTATTAGTATCCCTTGATTTATTGTCTTATTACAACAATCTCCACCTACACAACATAATCTAATACAAAATTTGGAAACACATATACAACTTCAGGATCTTGTCGCCAGATCCTCCTTGTTTCTCTTGACAGGGGGCTTTCTCATGGCCCCTGCGGCTCCTGGCACCTCCTGGTACCGCCTGACGCCTCCTGGCGTCGCCCCTGCGGCTTCTGGTGCCTCCTGGTGCCGCCCCTGCGGTTCCTGGCGCCTCCTGGCGCCGCCCCTACGGTGGCCTGGTGCCTCCTCTGCGGTTCCTGGCACCTCCTGGCGCCGCCCCTGCGGCTCCTGGCGCCTCCTCTGTGGTTCCTGGTACCTCCTGGTGCCGCCTGGCGCCACCTGGTGCCGCCCTGCAGTTCCTGGCACCTCTTGGTGCCTTCTGGTGCCGCCTGGCGCCGCCACTGCGGTTTCCTGGATCCGCACCCGCGGCTCTGTTGATCCACCCCCGCGGTCACGCTGCAGAAGCTCGTCTTCTTCGTCTTCAACATCCCCTGCTGCGTTAGCAGATCCTTAACTCGTTGCTGTCAAAGACCGAAGTTGTCAGTTCCGTTGAATCGCGGAACCTCAAATTTTACAACGGAACTCATCGACAACCTTGCTCTTGATACTAATTGTTGTGCTCTGATGCCAATTGTTGAGCTCTGATACCAATTGTTGTGATCTTTCAACGAGTTACTTGAGAAATAGAGAGAAGAAGAGAAGACAAGACGTTTTGTGGTTTTGCTGCACAAACCTTGCAGCTAGGGTTTTCAATATGCTTTGGTGGATAATGAATACAACCCTACACCTATCTATTTATAGCCATAAATAGATAGAATCCTCTATAAATAGATAGAGTCCTATAAATAGATAGAATCCTACAAATAGATCGAATTCCTTATAAATAGATAGGATTCTATAAATAGATATAATCCTCCGCGGGGGGTTCTGCCCCCGCACCCCCGGTCACCCCGGGCCCATTAATTCATGGGCCCAAAATATGTTTCCCCCTGGCCCATTGTATTAGTATACCTTGATTTATTGTCTTATTACAACAATTTCGCACTACTATCATCAAATAAGAATCCTAGAAATTGTATTTCCTCAATAAGTTTGTACTCGCCTTGTTATATGATCTAATAAATTTTTCTCAAACTACAATCGGAACCCTTTATAAAGTCATTGCTTGTAGAATTTCAAATTTAAATTTTGGTGTATTACGATACCGAAAATATTGCACTAAGTAACAAACGACATAGTGTTAGGAGTTCCAAATAAAAAACATTTAACAAATAACAATCGACAAATTAAATTACTTTTACCTGAAACATCCGAGTCTAAGTTTGTTTTAAGACGGTGATATATAATCACGTGTTTTTTTTTTTGAAAGAAATCATCACATGGGTTATTAAACCCACTTTTAATGATTTTACTAATTTTGATCGGTCGATCAATAAAGTGAAAATTAGTTTGGAGTTTATATTTATAACATTGCCAATACCAAAAAAAAAAAAACCCAAAAAAAATATGTATAAAATGTGAAAAAATCAAAGTGAGGTAAATAAATGTAAGATGTCGATGAATAAATAAATTTATTGTATAGATATAATTATATATACTTTAAACTTTTCGAAATTTGAATAATAAATCCGGAATGTTGTCGGCATCGTTATTCCGCAATTTTCTCGGATAACGTGTATTCATAAGCCGTCTTTCTTAACGATTGAAAAATAAAATAACGACTATTTTAGTTGTTTTTTCTTTTTCATGTTATTTCACATCTAGAATATGTCCGATGTTCTGATCATTTCTCTCAACGGTGGAATTTATACTCGTCATTTTCACACAGTTCACGAGTTATGGGTCAATTGCTATCAATGATTAAGTTAATCACCCTTAATCATTATTGAGATTAAAAAACATACTAGCTTATACGCTCAATTTCACTTTCGGACCTTAAGTTCGGAATCGATTTTGCTTTCATTCTCCATGCGCAAAATTAGTTAAACACTAATTTCGCACTTCGAATACAAAATTAGAGAGATGTTTAAAGGAAATACACCGATTCGTTTAAAATGTGCGTTCAAACATGTCCTTATTTTCTTAATGAATTAATGAAAAAGAAAAGAAAAGAAAAAATAAAGTCAAAAGTAAATTAAGCAATAACCTACTTTTTCTATTAAAAAAAGAGAAAAAGAAGAAACAAAATTTTATGATGTCATAGACAATAATCAAATGTTGACCAAATCAAGTCCTCTTTGATTCGCAGAATGCTTCACGAAGGAACACTCTTAATTCCTAATCACATACTAAATTACGTATTACATGCTAATTGGAATCCAAAGCGCGCGTGACGTCTCCTCATACACCACATATTGAACATTGCAATTAATTAAGTTAATAGTCAGTCTTATAAAATCAAATTGACCGCAAAAATAATATCAAAGTTTTGGTCTTGAATATTAAGCATTTTATATTTGGTCAATGTTATATAAACATCAAATCAACTATCAATTTTATAGATAATAAATGGGTCCAACTTATTGAAGGTTTCTGGTGTCAAATAAACGGGTTCGGAAGGAAGATTTACCATCGATTATATATCGAAAATTCGGCATTCATTTTACACCCCCGGTATATATGGATAGTGTTTTTTTCTTAGTAATTTGTTGAACTTATCTTATATATATTAAAGCAGAAACCTCTATTATCACGTGTCGTCTCCAGAATTTTTCTCAGCCCAACGGAAATTTTACAAGCCTCTGCTGCCACGTGTCGCCTTCATGGTTAACTTTAGTCTAAACCTTTTTTTTAAATCACAATTTTCATATAAAGATTTTGTAATCAGAATATTAAAAAAAAAGTCATATCTTCTAACCTAATTTTAAGGTGTAAATCACATAATTTATAAATTTTTAGTTCTACTTATTTTTTCTTTTGTTGAAACGGTTTTTATTTACGATATACCTTTTAGAAACAAACGATTATATTTAAAAAATTATTGCACAAAATCTTCCTTTTATCAACTTTTTTTTAATTAATCAGATTGAAAATTTTATTGGTTGATGTAAATTTTCTTTATTATTATTTTTTCAATAAAAATAAGATACTCTAAGATTTTGGATAAATGTCCAATTTTAAATTAGTGTTTGGCCAAAATAATCACGTAACTGAGTCCAACTATACTACAAATAAGAATGAGAATATCCCGGACCATGATGACCAAAACGTTGTTTTATAAAGTCATCTTTCAACATTTATTTTTAAATTAATTCGATATTTGGTTGATGTATTACTCTTTTCATAAACAGCAAAATCTAAACTGAACAAAAAGTGGTTGTTTGATATCCTTAAATATATCTTTTATAAATTAAAATTTAAGAAAAAATCTTATATAAGACGCCTCTTAGATAAACTAATCAGTCTCCTTCAAATCAAGTACTAGGTCTACTTCATTCTCCATTGTAAAAGGTATGTAATTTTGTTTGATCCTCCTCTTGATTGGTTTTGTCTATTTCATTTCATACAACTAACTAAATTATATGTATATTTTTCTATTTCACACTTTGTCGAATGTATTGTTTACGTGTCCGATTTGAGATTGAATTCTTCTACAAAGTTTCGAGTTCGTATCCTTAATATGAGATGTATATGATTGAGTACAACCATAAGCTTTGATGATGCGGATGGTGTTTTGATCCCAATGAATATATTTATTCCGTCCTTCGCACATTCACACTTCTATATTATATAGATTTATCATTAACGTATTTTTGGTTGGTAAGTTTATGTTTACTATATTTTAATTCGTTATATTCTATTTCATTCAAAATGTTAAAGTCATTATGTATTAACTTACCCTTTTGGCTTATAGATGTCATTGGTCTATAATTTGCCGTGAAAAATATTACCTTACATTATGGGACACACAAAGTTGAGCATAACCAAATTAAAAATCGCATTATTAATGTGTAATTTTCTATTTTCATACTTAGTTTCCTATATTCAATTAAAATATATAATTTAATAAATTTATTTTTTATTCATAAATTTTCTTAAATACGTACCTTAACTATGCATCCTCTGCATCCCATGGTTATTTACTAAAATTACTAAAAATTGTATTTTTCCATTTTGTATTAACTTAAAATTGTGTTATCCAAGTTGAATATATATATATATATATATATATATATATATATATATATATATATATATATATATGATTCTATGCGTAAGATTGAGTAGATTTCTTTGGCTACTATTTAAGATTTATCCCAACAGTTTTAAAGGTTACTTAAAATAAGTATACATGATTTCAAATGACTAGGTAAACAATATAGCTATATCAAATATATTTTTTGAGAATTTTTAACTTTTATATTCCTTATTTCTTATATTTTTCATTCTTTTATTAATTTATAAATGATATTAAAGATTTATATTTAAAAAATAATATTTTTATTATATTTGTTCACATTTTCTTATATTTATCTCTATTTTAATTTTCACGCCAATCCCTTCATAATCTCTATTACCGATATGCTCATCAAACAAATAAGTATACCTACATATATTAGAATTTATGCAAGATTTTTTAATAGCTTTACACAGAATATTTAACAATTATTCACATAATTTATATGCCTTGAAATTTGATATTATATTATATAATGTAGGCCTTGAACTCAACCGCATTCGACATCAATGACTCAATATTGAGTTACGAGGAATCAAGAGAAATGTTAATGTAAAAATGAGAAGGAAGATTGAGGTCAATGGAAGACTTTAATCGATTAGGAGTTACATTATAATAGTTTATATATATTGAAGTTTATATATATTGAAGAATAAGTAGTTGTGTGCTTCTATCTTTATTTAATTTGTTGATGGTCGTGTTTTTTTTAATAATTACGTTCATGATTGATAATTTTTTCTGTCTAATAAAAATGGTATTACATTCATATATTCATTAATATGTATAACTATTATCACATTATTTAGTTATAAAAATTCATATCAAATTAGTGAAGCATATAACTATAGTTTTATTAACATCTTAGAAAAATATAACTTAATAAAGTAATTAAATATTTTTATATATCGTTAACCAAAGATAGTAAGATACAATAATATTTTAATTAAATATTCTGTTATTTTTTATTAGATAGTATTTTAGTTAAGGCCTTATCATAAATCTCGATAATATTTTAGAATAATGGGATCGAGTTTGCATAAAATATATTCTTAGTTAGTAAAAACCGACTAAAACATATTAAAAAATAAATATTGATTTTTTTTGTATTAACATATATGATTTCTTATAAATTATATTCATAGTTAATTAGAACCTACTAATAAATATAAAAATACTTCACACCCAAAATTATACAAATTCAAAAGACAGCCGTCCAACTATTTTATTGTTAATAGCATATTATTATAACTATATAATATTACTCAAAACCCGCACAAGGTGCGGGTAATACACTAGTTAAGAATTATCAATGAAAATTCTTGGATCTTGAATTATTGGATTGCTTACCAATGTTTTGTTTGGAAAAAAAATGTTTTTGATGACTTACGTTTTCTTTGTTATAATGTTATTTTGTTCTCCTCGGTCCCTAACTTCGTGAAAGGGCATTGCTAAGAATAATTATGTTAGTGATAAACCCATTTTTAATTTAAATCATGAAGAAATAAACTCTTTAATTTAATTTAAAGATAAATTTTATTTAACGTTTTTCGAAAAGTTTCTCAGAACATAAGTATGATGAAATATTAAGAATTTACTAATATCATGGTGAATAATACCGGTGTATAAGACTAAAAATTTATCCTTTTTATCATCAATTATCTTAGTAATTTTGTGTATAGTACAAAAAAATGTATATTAATAATAGACATTATTATATCCAATATATACACTTAACGATTTTCCCAAGTTCAGTAATAAAGATAAAAACTCATAACCTTAATGTTAACAATGTTTCTATAAATTTTATTTAACGTTTTGAAAAGTTTGTGAGATAGTTATTTAGTGTCCGTGTGATGAAATGAAAACGGAATGGAATCGGTCAAGGAAAAAGAATGAAAATGAAAATAATTAAGTTAGTTTAATGCGTAAAAAAACCTCTACATAAACATAGTTTTTGATTGATTCGGAATCATTTCATCACCGAAAATAATTTGGAGGAAATAGGGAATGGGGCTGAAATTGAGAACTTGTGTATTAATAGGGCTAGTTATATAATGAGTGTAGAGAGTAGGCTCCCCTTAATTACTAATAAAGATTAATTGAAAGGGTGTATTAGTAATTTCAATTTATTAGTCCAAGCCCAATATTTATTTAAGCCCAGACACAATCAGGCCCACTTAATTTACACAAGCCCGGTCCAAATAGTTACACAAGCCGATTTACACAAGGTTGGTGCTACATAAGGTTCGTACACACGCTCAGTCGAAAGACAAAGGTTTGTGCTACATAAGGTTCGTACACAAGCTCAGTCGAAACACAAGGTTTGTGCTACATAAGGTTCGTACACAAGCTCAATCGAAAATGTATATGTTGTAGTTAGTTGTAACACCCCAAATCCGTATGACTCGCAGTGCTACTGGGCTAGGATCTCACAATGGATCCTGACCCTAGCCTGACAACAATTTCACAGATCTTACAACAAGACACCGATAGATTAAAACAAAACATGAAACTGATATATATATATATATATATATCAAAAGGTAATACAGTGTACCGTTGAGTACAAACAAACCAAACTATACATCAAAAACCCATATCCCCGATACCGCCCCAGTGTACGGAGCCCTCAGCGGATCACCCACTCTGGATCACTCTGCAGCTCTCCTATCCTGCAAAGTGTCTACAACACGGTATGAAACCGTTAGCTAACCATACACAAATATAGGAATATGCTAGAGCACAAGCACACATCAGAAAGGATAAACACTTCAACATGTTTTCACACATTTACCCGGTTCATTATCTTTATAAAGTCCATCAATCAACTCATATATAAATATCCATATAAACATAAGTGACACGAGGAATTTAAACCTCGCCTCTGGGTCCAATAACCAGCTGAAATGGTGCCTGGAACACTACCCCGTGTACCCTAAGGGAACGGGAAGTGTCCGAACCGTTTACCAGGTCTGGCCTGCCTACAGAGAACCTCCCAGACTCCCAGCGGGATGAAAAGGCAAGTTATCACGGCCCTACAATGGGCAATCAATACATCATAGGTCGGTGACCATCATAACACATGATATAAACATATAACACACACCACTCATGCACATCATCCTATAAAGGAATGGCAGCTAAGTAAGTCCCACGGACTTACCTCAACCTCGTAGTCGTCTCACTGGATCAACCTCACTCAGTCCACTCTAAACTGGAGGATAACACGGCCTATACAAGGCATACACAGATATCAAACTCTATCACACAAAGGGTCACACCTAGACCCAAGGGATCCATAAGGGATCATATCCAACTCGTAAACCCCAAACCCCTAACCGGCCATTCCATATCCTACTCATCAACATCTGAATCCTAGCATGCTACTACCGCTCAACTAGGAAAGGAAAGGATCTACCTAGCTTTAGGTAGACACGGGACAAAGCGCACCTGCGTAACAAAGGGGCGCAGGGGCGGAGACAAGCAACCGCGGGTGCGGCGGAACGGAGCCGCGGGGGCGGTGACTAGGGACGCTGGCAAACGCAGGCACGCCGTTGGCACGACGCGGGCGCTGTGACACGGTAACCGCGGGGCGGTGACTTCTGGCCGCGGGGGCGGCGACAGTGCAGAATGCAGTCTCGGGGCTTCTCTTTAGCTCTTCCCGTGATCAATCCCTTCCACTCTCTTCCAGATTCATACACAAGCATCAACATACACATATCAACATCACCCTATGTTCAAAACATCTATTCCTAAGCTAAGGAAGGAAGAGCAAGGAAGAAGGAAGGATGAAGAAGCAAGGAGGAAGAAGCTTACCACTGTTGAAGGTCTAGGCAGGCACAAGTAAGCACACTCAGCTGGCTCCACAAGCTCAGCAACTACAACTAGCATCAACATCCACACAACCACACACACAACTCTACCAACTCAAGGAAAACCAACTCAATCTCAAGGAGGAAGAAGAAGAAGCAAGAAGGACGTGAAACAGGATTAGAATGTGAAGAAACCCTTGCTCAGCAAGGTGGAACGAAGGAGGTAAAGAAGGGTAAAGCACGGGTCAAAGAGTCAACAAAACCGGCTGCAGCCGCCGTAACCCGCAGGGGCGGATCACAGGGCCGCAGGGGCGGAAACCCGCAGGGGCGCCACACGTGGCCGCGGGTGCGGCAAGACCAATCTCGGCCCAAAGCCAATCTCGGCCATGGTCCAATCTCGGTCCGAAAGAAAGGGCTCTCACATTAGTGGGGTTTGAACTCCGGATGTCAAACCCTCCCTCCCTCCCTTATACCAACTAGACTAATTGAACTTAGTAATCTATTGTTAGATTTGTAAAATTTATACAAGTCTCTATATATTTACACAAGGTTCGATTTAGACAAGCATGTCGATTACACAAGCCTCGGTTTATTTACACAAATCCTCGATTTATTTACCCAAATCCTCGATTTATTTACGCAAATTCTCGGTTTGTTTACACAAGCCTCTCGATTTGTTTACACAAGCCTCTCGATTTGTTTACACAAGCCTCTCGATTTGTTTACACAAGCCTCTTGATTTGTTTACACAAGCCTCTTGATTTGTTTACACAAGACTTTCGATTTAGTTACACAAGTCTTTCGATTTAGTTACACAAGCCTTTCGATTAATTTACACAAACCTCTCGATTTATCGCATAATAAATTTGATTGGTGAGCGTGATTCTATTTTTACTTTTCTTGTTTTTAATACTTTCAAAATCATTTGAACAAACCCAAAACCAATTAACAACAACAAAATAAAATTTACTAAATCCTCTGATCACTTGCTGCAAAAGTATCACAATTTCATCAAATTGTAAGCAAAATGAAGTAATGATCAAGCATTGAATTTTGGTTCAGAAGTGATTAGAGGATTTACACTGCGAAGGCAAGCCAACATTCATATTATCACGTATAATTCACAAAATTCTCATCAAATTGTAAGCAAAATGAAGAAAAGATCAAGCATTGAATTCTAGTTCAAAAGTGATTAAAGGATTCACAGTGCGAAGGCAAGCCAACCTTCATATTATCATGTATAATTCACACAAATTAGCATAGGATTTATCGTAGAATATATAAACTATTTTTACTGGGTGCGAGCGGGCGGCGACCGGTGGCGCGACGCTGGAGAGGACCGGTTGTGCGAGGCGGCGGCTACTGGTGGGCCATTGGTGCGAGGCAGCGGCTACTGGTGGACCATTGGTGCGAGGCGGGCACCTGTGAAATCGAAGCACTCAACCGCAGATCCGAAATGTGGAAAAAAAACGAAGAAGAAAGCAGGTGAGGGAGACCTCTGGGATGGCAGTTTCCAATCGTAAATAGCCTAGGGTTTCATGGAATCTAATTAGGTGATTTTATAGTGATTTTTTTTTGAAATTACTTTTATACCCTTTCATTAATTAATTATTAAAATTACTAAAAATATATGAGCCTTAGTTACTAATTATTTTAAAAAGTACTTCCCTACCTCATTATTCTCAAATAATTTCTAACGAGAGCTTTAATCTCATATTTACAAAATCAATTGTCCTCCGTGGCTGCAATTTGGGTTCGTCGGCATGCAGTCGTCATCCAAAACGTCACTCTCCACCCAACATCCTCACAAGTCATAACCTCGTTCACATTTCATACGAAAACCGACGACGTCACACCCTTATTCTACCATACGTCTCTCCTGACGTCATACCACCAATCATCTTATTATCTCACTCACACACACGCGCCACGCGTTCCTCTCCCTCTCACAAAGTCACAGAAAGACAAATCGAATAATCATTACAAGTTACAACAAAGAGAAATTGAAGGTGGAAGAGCCTTATTCGCTTCTTATCTAAGCGAAACCGCACTAGTCGATTCCTCAGATCACCTAATTCAATCAATCAATAATGGAAGCTTTTGGAGTTTTTCCGGCAACCGACAAGAAGAGGAAGAGATCGTCGCTGGAGACGGCAGATCGACTCAAGAACAACTCCGACGAGGTTTCAGCGGCTGCGAAGGAGGGAACTAGTAGTCCTGCATCGGCGCCGACACCTGCTCCGCCGTCGGAGGAGGAGGTGGAGGAGTTCTTCAGTTTGCTCCGGCGTATCCATAGCGCAGTGAAGCGAACAGGAAAGAGCAGTCACGGCAACGTTAACGGGAAGGCGAGATCGAAGAACTTGGAACGCGAATCGCAATCGCAATCGCCGTTAGTTGACGGCGGTGTGTCGTCCAATGGGCTGGAGGTTGGGGCTGATAACGGCGCCATTTTTGACCTAAACTCCGTCCCTGACGATGCGGAGGAGTTCTAACGGCGACTGATTTTGTGGGCGTTTATTAGCCTCATCTGGTGTACGTTAACGAAAACTATTATCGGCAATAAATTGCACTCTTTGTTTATCATATGCATAATGGGTGTTTAAATAGTGTGTTAGTGTATGCAAGCATGCAACTTCTAATTAACCTAAACATTGTAATAAATTTATATGTTTTATTCATGGAAATTGCACTCTCATTTTACTATCTCGATTTTAAATTAATTCATATTTTTTTCTCTATCAATATCACCCATTTTGCATGCAAGTTGGAAACTTAGGAATTTTCCAATCTTGCATTTGGTCCCAAAATTGGATCCTACTCCGCTCCAATCAATCATGGAAGTCGATATGAACCGACAATTACACATAGGCTACCCATAATCGAAACGATTGCGTATATAAAAGTCAAACGTGTAATAATTATTGACTAAAAGAAGTGGCAACAATAGGTAACCATCTCTTTCCCTTATTTGTATTCTTTGGCCAACGAAAATTCCCTTCTTAGGTGGTTAGCTTGGAAATTCGAGTTCGAATCCTCCTGACGACATGTATGGAAAAGCTAATATTGGAAGGATATCCCAACAATGGATCACGACTTTCTACCCGATCCGGACATAGAGAGCCTAAGTCGATCGAACCGGACAATCTACGTAACCTTCTTCAAAAAAAAAAAATCCCTTCTTCATCGATTCCGCTCTCAATTTCATTCACCTTCTTCATTGGTTCTCATTTTGTAACCTTCCCTTACTATGCAAGCGATATTTCCCTTCTTCGTCTTCCTCCATTTAAAACCCTAACATAAAGATATCATCCATTTTAACGCATTTTTTTAATCATCATTCTTATCGATCTTTTGAGTACATAGAATAAATGTGCATCATATTTTGGCATCTTTTCAGAAGGTAAAAGCCACTAAGGTTATTCCCACGGTTAAGAAAGTTCATGTCAAGACTGAACTGACTAAGTTTCGAGAGGAAAGAAAAGAAAATCGCTCAAGGCATGCACACCATCAATCGCCCTGACTTGCATCACTTGTCGGCCCGATCGGTCCTACTTTTTGAGCATATGACCCTATCATCCAAGACGATGCATTTTGCTATATGTCGAATCATTGACTGTAGCACTTGCCCCGATTACTCTATGAGTCGGTCTGATTGGTCCCACCTCCAACGTCAGATTGGATGCTCTTTTTTCCTTATTCTTATCTTCCCTTAAAGATAATATTAGTTGAGAGATAAATTTTATCTTTTTATTATTTTATTCCTTAGAGATATACTATAGTAGGATCAATTAGCTTAAAGTTATAGGAGGATTGAGTTAAATATCCTCCTTATAAAATTTGTCTTTTTTATGATTGAAATTGCAATTGTCTTATATCTTGACTTGTCTTGGGTGATTTAACATTGTCATGTACCCGTGTGAACAAGTCAATGGTATACTCGTATAGTCGTATGCCTGTACGAGTGTAATGACATGTTGGATGTTTGCTAAGAGCTTGGTTTTTGCAATGTCCCGCTCACAAGTGACAATAGGTTCACTTGAACGAATGACACTATTTGGAGCATGATTGATAGAGTCGTGGCTAACCCAAACTGGCTTGAGAAATGGGTGTATTGTCGTGCGAATTTTCCGAACAAATGGTAATTTTCGGATTATAAACCAGTAGTCACCCATATCATTCACCAACCTATTTTGGGGAGCCTAGATTTAAGTTCTTTAATATTTGGGCTTCTCATGATCAATTCCAAGAGAATAGGAGTTGTAGACTCCGAGGAACCTACCAGTTCCGCATGTGTACCCTCCTCCTTGGCATGAAAGCCTAGATTTAAGTTCTTTAATATGTGGGGTTGAATAGACGGAACTTTGCTCACATATCAGAGAAGCCTAGGTGGTTAATGATGAGTGTATGACTTGCCTTGAAAGTTATAGAATGGATCCTGAATTTGAGTCCTTACGGACCAATTTGGTATAGCTTAGTTCAAAGGTTAAGAACTTCAACGCCGCGGAGAGGAGCTTCTACACGCAAACAGGCAAGTCCAAGTACGTTATTAAGAGTGATATGTATTCTTCTTACTTCCATAGTCATATGAAGGCGAAAGGACTTTATCCCTTCACTCAACCTATTGATGGCTCGACCACGAGCTGTTTAGAGGGAATGGTCGGGAAGTTTGTGTCTTTCTTTCAGGGTGTGTTCAGGACGAAGTAGTAGGGGGAGATGCACCAAGGGACTAGTTCGCGATGGGACCATGAGTTGCAAACAAAGATCAATAGATGCTAGTTGGACCATTGTCAAATAAAGAGATCACTGAGGCGCTTTGGTCCTTTGGTGATATGAAGGCCCCGGGCTCTGACGGGTTATCTTCCAAGTTCTTTAAGGATACTCGGGAGAGGACAGGGACCGTGGTCTATGTTATTGTCCAAGATTTCTTCGTTAACGAGAAGCTATTGAGGTATGTGAACCATATCATTTCTCTCATTGTCAAAGTGGAAGCACATTCACGTGTGGAGTAGTTCAAGACGATTTCATGTTGAAATGATCTACAAGGTCATCACTAAACTGATTGCTAACAAATTATGGGAAGGTTGAGGACGGGTAATGTTTTTGTCATCTTGTTGAGGAGGTTGATAGGTGATAGATTATCTATCACATTAGCTACGTCTTAGGATGTATTTGTGTTGTCTTGGTTGTATTTTGGTGTAAACTCTGTAAATCCAGATGAAGAACTATGTATTGAAAAACTCAAAGGATTAAACAAAATATTCAAGTCATGTAAGTGAAAAACCAAATAAGAACATATCAAGAAAACAAAATTTCTCACTTTCTGACGAAGTCCCGCACCTACGGCCAACTTTCTAATGCACCAGCTGTAACGTCCGGAAATTTTATTCCGGACTTAGAGCGTTTTATAGATCTTCCCGCAAGCACGAGGTGCCGAGTGCAAGGATTTATTCCTAAAATTCCGAGCCGACCCGTCGTTTTTCCTTTTTTTCCGCTTTCCGATCCTTCGTTCCGAGTCGAAGTGACAAGGGGTCATTTCCGACCCCTCGTTCCGTGGTGATATGACAAGAGGTCAGCCCCCCTCCCCATATTGCAGCCCTTGTCCCCTCTCTCTCTCTCCTCCCTTGCTCCTTTCACGTCATTTCTTTTCCTCCATTCTCTTCTCTTCTCTTCTCTTCTCTTCTCTTCTCTTCTTCCATTGTGATTGAGGAGCTTGCATCTGTGGACTGCAGAAGGAGAAGTGCAGATCAGGTGTGGTAAGTCTCTTTCCTTCCTTCCTTCCTTCCTCTCCATGGCTGCTCACCCCTTTCTTCTTCCCTCCTTCATTCATGGCCATGGATGAAGCTTTGAGAGGTTTTCACTCAAGTCATTTGCATGCATGTGTTCTTAGCACGATTAGGTCGAGGAGAGGTGCCTAAGAACAGTGGTGGGTGTTTGGAGAAGATCCAGCAAGAGAAGAAGGACTTTGGAGCCAAAGATCCACGATCGAAAACGAAGAAGACGACGTTCTGCACAGAACCCGCGGGACGGATCTTCACGACCGCGGGAGAGGCCAGCCGCAGAGGCGGCTCGGCAAGGCCGCAGGTGCGGCTTGGCACGGCCGCAGGTGCGGTGCCAGACACACGACTCCGGACCACCGCGGGTGCGGCTCCTGGTTCCGCGGGGGCGGCTTCTGTATTCCGCAGGGGGCACCAGCTGACTCCGCGGCTGCGGTTTCTGCAACAGTAGGCCTCCTCTCCTTTCCTCTTCGTTCCTTCCTTAGTATTGCTGTTGAATCATGTTAGTAGCATGCTTAGGATGACCTAGAGTAGCTTGAGAATGCCACTTAGTGGTTGTGGACCTAGGAGCCTTAAGGCTCGATATAGTTGATGGATATGAGCATGTGAGCATGATGTACCTTCTAGGCTAGCTTGTTCCTCCTTGGTTGAGGATTAATATCTTGTGAGGTTATAAACTGTTGTGAGCTGCTTTCATGTGTGGAGAGTGTGGTGAGTACTTGGGACCTAGGATGCATTCCTAACTTGAGGGTTTGGTGATCTTGCTTAGATCACTAGAGTGAAGTCTAAGACTTCTTGAGCGTGAGTATGTATTGATATGCATATCTCTTGTGAGCAGGTTGTGGGCTTCCTCCTTAAGGAAGCGAGAGTGTGGTGATGAGGTAAGTCTCCAGACTTACTTAGCTCGTATTTTACGTATTAGCATTGATGTGTGTTTGGTGGTGTGTGTTTATGTTCTTGTAAATAGGACCACCGACCTTATATATTTTGCCTCAAGTGTATGATAACGGGCGGTGACATCATCTGCCTAGCCCTGTGGGAAGTTTAGGAGGTTCTCGGCGACTAGCCCGGCGGGTTAGATGGTCGGATGCATCCGTACCATTCTTTGCCGGTAAGTAGGGACCGAGGCGAGACCACGGTGGTCTCGTGTCACAAACCGAAGTTGAATTAGAACGGGATATGACTTAATAATAACAAGATAATAAACCGGACTTGCCTGTTTTATGTTGTGTGATATGTATGTGCTTGTGGCTTCACCTCTTTTCTAATGCTTCGAATATGAGCTAACGGTTTTAAACCGTTTGTGTAGATGACTTGGAGGTTAGGGATGCCGCCGAGTGAGGTGGAGGAGTGGACAGCCGGGGTCTCCGTACATTATAGGACGGGGACGTTTTTGGGTTGTGTTTCATTGTGGTTTTATGTTGTACGGTTGTGGTTCTTCTTGGAGTTATGTTGTTTTGAGGACTCGGCTGAGTTTCCACTTTGTAGTCTTTACTTTCCGGTTTTCTCATACATTAAAAACGTTTTGAGTTTTTGCCTTTATTTGTGCCTTGTTGGAAAGGTCCAGTGAAATTGTTGTCAAGCTAAGGGTCGGGACCCATTGTGAGGTCTCGCCCGTAGCATCCCGAGTCCCGCGGATTTGGGGTGTTACAAAAGTGGTATCAGAGCCCTAGGTTGACAATAATGACACTCGCAATCTTTTTAAAGGCTGAATGAGGAATAAACAGAACCCACACGGGTTCTGACTTTTCGTTTTCAAAATCATGTGCATGAGTCGGGTTTGGGTTAGAATGTACGAGACCACCACTCCTTCCGCAAACCTCGGCGATATAGATCTCTGGATTAGAAGTATGTATATATTAGTACATAGTTATATATATAAATATATGGCCTTAGGATGTTTGGGCTTGTATGCCTTGGATGTATTTTGTGCTTTTGCTTACCTTACGCTTTTAGAAGTTTTATCATACGAGATCATAATATTACCTACATATTTATACATAAGTAAACGTCATACGCTATTAGATAGCACGTACGAGAGCTACCGCTTACGTAGGACTCGCCAGGAGTAGACCCCCTCTTTCCCCTACCATCCCGATACGTGGACGAGTTGGAAGACCTCCAGGCGTTAGAGGCCGGGGATGTATCCCCATTGCGGACCCGCCAGTTGTGGATCCACCAGTAGTTAAGGTTCCTGTAGAGGACGTCGCCGAGAGCATCGTTCCCCAGGTTGGGGATAGGACCGTTGGGAGGTCCGGACACAGAGTTCTCCACCTGCCAGGACCAAAGGAGAGTCCATTGGAGCTACCGTGTTTGAGGACTATGTACGACAAGAACAATGGAGATAGCAAACTTAAGTTCTTCAAGAAGACACGTGGACAACTAAAGATGCGAATCAAGGAGAAGATGGGTGCATTCTAACAAGGTTAAAGTCGGTGTTCCATCACGAGAAGTGAAGCTTTCCTTAGACGCTCCTAAGCTTTGGAGTCAAGATGAGAAACGTGATCGAACCAAGTGTGAAAAATGTAAGATACCGTAAGTTAAGCTTAGGATGTACCATTAAGTGAAGAGTTAACATTACGAGAGTTATGAGAAGAATGGAAAGGTGGGGATTTACGCGGAGTTGACCGGTTTCTGCTATGACGATAAGGCGAAGAAACGCCAAAAAGGATGGAGTAGGTATAAATGATGATCCTAAGAAGATGAGAGCAACACGTGATGCTAACTAACGTTAGAGATTTTGAGAAGACGCACTTACAAGATATCATGAAGCGCGGTTAAGCCTATGAAGGCGAGTCATGTGACTCAACAACGCCGAGAAGGGTATAATAATCTCGCTGAAGGAAAAGGAAGCGTGGAATGAAGAATGAGTTAACGAGTTTAAGGTACCCCGAGAGGGTAGCCTTCATGAGAATGGTAACATGGAAGCATAGAAGAATGGTAAGTCATTGACATGTGAGAAGGTCAGTTATTAGCTAATTGGTGACAACGGAGAACGCGCATGTGCGGGTGGTCTAAGGATGAGTGTGGGGGAGAGTAACCAGGTTGTGGAATCATAAAGGAACGGTAACAAGAGCTTAGATTATATCTTAAACTCTTGATTTGAAGTTGTTATGGAGAACACCAGTTTGCGAAAAGAGAGACGGTTATCTCCATTTGTACATCGACTACAATGAACCGAACAAGATTACAAGGAAGAACAAGTACCCCCTTACCACGTACAGATGATCTACTCGACCGGTTGCAAGGGTCGGTGGTCTCTTCTAAAATCGAGTTAAGGTTTGATTGTCACCAATTGAGGAGTCGAGACTGGGGTAGTGCAAACATGGTATTCTGGACAAACCATGGTCACTACGAGTGATAGTGATTCCATATGGGCTTACTAATGCCCGAATAGGACATTCTGGTCTACTCTCAAAGAAGAGAGAAGTTGTATGACCAATTGTCTCGGGATGACAACCCCCGAAGGATGGGAAAGAAGTTGCAAGTTTCTTGGATGGGCTGATCATTACCGGATTGTGGAGAGATTCTCCAAGTAACACCGTCTATGGCTAACCTACTCCGGATGACGATAAAGTATTGAGTGGGACGAAAATGGACAATGGAGTGGTTGAGAGTTAAAAGGGGATTCATTGGTGCAACTGTTTTGGAATTTGCCTCGAGGTACGATCGGTTTGAAGTGTACAAGCGATTCTTCAAGACATGGTCTTGACTGAGTATCGAGAGACGATGTAAAAGTTATAGCATACATATCTCGTTAGTAGAAGCAGTGTGAAGCAAAGTACTTCCTTCATTACTTAGAACTTGCAACAAGAATTGAGGAAAAGTTACATCAAAGTTTGGTTTGACAAGAACCAAAGCCAACAATGTAAATTGGAAGTTCGATCTTCTTTGTTAGAGACAACAAAGAAGAAACATAATGGAAATGTTGTAGTGAGGAAGACCCGAGAAGGAAGTTGAGTTTCCGATACATCGGACCTTTTTGAGATCTTAGCGCAAGTTGGGAAAGTGTTTTACCGGCGGGCATGGCCGCTGAGAGTAAAGGGTGTTCACCCGGCGTTTCAAGTGTATCAATCGAGAGAGGAGGACGTTCCGAAGACGGCATTCAAGACGAGATACGGCCATTATGAGTTTGTCGTGATGCCATTTGGGCTCACGAATGCACCGCCGTCTTCATGGAGTTGATGAACGGCATCTTCATCGACTCCTTAGACCAGTTTGTGGTAGTGTTTATTGACGACATCTTAGGTTACTCCCGGAGTAGGGAGGAGCATGAGGGACACTTGAGGGCGGTGCTTCGAGTCCTCCAGGATAGAGAGCTTTGCGCTAAGCTCTCTGAGTGCGAGTTCAGGATGTCCTAGGTGGCATTCCTGGGTCATATAGTTTCCGCTGAAGGTGTCATGGTTGACCCGACAAAGATAGAGTTTGTTTCCTCATGGCCGCCTCCTAGGACGGTCAAGGAGGTGCGCAGTTTCTTGGGCTTAGCGGGATACTATCGCCGTTTTGTTAAGAATTTCTCTGTGATTGCACGACCTCTCACTTCCTTGCTGAGGAAGTCTACCAGGTTCGTCTAGTCCGAGCCTGGCCAGCGCAGCTTCGAGGAGCTGAAGAGGAGGTTGACCTCCGCTCTTGTGTTAGCCCAGCCTGAGGGCGTAGAGGATTTTGTGGTATATAGTGACGCCTCCAAGCTAGGCTTGGGGTGCGTTTTGATGCAGAGAGGTAGGGTTATTGCGTACGCTTCTCGGCAGCTGAAGCCGTACGAGGAGAATTACCCTACCCACGATCTTGAGCTAGCGGCAGTGATTCATGCCCTGAAGATTTGGCGACACTACTTGTACGGGGCTACATGCCAGATCTTCACAGACCATAAGAGTCTGAAGTATATATTCACTCAGCGGGAGTTGAATAACCGCCAGAGGAGATGGTTGGAGCTGATTAAGGACTTTGACTTGGAGATTTTGTACCATCCGGGGAAGGCGAACGTAGTCACCGATGCTTTGAGTAGGAGGACACCTCGAGAGGAGGCTATAGCTCGGCTTACGGTTCAGCCTCAGTTGCAGAGGGATTTGATAGGTTTGGAGTTGGATATCCGGTTTCCGGGTACGGACTGTTGTTTGTCCGAGTTAGAGATATTACCTGACCTGTGCGGTGAGATCCTACAGAAGCAGGAGAGATGTCCCATTTTGATGAGGATCCGGGACAGGATGTCCCGAGGAGAGGCACCGCAGTTTATCACGGGAGCAGACAGGCTATTGAGACGTCAGAGACGTATTTGTGTATCGTCGGATCATGAGTTGAGAGAGCGGATTTTGCATGAGGCACATTCCACACCTTACTCGGTGCACCCAGGCACGAGTAAGATGTACCAGGATATTAGGAGATTTTATTGGTAGGGTGGGCTCAAGCCCGATGTAACTAGATATGTGGCCCGATGTGCGACCTGCCAGCAGGTCAAGATCGAGCACCAGAGACGGAGGAGAGCTTCACCCACCGCCCGTGCCACAGTGGAAGTGGGAGGACATATCCACAACTGTTAGATTGTGAGATTACATGGAATACCGAGGACCATCATCCTGGACAGGGACGGGCGTTTTACCTCGAGGTGTTGACACGCGTCAATCGGGATGGCACCGTATGAGGCATTGTATGGACGGAGATGCCGTACTCCCTTATGTTGGGACGGGCGGGGGAGTTTTAGCGTTGTAGCTCCAGATCAGGTACAAGATGACGTGGCTAGAGTTGCTTTGATCCGAGAGAGGATGTTGACCGCGCAGAGCCGTCAGAGGTCGTATGTGGATAGGAGGTGTAGACTTCTCGAGTTCAGGGTAGGAGCTCAGGTGTGGTTGAGGGTATCACTGACGCGGGGCGTTAGGCGATTTAGCATTAAGGGGAAGTTAAGCCCCCGATATGTCGATCCATTCGAGATCTTGGAGAGAGTCGGTGAGGTGGCATACCGGTTAGCATTGCCACCTCGGTTAGAGGGTATACATCCGGTATTTCACGTCTCTCAACTGAGAGAGTACATACACGACCCGAGGCACATCATCAGCCATGAGGACCTAGTGGTCGAACCGGACTATACTTTTGTAGAGCATCCTATAGCAGTTTTAGAGCGGAGTACGAGGCGCGTTCGATCGAAGGAGATACTGATGCTGAGAGTGCAGTGGTCAAGGCGAGGAGCTGATGAGGCTACATGGGAGACGGAGGATAGTATCCGGAGGAACTATCCTGAGTTTTACGCAGATTTAGCGACATCGATTGGACCGTCGGGTTAGTCCCGAGATCTTTCCTTATTTGTTCTGTGTGTTTATGTTATGACGTGTTAGGTGAGTTCGTATGAGTATATGTGTACCTTGCGAGGTCTTGATGTGATTTTATACGTAGACTTGGATTAGAGCTGATAGTCGACGTTTTATGAGTTCCACGAGGTTACGGGACGGGTTTGAGAGAGAGTGCTGCGTTTAGCAAGTTTCGGGACGAAACTTGTTTTTAGGAGGGTTAGTTGTAACGTCCGGAAATTTTATTCCGGACTTAGAGCGTTTTATAGATCTTCCCGCAAGCACGAGGTGCCGAGTGCAGGGATTTATTCCTAAAATTCCGAGCCGACCCGTCGTTTTTCCTTTTTTTTCGCTTTCCGATCCTTCGTTCCGAGTCGAAGTGACAAGGGGTCATTTCCGACCCCTCGTTCCGTGGTGATATGACAAGAGGTCAGCCCCCCTCCCCATATTGCAGCCCTTGTCCCCTCTCTCTCTCTCCTCCCTTGCTCCTTTCACGTCATTTCTTTTCCTCCATTCTCTTCTCTTCTCTTCTCTTCTCTTCTCTTCTTCCATTGTGATTTAGGAGCTTGCATCTGTGGACTGCAGAAGGAGAAGTGCAGATCAGGTGTGGTAAGTCTCTTTCCTTCCTTCCTTCCTTCCTCTCCATGGCTGCTCAACCCTTTCTTCTTCCCTCCTTCATTCATGGCCATGGATGAAGCTTTGAGAGGTTTTCACTCAAGTCATTTGCATGCATGTGTTCTTAGCACGATTAGGTCGAGGAGAGGTGCCTAAGACCAGTGGTGGGTGTTTGGAGAAGATCCAACAAGAGAAGAAGGACTTTGGAGCCAAAGATCCACGATCGAAAACGAAGAAGACGACGTTCTGCACAGAACCCGCGGGACGGATCTTCACGACCGCGGGAGAGGCCAGCCGCAGAGGCGGCTCGGCAAGGCCGCAGGTGCGGCTTGGCACGGCCGCAGGTGCGGTGCCAGACACACGACTCCGGACCACCGCGGGTGCGGCTCTTGGTTCCGCGGGGGCAGCTTCTGTATTCCGCAGGGGGCACCAGCTGACTCCGCAGCTGCGGTTTCTGCAACAGTAGGCTTCTCCTCTCCTTTCCTCTTCGTTCCTTCCTTAGTATTGTTGTTGAATCATGTTAGTAGCATGCTTAGGATGGCCTAGAGTAGCTTGAGAATGCCACTTAGTGGTTGTGGACCTAGGAGCCTTAAGGCTCAATATAGTTGATGGATATGAGCATGTGAGCATGATGGACCTTCTAGGCTAGCTTGTTCCTCCTTGGTTGAGGATTAATATCTTGTGAGGTTATAAACTGTTGTGAGCTGCTTTCATGTGTGGAGAGTGTGGTGAGTACTTGGGACCTAGGATGCATTCCTAGCTTGAGGGTTTGGTGATCTTGCTTAGATCACTAGAGTGAAGTCTAAGACTTCTTGAGCGTGAGTATGTATTGATATGCATATCTCTTGTGAGCAGGTTGTGGGCTTCCTCCTTAAGGAAGCGAGAGTGTGGTGATGAGGTAAGTCTCCAGACTTACTTAGCTCGTATTTTACGTATTAGCATTGATGTGTGTTTGGTGGTGTGTGTTTATGTTCTTGTTATAACAACTAAACCGGTAAATAGGACCACCGACCTTATATATTTTGCCTCAAGTGTATGATAACGGGCGGTGACATCATCTGCCTAGCCCTGCGGGAAGTTTAGGAAGTTCTCGGCGACTAGCCCGGTGGGTTAGATGGTCGGATGCATCCGTACCATTCTTTGCCGGTAAGTAGGGACCGAGGCGAGACCACGGTGGTCTCTTGTCACAAACCGAAGTTGAATTAGAACGGGATATGACTTAATAATAAAAAGATAATAAACCGGACTTGCGTGTTTTATGTTGTGTGATATGTATGTGCTTGTGCCTTCACCTCTTTTCTAATGCTTTGAATATGAGCTAACGGTTTTAAACCGTTTGTGTAGATGACTTGCAGGTTAGGGATACCGCCGAGTGAGGTGGAGGAGTGGACAGTCGGGGTCTCCGTACATTATAGGACATGGACGTTTTTGGGTTGTGTTTTGTTATGGGTTTATGTTGTACGGTTGTGGTTCTTCTTGGAGTTATGTTGTTTTGAGGATTCGGTTGAGTTTCCAGTTTGTAGTCTTTACTTTCCGGTTTTCTCATACATTAAAAACGTTTTGAGTTTTCGCCTTTATTTGTGCTTTGTTGGAAAGGTCCGGTGAAATTGTTGTCAAGCTAAGGGTCGGGACCCATTGTGAGGTCTCGCCCGTAGCATCTCAAGTCCCGCGAATGGGGTGTTACACCAGCGGAACGAAACCGCACCCCGGCTGCCACCAAAGGACTTTGACGCTTCACATTCCCACACCCGCGGGAACTGTTGGCCGCGCCCGCGGCCCCCTGCTTGCAAGAGTTAATGTTATCATTCTTCAGCTCTTTCGCTTTTCCAAATTTCTAACACAATAATATAACCTTTCCATATGTGTCCCCGAAAAATATGATTTTAATTTTATTATTGATGTTTTCTACCTTCTTCGTGAACTCAATAGAGAATTTCTATCTATTAAACATTGTCCAACTAAAAATAAATACTTTGTATAATGCATTTCCTTTACTTCAGTTTGATCTCCCGAACATTCATATTCTACAATATAATTTTGATATAATCCGATAAACTGACAGATTTTCCAATATTATCCAAATCGGCTTAAAATAGGTAACAATATTTGCGAATTTTGATGAATTGGTTCATCCTATTTTTTTGAATTTGATTATTTTGTTCTATCCCTAATACTTATTGAAATGATAATAGGGGTGTCATATTTACTAGCTAAGAAATATTTTGGGTAGGGAAGAGCAAGTATGTGCATACAGTTTTATGGTTTGTATCAGACCAGATTGTTTATTAGGATTCGATTTGGATCAGTAGACCGTAAACTTTCAAAACCATGGATCGGAATTGGACCATAACGGCCTAGTCTAATACGATTCCTGTCCGGAAAGACCAGTTTAGTTATATCTTGGTTTTATTGAACCTGTTTTATATATTTTATTTAGGATTTGCTAGGTTTGGATCAATTAATTTTTAAGTTTCGGGTCGGTTTGTTCAATAAAGTATATATCCTTATAAATATTGAATATGTAGTTTATTTTAGATTTAATTGGTTTCCACACAACATATATGATAATATTACGGTCTAATTTAGATTCTCGATTTTGTACCGGATCATAACCCGAAAAAAAAATAAAAAAATGTATATATAAACCGTAAATCGGATCATAAAATTTGATATATCCTGAACGGATTTTTTTACGGTACGGGTCAATTTAAGAGGTCCCTACCAAAGAGCGCATTTATGCATTATAAGTTGTTCTTCAATCGCATCAAATTAGACAAATGGTATCTAATCGAATAATCATACCATCCAGCTCATCCAATCAAATGAGTTGCTTGTATTTATGTCAATCCAATTGTCTTTCTTTTCGATCCAATCTTGCCCGTTACTGCTCCAAAACGCGTCAATTTGATCATCTTTTCTCCGAAACTCAACTCTTAACAGTTTTTTTAATCTATTATTACAATCCGTTACAATAGAGTAACATATATACTCTTAACGGTATTAAGAACTTTTGCTATGCATTACATGAATTAGATGCCTTGAACTACTCATCACCTTGTGTTCATCCTCTATCGGAGCTCGAAATCAACGGAAACCTGACACTCGAGTTCCTTGATCCGCTAGTTACCCTATCACGAAAAACGACATTAGTAAGAGTCGAGAAGATAAAAAAAGATTGGTTTGATAAACTAACCCGTAGTTCACTTACATAGAGCCGTCGAGTGATTCGGTGTCACATTGCGAGCTAGTGTCGTCTTCAGGGAAATAATCTTGAAAATCTTTTGTGAAGTGGTTAGTTGTGTCCAAGAAGTATAACACGATCGTAAGAACAATGCAACACACGAACATGGGAATGCATCCAAAGATCCATAGAAGAAGAGGAAATGATATGTAAAAAGCTCGCATTCCTAATGACCAAAACAAGCTAGCTTGGTTTAAGTGCCTTGCAACATACTCAACGTGTTGGGTTTTCCTTTGAGACCAAGGCGATGTCACGAGGAAGCTCACGTGCGCGAAGTACCGCATTGCTTGTAGGTTGCAAAAGAAAGCGACGAGGAAACATAGGAGGACTGCGAAGTACTTGGATGTTGTGTGAGTTAAGGAGTATGTAAGTTTGGTTCCGAGGATTTCGGTGGAAGTGTTGCTAGACGAAGACAAACTGCTACTGCTACTGCTGCTTACTAGCGCTGTGATTAAAGAACTTAGGGTGATTGCTATTGTTGCTAGTTGTGTTGTTGCCATCAAGTTGTTGCGGAGCGTTTGTACTCCCATTGTACCATGCTTCATTGGATCCTGGCATCACAAGATTCACAACATAGGGATCATTGATCACCCTAAGAAATTTTCCGAGCTCAACATATAAGCCCGGACTTACATTCTAATAGTAATTGACGAAAGAGTATTCTTATATCTTTATAATCGATGTGAAATAGCAAGGGACTTTATAGTCCGTAAATTGCATGTTGTTAACCTAACTTTAATCCAACTAGCATTGCCCTAAGAATACCGAGTTGGGCAAGCAAACGAGACTCGTGCTCTAGCACACATATGAAGGGCTGGGTTTAGCTCCTACTCACTTGACTAGGGTCCATTGGACTACTTTATAATTTGAAGTCGTCTAGAACACCGAGGGTCTCTTCGGTATATATATTTTGATATCAGATATGTATATCAACATAGAAAAAAAGCTCATACATAGTATTTGGTAAATTTGATATCTGATATACGTACTCCTAATACATTTTTTATCCTTTCTGATATAGTCAAAAAAACTTGGGATTTTGTCCTCCTTTTTCATCCTGGAACTCTTTTCTCAATGAAAATCTCATAAAATGTATCTCTTCTTTGTTGTCTTCATATACTTAAATTTACCAAACAAGGATATTATACCCATATTTTAATACCAACAAACGATATATTGATATCTATATATGAATATATTGATATCTATATATGAACATCAAACAGTCCGGGTGAATATTGATATATAAGAAAATGATTCTCTAGAAAATAAGAGAAAATGACTAAAATCAAACATCTTGCATGATAATATTATGTATTTTCATGCGATAGTGCATACAGGTTTGTTCAATTATTCTGCAATCACATTCAAACATGAGCAAGTTTGAGAGAGTGTAAATAAGAGAGACTAACAGTCATCAAGCAATGAACCCATTGGTGTCGACTCTCTGCATTGAGGCCAATCACAGTACGGCGAGGCTTGTAACGTATGGCATAGAGGAGCCATAAATGGTAAACCAGGAGCACCAGCAATCCAGAAGGAACTAACACATACTCAAGCTCTACCGCCATGACTTTCTTGCTAAATCAACTTCGCTGTAGCATCGATTAAAAAGGGACAGCAGGCAAGATGAACATGGACATAGCATTGGCCATGTACAAACAATAACTCATCTAAATAGAGCCTTGACGTGATCTCCTCCAACAAGAAAAAATATATGGCTCTTCTTGCTATTTGCTTTCTGTATTTGGCCTTTGTACTTTCTTAATTTGTTGAATATCATATATTATGATGTTTTAGCCGGCTGAAGAAGGGTCTTTTTTTGTTTGTGGATGATTTCAATGAAAAAGAAGTGGAGTGTAGATCCTATATGATTCGAATATGATGTCATTTTACATGTTGAGAGCATCTAGAATCTTTCAAAGATAAGAAGGATTGGCTGGTGCTTGATTATTGATGCCAAAAAAAGGCCTATTTTGTCCAGATTTGTAACTTCGTATACACGACGTGCTAACATGCAATAGATGTTGAGCCAAATGAAAATGGATCTTGACCCTTGATCCTCCGATTATATGTCTAAAGCTATACCCGGACCGAGTCTAACCCATATGTGATACCGAAGTGAGTGTCACATAAGTACAATGGAGTTTCATCGTAAAACCTATGGCGTACGAAAACGGATATGCGTACGGGAAACGGACACAGATAGAAATTGGAAAACAGCAATCCTAAAAATCGTAGGAAATGTGACACGACGAGTAAATATAAGTAATTATCATTTTAAAGCTCTTGTGTGGAGAAATTTATAAAAGTGTTGAGAAATAAGTAAATTGGTTGTGTTAAGTGATATTGTGGTAGTAGTCGTAAATGTCTTATTCATCTTGAATTCTCAAAAAAAAAAATTTAGCAGTATCACTTTTGTATCCACATTTAGCAGTATCACTTTTGTATCCACATTTAGCCGTCATCAGTGGCACAGTTTGGAAGTGTGGGCCGTCTCCGACGTTGGAGAAGTGTTTTGACCGTGTCCTTATTATTCTGACTGTGTCCAAGAAGTTTCCAAGTTTTTGACACGAGAGGACACGGAGTACGACATTGCTAGAAGTTTTCGTACTTCATATCCTAAAACTAGTTGACAATAAGACAATGGGTATCATCGACTATAGAAGCAGCTCAAAGACTTTACATACTAAATTTAGATTTTCCCAACTAGACAGGGAAAGTTATTATAGCCAACAAGCATCTAGAGTTGTGCATGTAACGGAAGTTCGAATACGTTTCACTGCTTGGGACACTATTACCCAAAAAAAAAAAGTTTATAAATGAACTCTCAAAAACTCCTTTACTCATCAATCAGCTTGAACAATGCAATATCCAAATTGGTTATTTTTTTTGTCCGAGTCAAGTTGTGTCAATGAAATAAACAAAGAATTGCTTGATTTTAGTATATTAACTATCAGGAAGTATACGATGCAGAGAGACTAGAGTATATACAAAGGATTTGCAGCAAATGGCTCGGAAGTCGAGTGAGTTCGGGCTGCTTTGGGTTTGTTCATATGAACATCCAAACATACTGTCATCTCTTAACAAGAGAAATTTTTGCAGGCACCACTCAAGAACATCAGTTATGTTACTCTAAATTCCAGTGTGTTCTAAAAGGTTCAAAGGGTGTGGTGTCTATCTATGCCTGTGGCGATCTCTGTTAAAACACTGCTATATCCCATAGGCGCAATGGCATATGGGGCATGTCAAACAAGCAAAGAATAGCAAAGCCAGGGGAAGGATGGCAAATGAAGCTGAGATTAGATATACCATATGGGGCATGTCAAACAAGCAAAGATTAGCAAAGCCAGGGGAAGGATGGCAAATGAAGCTGAGATTAGATATACCGCCTTAAGAGTCATTGGGAACTAGCAGAGCTGCAGGTCTGAGCTATTATTAGAAGTCTCGTTTTCAACGTATCCAAATCAACCAGGGGGCACACAGTAACACTCAATTACCAAACAAATCTGATACTCCACTAGTCAAGTTAACCAAGTGAAAACCACCTATCTTTAAATTGCATAAATACCAGTTCGTGACAAAATATGCAAAACCATCTCAAATACCAGACTAGAAAATCAAAGTCAATAAAACATAAGCACCTAGAATCACACATGGTAGAAATAGTAACTGCAAAACATGAAACATTCTACCTTGAAAAATCGAAAACCGAACACAAAACTAAAGATACCACAATATGTTTCCATTTCTCGGAATAATCTGGTCTGTAATTTCTTCTACCTCACAGTGACAATATCATCAATCTTCAGGATCATCCTCACACACTCGGTCGCCAAGGTTAGGGCACTCGTGCTCACGAGCAATGGCTGAACAACATTCTCCTCCAAGATGTTAGTGATTTGACCCTTCCTCACATTGATTCCTGCATTGATCTCTCCCTGAGCATGCCTGTTTCTCAACTCCGTCACAATCACAATTGGGTTCAAACCCGCATTCTCAGCCAAAGTGTAAGGAATGACCTCAAGAGCCTCAGCAAATGACCTAACACAATAGCTCTCCATTCCCTGCAAAACCTTGGCCCAGGCACCGAGCTGCCTCGAAAGTTCAATCTCAGGAGCCCCACCACCAGCAATTAAGAACCTCTTGTTCACCAGACACCTAACAACACAAAGAGCATCGTGCAAGCTCCGGTCTGCCTCATCCAACACCAGCTGGTTTGAGCCTCTAACCAAAACAGTAGCAGTTCTACCCATATCCTTGATTCCAGTTATCTTTACAACCTTTGATTCCCCAAGTGAGACCTCCTCAACCATTTCGGCAAACCCTAGCTTCTCTGCCCTAAAGTGCTCAATATTAGCAATCGGCAAGCAATTTAAAGTCTTTGTAATGAATTCAATGTCATCCCTCTCTACATCCCTAATTACCAAGATCTTAGCTTTAGCAAGGTAATGCAATGACAAATCCGTCACTGCATCTCTCAATATACTCTTCTGAATAAGAAGCACATTACATCCCGTAGCCTTGATCTTCTTAATCATCCCCAGGATGTAGTTCCTCTCCTCTTTGAGAATCCGATCCATCTGAGAATAATCAGAAACCACAATGCTCTGCTCAATATCAGTCTTTGGAGGAGAAATCTGGAACTGGATTACAGCAATCTTGGCGTTCTCCATCCTTGTCGGACCACCAGCAGAGTGAGAAACCTTCCTGTCAAACACCAAACCCTTAACCATCTCAGTATCATCCACAGTACCTCCCAGTTTCTTCACAATCTTTATATCCCTAAGATCAACCATGTCGGGCTTAGCCGGATCAACAACAGACAAAACCGCATCAACCGCAAGGGGAGCGAGCAGCGTTGAGTACTGGCTCACAACCTTACTGTTGAGCGAAGTAGACGCCGATTTGATAAGGGATTCACGGTCAGAAAGCTCAACAGGAACAGCCATAGCAGTAAGAACATCAACCGCCTTCACAGCAGTCTTGTGAAGCGCATCAGAGACAACAGTGGGATGAATACCGTGAGAGAGGAGGAAAGCGCACTGCTTTAAGAGAGCACCAGCGATGACGACAACGGTGGTTGTTCCATCCCCAGCGACAATGTCCTGGGACTTTGAGAGTTCGACAAGCATCTTGGCAGCGGGCTGAAGGACTTCCATCCTGTTCAAGATGGTTGCGCCATCGTTGGTGATGATGACCTCGCCGGAGGCGGTCTGGATCATCTTGTCCATGCCTTTCGGGCCGAGACTGGTGCGGACGGCATCGGCGACAGAGCGTGCCGCGGCGATGTTAAGGTGGCGGATGTCTTCCTTACGTTTGTTGTCGACGAAACTTTCAGTCCGGGAGGAGGCGGCTGGTACCTGGACTGCTGGGGTCGCCATTGATGATTCGAGAGAGCGTTCTAGTCGAGAGTGAAGAGGGTGAAGAGTGGAAGATAACCCTAAATTTGTTTTGAGGAAAAAGTGTTTTGAGAGAGGAGATACATATATACAGTAGACATTTTCACCAAATAGCCAATATATTTCAGTAAAAAAATGAGCCCTCAGAACTCGCTCAATCAACGCGACTTCACGCGCCCCCTTTCATGTCCCCATCTCCCAAATCAACGAAACACAAGAAACACAAAAAAAAAAAACCTAATCTCGATTCGAATCTGGAAATCGTTGTTTCCTCCCCAAAGATCTCACTCAATTCAACCGTTCACCCTCAAAATCTAAAGTGCAATGGAGGAAGATCTCACAAATTCAGAAGAAAGAGATCAAAACTTAAAAAGAGGAAAGAGAGAAGAAAAGTGTGGGAGACAAAGTATCGGGAAAGAAGGACAGAAGTAGGAAAGGGGGAAAAAGGCTCGATTCAACATCCATGGTTACTGTTTTTCTTTCTAAGCTCTCATCTTGAGTATGATTGCTGGCTACTGGCTAGAGTGGGGATATGATTGCCTCCAGGCGGCGTTGCGACTTGCTATACCTGAACAGAAACCAAGCAAGCAGCCCTATGCATGGTCTCTTCACGAATCTGACAAGAGAAGGAAAGAGGAAACTAAGCACAAATGGGGCTTACTCTCTGAGAAAGCATTCAAATTGAACCAACATAAACCTGGGAAAAGAAATGAAAGCAAAAATTGGTGGATAAAGAGGGTCCAAAAAGCCAGCAAATCCGAAAAGGTCAATGAATCAATCCATGAAACCAGAAAGAGTTATCAAGGAGGCTCTGTAGTACCTGATAGCAGGGATCCCGAACAATCGAACAAGAACAAGGAAATCATGAAGAGGACAAAGAATCAATGGAAAAAATCAAACGACTACAAAAACTATTCCAGGTTCTATCTCTCTTTCATCTATGTATTAATGCAATCTACCTTTGCAAAACACTTGAGTTTGAGCATGATTAATTTCTCTGAGCAACGATCCTCTAGCAACATCGAACCAACAATAGGAAAAGGAAAAGAAAATAAGGCTATTCATGAGTCTAGGAAATTTGTTTTGACAGCTCCCAAGCTTTCTCCCCCTAAAAAACCTGGCTAAAAACAAATAACAATTCAGGTATTTTTAGTGAGAACAATCAGAATCCATTGCCCATATATGTCATAACCGTGGTATGGTCAAAGTTAGAAGAGCTAGGGAAATGGATTGTTAGTTTGATCATGTACTGCAGAAGAGAAATGATAACCCAGAAACATAAGAATACTCAGCTTATATCTAAGTATGAATCTAAAGGCTTCAACTTTGTTCCCGGAAAACAGGATATATGTCATGGCATACACTCCAAGAACATCTACTGTATTTCTTTAGGAAATCAGTTAGAACAATGGTCGTATCTGTCCCAAGAACAAAGCCAAATTAAAAGGCAAAATCAGAATCCCATTGACTGTTGCGAAACACCTGACCTTTTATCGTGTTACTGCGTATCAAATCACATTAACCATACGTATATTGGGCACTATGAAAGGAATAACCTTGTACTGAGCCATGTACACTTTGAACCTGAATCTAAGTATTTATTTGTCAATCCAATTTTGTATGCCTATGGTCTTAATCTTAGGCATGACCATACATTCAGTACTAGAACTAGGATCTGGTGTATTAGGCGGCTTTTGCACCCAATATGCAGCCTCATACAATGGCATAGGTGCACATCTAGCACTTGGTGTATGCATCATTTTATAATAACAGATTGGAGAATATTAGAACTGAAGGTGACATTATTTATTTATGAACTCATGAATGAAGCAACCTTTAACTCTAGCAATGAGTTTATACCTTCTAATAAACTCAGATACCTAGATTTTAATACCCATTTCAACGAAACAGGAAATATAAAGGGTGTAACTGAACTAAATTTCTGCCTATGCACTTTGATTTGTGAAAATTGGCTATTCTCTTTATGGCTTCACGGTTCTATGGTGTGTGTATTTGCAAATGCAGGATGTAGGAAAATTGAACTGGTCATAATAGGAACCAAGATAAAAGCTATGCTGTCAAAGAAATGGTGGATCCAATGGGTCGTAGTCACTGCTGGTATTGATATAAGCAACCGAAACTCTGCTACTAACTGTTGTGTATACGTTATTAACGAATTGTGTATAAATACCGGTTTGAAATTAACCGTCTCTTATTTCCTTTGGACTGTTGTATTGAATTGCTCCTTTCAGATTATAAGATACAGGTCTACTGAGTATGGACAACTTCTTTGCTCTCCCTCTGCCCCATTTATGATACAGATAGCCTGGATGAAAATTGGCATGTGCAAATGCGTAAACCACGGGCTTGAGCGCTATTACTTCCTGTACGTACTGTTTGTTGGAACAAACAAATATGCAAACCAAGGAAAAATGAATATCGAAAAAAACTTATGGTTCTTGAGCAAAATTTGGCATTATAACTCTCTTATTAGAACAAATCAACTCCACGCACTCAAACAATCAAATGAATACGATTGTGTGCTTAGCAAACAGACCCCTATTTTCGAGGTTTTACAATTCCGAGTGAAATCTATATTCCTCCGAGAGAGAATTCCTCAAAGTTAATATAAGAAAAGTGGTTCCATAAAAAACGCAAAACGAAATTGAGGTAGGAAAGAAGGGAAATCTACCACTCAAACAAAAGCATAAAACATGAATGTCTCTAGCAAAGGAGGTAGGAACAAAGAGCAAACTATCACCCAAACCAAGAAAGAAGTATAAATGAAAATTGCCTTTTGAAATTGTAAGGGAATGGGAAAGAAAATTTTTTGGACGGATCTGAATCTTTTACGAGTGCATCCAAACAATAATTTTAGCAGAAACAAAGATGAACTGTGAACTTGACAAGACAGTATGGAGAAATGCTGGTTTCGACAATATTTTATTTATCCCTGCTATGGGGTCTTTGCATGCTATAGAAAGAATATCAATTTCGGAATGAAAAAATCGATATCATTAAAACCCACAACAGATGTATTCAAATTAAACACACAAATTTTACCACGCTATTTGAGACACATATTTTCGGAATATATGCACCACCGAACGAACAATGTAAGGAAGAATTTTGGGCCTACCTTTCAGCGGAAATTACATCGCTAAGTGAGCCAGTAATAGTTATAGGTGATTATAACGAGATACGAAAGGCCTCTAATAAAAAGGGCGGTGCCACCATCGCTAATAACAAATTTGATAGACTAAATAACTTTGCTGACCAATGCAATCTTAGTGACCTTCCTACCAAAGGAAATGAATTTACATGGAGGAAGAGAAGAGATGGTATCAACAACACATATGCAAAAACTAGACCATTCAAATATGCAAAAACATACAAAAAAATGGACAATTTTTGCCGAACCGAGCCCGAGTATCTCGCCTAAAATAATGCTCATATAATGTTATTTTAGCGGAACGAGCCAAACATTGACATGCTCAAGCTCAACTTGTTTCTAAACGAGCCAAGCTCGAACCGAGCTTTTGACGAGTCCAATGCGAGCCGAGTAGCTTGTCTTGTGTAATAATACTACTAACCAAAGTTTCAACATTAATGTACATCCCTCCTCCTAGAGACTATACATGCCACCGCCTGGGCCTAATTGATGCCACCTTCTTTGTAGGTCCATTTAAACTTCGGATTTATGTTAAGAGGAAGCCAGAGACGAACACTAGCGTTTGTGGTGGTTGCCAAAGATGAACGACGTCGTCATGTATCAATACAAGATCCCAATTCAACAAAGGGAATATATAAACTAGGGTTCTTATTATCCAAACTGAACCACAAATTCACTTCTTTTTTTTAACCAAAAACCATGTCACATGGACCAATTAAAAGCTTGAGACAGGGGCTGCGACAATAACTTAACATCTAGACAGTGACTACCGATTTTTAGGGCTGACTTGTAAATATGAAAAATTATTCGAGGTTCTTGAATATAGACTCCACTTAGACTAATTATTTGAAGATTAATTATTAAATTAATTATTTAAAAATTAGACAAAAAAGAAGCAGATTATTACACCAAATTTCTGAATTTTTAGTTTACGCAAATGCCCACTCCCACATAAGAGCATGCCCGATGCCCTCTCTCTAGCTTTTGAGGTTTTATCAGCCACCACGTTTCCAACAAACTATAAACCCATCAAAACCTCAAGTTTCCTCCTCCACACAACGCCACTGTCACTCCTGTAAGCTATGTAATTTTACCCTAACCTCCACTCCATCATGCCTTCTTCTTCATTTCTCCTCCACCATAGCTACTTCCTCCGTTCCACCTCTTCCCGCCTCGCCATGTCCCTCAGACCCTCCGCATCTCTCCAAAACCTTCGTTCCAGCTATGTCGGCGTTTTCCGGCCAACTTTCTTCCCTTTCTTGAGGTATCGAGCTCTGAGAACACTCGCAAATTCTTCCGCGCACCGGATAGGGCTTTCCTCATCGATTAGGGCGGCTACGCGGACTGTCGACTTCAATTGGCCGGAGACTGAAGGACAAGTGAAAGGGAGCTCGCCGTTTTGGTTCCAGCAGAGTAAGGATTTTGGGAGGTTTGCTTATGATGATTATTCTGAGGATGAGGAGGAATTCGAGATTGACTCCGGTCAGCAGTTTGTAAGTCTTTTTACTCGTTTTGTGCTTGTGGATATGTGGATTTTGGTAATCGATAAGCTTAAAGTTATAGAAATGAATTTTTAGATTTTGATATAGGTTCTGTTGGTAAATATTCGGTCATTGTTATCGTACTTTATCCTTCTGGAAAATGCTACTCATGGATAACCTAGGGAATCAGTGGACTTCAGCTGTTTAGTTCTTGCGATGAAACATTGTTGATTATTTCATGATTGTTTTGAAGCATGGCAGGTGACATGTTAAATTTGTGCTCAACAATCCTTGTGTTCTCATATGTTAAGGATAGATTACGATGGTTTTGTGATAGAAAAGATAGCCAATCAGTGTTTTAAAAGGCACTAGGTGCACCTAGGCGCAGGGGCTCCTGGAGCCTAGGCACAAGGCGACCTGAGTCTAGATGCGCCTGATTGAAAATTTTAAACAAATAACTTGGTGGTTCGAAAATTCAAAATCAACAACAAACAAGCAAGAAATAGGAAGTAAAAAGATAGTTCATCACGCTAATGCAATCGGTTAGTGAGTTAGTTAGTCACTATATTCTTATCTTCTTCTACTGGAAATGCAGCAGCAGAGAACTCAAATTAATATGGGATGGGAAAGGAATCAAGAGATGTATGTATAGGGCCCGGGGGTGGAACTATATAAAGAATAGACATCAGGCACTCAGCAATAAGTTATGACATTATTTATTTCTTTAAGTTAATATAATAATTATTGAGTTGATTCGAAATATATTTAATACCTTACGTTAATGTAATATATATTTTTGTCAATAAGAACAAACTATTTTTTAGAAAAATTAATCTTCTACTGATATTTTTTTACAAGAATAAACATCAGGCACTCAGAGGCGCGCCTGTTAGTATCTAGGTGCATGACCCCTAGCGCCTGGCAAGGCGCGCCTTTTAGAACCCTGCAGCCAATACTCTGTTACGTAACTGCATAATTATAGAGGTTAATCCCGTGAGGCCACTAAGAGGATGTACAAATGATTTGGATCAGTTGGCACTTGGCAAAATGGCCATCTAGCTCACTGCCCGAGTCAATAGTCAAATGGAGTTAGACTTAGACCTTGATCCCTCCACCAAACACCAGTAGCAGCTTTTGCTTGAATGCTTTGACATAATAGGAGTGTAATGGAGCAAAAAAATAAAAAAATAAAAATCTTAGTGATATTGGATCGTATGCTTCAGTAGAAATTTACAATTGGATAAATTGGTCAGTTGAATGTTTATTTTTATCATATTTCCACCAATAGCCATCAATGGAGGAAAGAGAACAGGCACACAAACTACTCACAGAAGGCCCCAACCTTATGAAACAAGGAACCCCTAGGCCAAGATCCTAATAAGCCACCAAAAGAGAAAGATCTGGCAATAGAGGCAGATGCCTTTACAAAATCACATATCCCTCAATTATATTTGCTATTCCACTTATTTTATACGAAGGCTAGGCCATCAGTCATCAGTTCTGATTAACACTCATTACATGAATCTTTATCTTATTACAAGTTGCTGCCTTTTTGAAAAGTATCAAGTAGTCTCCTTGTGAACACATGGTTGCTAACTAGTTTTATCATCTATGAATTATTTTTGGGAGATGCATTGGTACCTTATGAAGATGATGAGAAATCTTTTATTCTACTAGAGAGAACAAGCATTTTGGAGCTCTATGTTCAGTAAATTTCTAGCCATCTAGTGGCTATGGGGGGAAAAATAATCAGAAGTTCTTCTGAACACAAAGATGAATCCTGAACTTTAAAAGCTTATTAGCATGCCTGTCTCTGTTATATAATTTCTCTTGGTTTAGAAAGAAACTTTTTAAAATTTTCTAGTTTCTACTGCTTTTTTTGGGTCCAGAAAGAAAATAAATTCCAGTTATTTGATGAAGTGTTCTCCAGACCACTGTCGCTTTATTGAATCAATTTGAGCTTCGTTGTCAGGCTGCTTCAACTGTTGACAATGTTGATGAGTGGAAATGGAAATTGACTATGCTTCTTCGCAACAATGACGAGGTAGAAATAGTCTCCAGGGAGAAAAAGGATCGACGCGATTTTGAGCAACTTTCAGCTATGGCCACCAGGATGGGCTTGCATAGGTATCTTAGAATGTGATCTGATTCATTACTTTGTTTACTATCCTTCTGGATTTGTGATAAATATTTTGAATAACTTCACTTGGCAGCCGTCAATATTCGAAAGTGGTTGTGTTCAGTAAAGCCCCCCTACCTAATTATCGCTCAGATCTGGATGACAAGCGTCCACAAAGGGAGGTAATAAACATAAATTTTTTCTATTTGCTCATTCCTTTCAGATTAAATTATGATTTGAATATGTTATCATCATATAATTTTTTTTTTTCTATTGCTATAAATTTTCTTTTGCTGTAAATTTTCTTTCCTGTGTATGTGGAAAAAATGCTTTCATGCTATTTGTTGCTTTTAGCTAGAATCACTTTCTTATCAACAATTTATACTCATGGGCTATAATTTTGGTTGGGTGGTGGTTTATCTGCAAAGTCTTGTCTTACTAGTCGCTCAAAATGTGCACTCTGTTTTGGTTGAGTAAAACACTCCTTTCTAAAAGTTGCTACAAAGGTTGGTAGCTAGTTGCTCTTCCCAATACTCCCTCTTATGGTGTGATAGATCATTGGTAGTGTATACCCGGAAGAGGGCCAAAGTGCCAAGCAAGGTGGCTTGTGGGAAATTCAATAGCTGATGGAGGGGATCATCTGAGAGGTTAGTTTATAGCCAAGGCCAGTTTGTTATGTGAGGACTGCTACTGTTACAGACAGGTTATTTCGTGGGTGTCCGTTGGGGTTGTGTATTTGGATTGATCCTATCATCTGAGAGGTTAGTTTATAGCTAGGGCTGTGTATCTGGATTGCTCCGATCAAACCATTCGGATATCCAATCTGATAAAGTTTTGAAACCGAGATCCCATCCGGCAATCCTCAGATATCAGACAACTATTGTTCAGATCAGAACAAATATCCGCCTCGGATATCCGTGTATCCGAAGCTTTTTTGTCCACGTATTAGACATCGTAAAATTGATGGATATCTGGCAAATAAAGAATGAAGATTAAGGGAGGAAGGCAAATGGAAAGCTGTAGAAGTAAAACAAAGAGAAATGAAGAGTTTCAGAGAAATGGAAGAAGTTAAGAAAAATGGAGAGTTGCAGACAAGCTCTAGATTCTCGAATGACAGCCAACTTATAATAATTGAACAGGTTATTGATGACATTTGATGTATGCTCAGGCTTATAGTTTAGAGCAAATGACCAAAAATCTCTTAATTTAGAACAAACAAAGAAGTAGAATGAAGTTCCTTTAAAAAAAAAGAAGTAGAATGAAGAAGATAAATTAAGAGTTGTATAGATAAGGTCTCGAATGTTGACCAAAACAAAGAGGAAGAAAGAGTTGTGAGACGAACTCTCAATTTTTGAATGGCGTCCAGAATAATTTTCAGACGGTCATTCACAACACGTTGAAACATGTATATGTATAAGCTAACTGGATATCGACAGCAAAATTTCGTATTCCATATCCGATTCGAATATCCAGGAATGTGTCAGATTGGATTTGGATAGACACTTATTGGATTGTTACGGATTCGGATTTTATGAACTCGGATCAACAGGTTAGCTGAGCGGATTGTATCGGATATATTTGCTCACCCCTAGTGACCATTGCCTATAACCTAGTATAAATAAATGGTAGGAGTTAAAGCATTGGGGTTATCTGGGAATTTAATTGTAATTGGCATTTGCCATTTTTGGCAAGAGAGGGAGAGCCTCTCTTCTGGTAAAGTTTCCAAGCTGTCTTGCAGAGGAATATACCTCATTACTCTTTATATCTGAGTATTCTACCTTGTCTGTGCATTATACTCTTATATTCCACATCGTGTCATATATAATGCTCTGACATTTTTTGAGACATTCCAGGTAGCCTTGCCATTCGGTTTGCAAAAGGAGGTAGACATTCTCCTCAGGAGATACCTTGCTCAAAAGCCGACAAACAGAGATAGTGGTTTCTCTGATCCAAAATTGGGTAGCCAAGATAAAGGAGAAGTATTTGCGCAGCGTCAGCCCTCTGTACAAACTAATGTTGTCATGGAGGGAGTCTACCGGCGCAGGAGTTTCCAGATGCGGAATAAACAACAAGAATGGCTGGTTTGCTTCTGACATGCTTTGGAGTCTCATTTGTTGTCCATATTCATATTTAATCTTCCTGAATTGTGATATATGATTTTATAGCCATACTGTAGCTTAAGTTCTTTATCATTAAGACTAAATCAGTTGTAGCTTTGTTGGTTTTGATAGATTTGTTTGTTTTTATTGCTCAAACTTCATTATGGTTATAATTTATACCATTGCACTTCCACTCTGGCTGACCATCCTGCTTGTGGTTCAAACCATCAGGAACAGATTGAAAGAATAATAGTGATTGTGTCAAGCCTCCTTGTTTTGAAATTGATTCTTCTAGTTATTATTTAATATTTTATCGTTTTCACTTCCAAGTGTTTTAGATTCTTGTCGTTTGGGATCTGACTTATGTTTTGTAACTGTTGTTAATCTTTCTTATCATTGAAGGCTGTGGGTGATTTTCTAAGGACACTATTAGATAATATGGTGTGACATATCTTTATAGTTCAGTAATTTACCCTGTTATCTTATGCAAAGGACATTCATATGCTGTTTCTGCAACTTTAGACATTTAATGGAACTTCTTCACTGAGTACAAATAAATTCTCTATTAGGATTCTCTAGAGGGTCAGAAGATGCTGGAATTTCGAAGGTCTCTTCCTGCTTATAAAGAACGTGATGCATTGTTGAAAGCTGTATCTGCACACCAGGTTATTATTCTTCAGACACTTCTGATCACATCTTGTAGAACATAGACATACATATAAATTTGATGTTTGACATTCTATTGCTTGTGGTTTTTGGAGTTTGGTACTTTGGACTCAAATCTTGGTTGATCTGCTGCAATAAGTGGATATTCAAAAATTGGAATTGATGATAATATCTTCTGAATCCAGTGTTCATGCTATGTATCAAAGGCTATCTCCCATATATGTTGCCTGCTGTATATCCGTATATGTTCTAAAATCCATTTGTAAATTATTAAATTCTTCTTTGCAAGTGCCATTTTAAGAGTTTTTGCATACCCTTCCCCTTTTCCATCTCTCTAACTGAGGTAGTGAAGTCCTTGATATAAGGAAAAATGAAAGAGGACATCAAAGCAAAATAATCTGTTCTACTGATTAAGGGGGTTTTCTCTTCACCATCTGCTGCAGGTGGTGGTTGTGTCAGGTGAAACTGGGTGTGGTAAGACTACACAACTTCCTCAGTACATTCTAGAATCTGAAATTGAAGCTGCTCGTGGAGCAAGTTGCAATATTATTTGTACTCAACCTAGAAGAATATCTGCCATGTCTGTTGCTGAACGAGTTGCTGCTGAACGCGGAGAGGCTCTTGGTGAATCTGTCAGTTCCTATTGTAGTGCTTAGCTTATTGCTCAGCAGACTAATAATTTTCTTTTGCCTTTAGTGAATTACTGATTAAACTTCCAATATTCTTTTCTTTTCCAATGTTTGGTTGAATAGGTTGGTTATAAGGTTAGGCTAGAAGGCATAAAAGGGAGGGATACACGTCTTCTTTTTTGCACCACTGGTGTATTGTTGCGGAGGTTACTTCTTGATAGAAGTTTGACTGGTGTCACTCATGTCATTGTTGATGAAATACATGAACGTGGCATGAATGAAGGTATGTTCAGAGCAGTCCCTAGTAGCTTTAATTTTTTTCACACATTCATAGGTTGGACTTCTCTTACATATGTGTCACGTGTCAGATTTTCTACTTATTGTCTTGAAAGATCTGCTACCACGCCGACCAGATTTGAGGTTAATTTTAATGAGTGCAACTATGAATGCGGAACTTTTCTCATCTTATTTTGCTGGTGCTCCGACGCTTCATATTCCTGTAAGTACAACAATATGTTTTGAATTGTACTCAATACCCTTGTGTGAAAATCTTCTGTGCTGTGAATATGTTATCTTTCTATGTAGTATGTACTTTTACTACTTTCTAATGTAACACTATTCCTAGATTATCTGATGAATATTATTTGTCACTTTATTGTTGAGTTCTGTGTATAATGGTATTTGCGATGTAATTTTCTGTAATGACTATTGAAAGGAAAGAGAAAGCCGGATGAAACGTATTCTCTAAGATGTATTTCCAAGAGAAAGCAAGGGAGTGTAATTACAAGGAAATCAGCCTTGTTAGCTTACTAAAAAACTGCAGTTACTTGAAAGTTAAAAGCTGAAAAGTAGTCTATAATAATTACACTTTCAGTGATTGAGTATCTAACCCTATAGTTTTTAGTTCAAACAAAGAGCTATAAGCTATTGTTACCTGCATTAGTCAACTCAACAATTACCTATATTTATCTGTTACACATGTTGGCTGTTATTGTTTTACTGAAAAAAGAAGTTTGGGAGTGTCTTCCTATAGGGCTTATTCCTCAAAATAATTTATTTGCCTACTGACCACCCTTAGCTTAGGTAAACCATTTTTAGGATTTTTATTATCATGTGAAAACTTACAAATGTGTCTAATTTATTGGTAGTTTAGGAATGGAAAGTATTCTTTAGTAGAGTTAGAATTGGGTCCTAAGCTGCAAATGCTTTCAAGCTGCAGGTAGTTTATGAACATTAATAGAAACAGATTTATTGCGGGGAAGAAAGCTTGTAACTAATACGTTTTTTAATAGGAAAATCTTCACATATATCATCATATCAGCAAATAGGCATATTGAGCATTTGGGTACCAGTCAATAGTAGTTCTCCCCTTCAATTAAATGGCATGAACACGTCTGTTAAGTTTTAGCTTAACCTTTCTTCTGATTTTCTCTTTTATGCTCGATGGCTTTAATTTTCAGGGTTTTACATATCCAGTTCGGGAACATTTTCTGGAGAATATTTTGGAGATGACAGGGTACAGGTTAACTCCATATAATCAAATTGATGATTATGGTCAAGAAAAGATATGGAAAATGCAGAAACAAACTCTGAGAAAGAGAAAGACCCAAATAGCTTCTGCTGTGGAGGTATTTTTAAGGGCGTCTTTTTGATAATCTTACAGTCGGTTTTTATTTCGGCATCTGATCAAATTGTTAATCCAGGATACTCTTGAAGCTGCTAATTTTGAGGGCTATAATCGTCGTACTCGGGAATCATTGTTATCTTGGAATCCTGATTCTATTGGATTCAACCTAATTGAGCATACACTTTGTCATATTTGTAAAAATGAAAGGCCTGGAGCAGTTCTGGTGTTCATGACTGGCTGGGATGATATTAATTGTTTAAAGGATCAGTTGCAAGCTCATTCGTTATTGGGAGATCCAAGCAGAGTTTTGTTGCTTGCTTGCCATGGTTCAATGGCAAGCAGCGAGCAGGTGATTTATTCTTTGACCTTTCTCTTGAGTTTGGTTAGGCCTGCATTATCTGTATTCTTGATGTATCTCCTAAAATTTATAACGCTACTTCTGTCCTATTAGTTGGATACTTTTTTGATGAGTTATCTGCTAGTACATACTCTACAACATAATCCTTCAACTCGGATCAATTTCTCTTGTTAAATAATTTTGTCATGTCTGTTCCGACACTTCCTATGTCATGTCCATGCTTGTTTGTTGATATCCAGCACTTTTGAACCATTTTTTTTTCCTGATTTACATTGCGTAGCTTAACAATTATTGGGTTGTACTTCTGCTGATTTTTTTTAGTTTCATGCAGAAATTGATATTCGACAAACCTCCAGATGGAGTGAGGAAAATAGTTCTGGCTACGAATATGGCAGAGACTAGTATCACTATCAATGATGTTGTATTTGTTGTTGATTGTGGTAAAGCAAAAGAGACATCTTATGATGCGTTGAATAATACTCCTTGTTTGCTTCCTTCTTGGATTTCAAAGGCTGCTGCCAGACAGGTAATTACATTTGGATAACTATGCTATGAAGCTGTCTTTTTTTTGTTGGTGTCTGGGGCTGTTTTTTTTTGAGAAGAATAAATGCAGAAATTTTACTCTATTTTCTTTAAATGTTTACACCAAAATTAGTCTTTGTGATGATAACACAAATTTCTTCCTGTTTTTTTTTCTTCTTTTCTTCTCAAGATAGTTCTATACGAGTGATAAAATCCAGCTTTGCTAGCTACCGTCTGGTTTAATCATACATCATTCCTTATTAAAATCTCTTGCAAACTTTTTCACCTGAAAGATGACTTGATTGATTTACAGAGGAGAGGTAGAGCTGGTCGTGTACAGCCGGGAGAGTGTTATCATCTCTACCCCAGATGTGTTTATGATGCTTTTGCTGATTATCAACTTCCAGAGCTATTGAGGACGCCTTTGCAATCTCTTTGCCTTCAAATTAAAAGTTTAGGACTTGGTAGTATATCAGAGTTCCTATCCAGTGCATTACAACCACCAGAACCATTATCGGTATGATATATCAACTGTATTTCCTCTCTCTGAATTTCCTTTGCAATCTTCTTTGTGTGACACTATCTGTTTGCACAATTAATGTTGTCTCTTGAACTCTTCTAGCTCTGCATGAAAATGATACAGATCCGCTTTTGTGCAGGTTCAAAATGCAATTGATTATCTGAAGACTATCGGTGCTCTTGATGAGAGTGAAAGTTTAACTGCACTGGGTAGGTGATTTGTGTCTCAGGTTTCATTAGTTTCCTCATCCCATATTTTTTCTCACTGTTTTTCCAATTTGCAAGTTGAAGCTGTTGCTGTCTGCAGACTGTAGTATGATCTATTAAAATTGATATTATTTCTCAGGTCAAAAGTTGTCTATGCTTCCAGTAGAACCCAAGTTGGGGAAAATGCTTATATTGGGGGCTATTTTCAAGTGCCTTGATCCAATAATGACCGTTGTTGCCGGTCTTAGTGTCAGAGACCCATTCTTGATGCCACTCGATAGAAAAGATGTAAGTTCCTTCACAGTTCTTGATGCCACTCGATTTCCTATAGTTCTAACATCGTTAGATAATGTCTGTGTCTCTTGAGGCTAATAAGCTGTATATTTATAGAATTTCTCGTGTAAACATTGTGTAGTATAGGTCTTGACTCGAGTATCTCAAATATGTTATCTAATTTTATTATGAAATGCTTCACAACTTAGCTACTTTGCTAAAAACATACAAGGCTATATCTTCTGTTTGATACACTGACACCTGTAAAATATGCATCTTTATTGTAATGTGCAATTGATAGCAGTATTGTATGATTTATGTGTAATCGTAGAACTAGGTCTCTTTATGATCTTGTCGCAAGCTAGAAGCATGTCAGAGTACCTATGGATGAATGGACCATTGGAAATGCGAGCATGCATGTTTTTCCCTTTTTCATATATTCTTATTCAAATTTGGTCAAGTTATAACTGAATTGGCGTGACATGCTCGAACTCTGATCTTTACATTTAAAGACATTTGTAAAATTGACCCTTGAATTACATACAGGCTGAGGATTTTAAAGGTTAAAGCCCATTTAATGGATGGAATGTTTGTATTTAATTGCTGGCTTTCTTATCGAAACATTAATTGCTGGCAATCATATTATGGAAAACACTGACTCCCATAGCTGTAGCTAATACAAAGAGTTGGTCGTATATTCGTATGCACTAGTACTATTTTCCTTATTTGGAGGGGCAAATGCGTCACCAATATGCCACTTCCTTTGTATCCGGACATAAGTTGAGATCTCACGATACATGACCGGCTGGCATCCAATTCACTTTTTTTTTCTTCCTTTTGATATGAGTTAATCAATATTTGTTACCTTTATGACAACCATTACATTGAGCTCAATAAAGATGTCATCATGAGTGCATCATAACAATATGATGCAAATTAATTGCTGTTTTTTCTTTTTGCCCTTTGTTCATGTTTTGGTGTGTGCGTGTTGTGTTGTTTGATTAGCTTGGATTGACATTTTGTTTGCATTACGCAGCTTGCAAGAGGCAGCAAAAAGCTAGTTCTCTGCTTCGTGAGTTCAGCGATCATCTTGCAATTGTTTAGAGCTTTATGATGGTTGGAAAGCTGCTGAAGAGAGCAGCAATATGCCATGAATACTGCTGGAAAAATTTCTTTCTTCCCAGACTTGAGAAGCCATTTGATTCATTGCGGAAGCAATTCTATCATCTACTAGGGAATCGGTCTTATTGCTAATGACAAAAAGACCTGCAACAGTTGGAGCCGTGATGAGCATCTTGTCCAGGGCAATCATTTGTCTGCGTTTATTTTCCTGGGTTTCCTCTTGTTGTGGTTGAGTGATTGTTTACATGCTTATCATTTGATTGTTCTTACACCTGCTTGAGAAGTTACTTACTGAGTAAGTGTGGCAAGGCATGCTTCGCTTTGAAGCACCTACCAATTAACATATATGTAATAAATTTAGTTTCACACACAAACCCTAACTTCCAAAAATAAAACGGGGATTGAAGCGTTTGAGACTTTCGGATAGACTAGATTCATTCATGCAAAAGTAAGTAGATTCCTAGTGTATTGCAGGAGATACATGCGATTGCTGAATCCGCATTTTCGGCTCTTTGCACGCACACAAAGAGAAGTCTGTAATGTTGAAAACCAATGGAGGATGGTCCAGTCTCTCCTACATTCAGTAAGGCCTCTCTCTCTCTCTGCCGATGTTTCATCACTTGGATATTTATGTCCTTTTTCCTTGAGATTTTTCTACAGTTGCTTCTTACTGATTCTTCACTTTTGGTCCTGGAAGAATTCTGTTAACGGACAGGAACCAAAAATTCCATTTCCATGGTTGGTGTTCAATGAGAAAATGAAAGTGAATGCAGTCTTTCTCCGTGATTCAACAGCAGTGTCAGATTCTTCACTCCTACTGTTTGGTGGGGACATTTCTAAGGGAGGGCTGGTATGAGAAATTGCATGGGTATCTTGTTCAAGTTATTGCTTGCCCCGGCATTCTTGATTTATATTTACTGTTGACAGGATGGCCACCTAAAAATGTTGGGAGGATATCTGGAGTTCTTCATGAAACCCAGCTTAGCTGAAATGTATTCCCGCTTAAAGATAGAGCTCGGTGAACTCATTCAAAACAAGGTGAGATACACTTCTATGATTGGTTTTTAGCATGCCTGTTAAATTGAACATCCTTATATCTCTACTCATCCTTGCAATCATCATATTTATGAGATTACATTAGTGCTCAGATCTTTCCAGGTTGTATGAATACGAATGATTCTTCAACCAGATTTTCTTCTTCTTCTTCTTGTAGTATTGTTTAGGAAACCAAAATAAACTAGTTTGAATGATAACCAGAAAAATAAAGCATATAATGATATAAGGTAGTTTCTTGGTTCTTTTTTTTAGTTAATTTTGTTGTATAAAGTCTATTACTCCACCCTTTATGTTCCATGACGCAAGGTATAAAAATAAAATTACAATGCAAGAACTAGTTTTTACTTTTTTATTTGCCAACTGAGGTTGATCTATAGTATTTAGTCCAACTATTTTTTTCATCTCTTTTTATAAACTACACTTAAAAATTAAACCTACAACTAGATCTTTACACCTACATGTGCAAACACAACCTTAGTTCTCCTCTGCTTATGTTTTACTTTATTTTTTCCATATCTTGCTAACTTAGCTTTCTACTCTTTTTTCCAAATGCGAACCATTTATTTTCTTAGCTCCTGCATCCCGAGTTGGATATTGAGAACCATCTGGACCTTCTATCTGCTGTAAGAATGTTGATCACAGAGGACTCTTGTGAGGGGAGGTTTGTCTTTGGCCGCCAACTCCCATCACAGTCCAAAAAAGCAGTTAAAGCATCAACACAAATTTCTAGTGGAAATGGGGGTGACAACTCAAAGACTCAACTGCAGACATTACTACTTCGAGCAGGCCATGAAACTCCAGTCTACAAGACAAGAGAAGTTAAGAACAATCAGTTCCGTGCTATTGTGATCTTCAATGGATTGGAATTTGTGGGACAACCTTGCAATAACAAAAAGCAAGCAGAAAAGGACGCGGCTGCGGAAGCTATTCGTTGGTTGATGGGCGAAACCCCTTCATTTCAAGGTGACATTAACCACATGTCAATGCTTCTAAAGAAGAATAAAAAGAACCAAGGGAAGAAAACACGGGGCAGAAGGGATGTGTAGGGCAATTACAAGAATACATATATACAGGTCATCTTGATTAAAAGAGTGATGGATGAATGAAAAGATAGGCGGTCATACGGCTCTAAAAAATCAAAATCATTGACAACATTGAATTCTCATGGAGCAGCCTTGATATCTTTTAACCATGTCAATGGTTGCGGTAGCCATTCAAGCTCTAGATCAAGCTCCCATTGTCCGCTTGGCACCTACCTAACACACCATACCAACCATTTTGACCAAAATTCAGGTACAAGTCTCTCTTATGTTAGTATGTTCGAATCAAATACGAGTAACGAGTCAATTCTTTTTAGATGAGCTTATAAAGGTAGGTTTTATCTTTGAATATGCAACTAGAACTTCTACATGATTGTGTAACATGATATTAATCAAGAATGTATACCCAGCTCTTTGTAGTCATTATCATGCATTCCTGTACCTAATAAAAGCATTTCAAGATTAGGTGTAGCTTCAAACTGCTTCTTTGAATTCGTGTTGTATGCATGTGTCTTAAGAGTTAGGTTTGCTAAAATATGTTACCAAAGTCAAGATAGAGACTTTGGTTAGAGCTGTAAACTATAATCTGTTAAGAGGGAAAAATGCTGTAGCCTTTAGCTTCTTCAGTGAGTGACAGCTTGGTCTTATATTAGCTCTTGTGATTTGTTTCTTTAAATATAATTATGGTAAATGATTTAGTGTACTAGTGACTTTAGTGCAACTGGAAAGACTGGTGATTGGTGAAGCTGGTGGGGGTGGGGTAGCCGCCTAAACAAGATGTGAAGGGGCTGCTAAAGACATTCCACATTGTTAGGATGCTCATATTTTCTTGTTATGAAGGCGGAATTCTGGAACAATGTTTACAAGAGGATAAATTGGTCAAATTCATTTTAAAATTAGTCATTGTTTCATATATATCTTATCAATTAGATTTTTGTGAGAGTTTTGGGTCTAGAATTCCAGAAAGTGTTTGGAATTGGTGAGATTTTGTACAAGATTTTTATTAAAGTTTTACACACTTTGTCCTTATATTCAAATAAAGAAATGTGTTTTTTGGTAAGTTTTATTAAAACAGTTATTTACAAATCTATTTTACCAACATTTTTTACTTTTTCATTAGATTTTCATGTTTTATAAATTTCTTTCAAATAATTTTTTAAAAAACTAAATTTATATACTACTATTAACAATAGAGTTCTATCTCAAATCTCAATACCAATTGGTAAATAAGTGTAGTAGTCCATTGACTTTATGTACTAATCCCCGTTTGGTTCTAACTCCGGAAACGGAATGGAAATGAATATAGTCCATATATGCTACTCGTTTATGGAATCATTCCTTGTACCTTCATGTAAAATGCACTTGCTTCCTCCAATTTTATTTTGTTTCCCTATAGGGTATCAAAATTAATAAAATTTTATTACAATTACTTCAAACTACAAGGAATGATTCTAAAAAAGTTCATGAATAAGCATATACATATGGACTAATCGTTTTCATTTCATTTCTGTTTTCAGAGTTAAAACCAAACGGGCCCTAAGTTCGGATTTCTTGTGTATCATGCCCGTAAATTGAAAATGGTATATTATGTTTGCCATGCTGTAGCAAAGACTTGTGTTCTCTAGTTTTTGTGAAGACTCGGCCAAATCAACGATACCTCGAGTACTTTTTGAGAGTGGACCGTAGATGGGTCAATCTTTGATTGGTTTATTCAAGTAATCATATGATTTATTAGTGAAAAGTAGTTTATAATATCACAATGTTCAACAGGAGTTTTGTTTATGATTCTATTAGTTTAGAAAATAGACCCAGTGAGAAAGTACTTAAGATCATTTGTTAGTAAAAACCATAAAAAGAGTTATAATCTTATAATATTATAAATATTATAGTTCGTCAGCTACACATCAGTTTCAATACAATTATATGATTACACGTTCCTGAAAGCAAGGTGTTTGTATTGTTTGCTCACTCTTTTTTATCGGTTAATTTGTCTGCTGTTTGTCTCGCTATGCTAATATAAGCTTAATTAAAATCCATGTTGGTTAATTGTATATTTAATTCTAAGAGGGTGGAGGGTCAGTTTCTGACAAGAAGTAGGTAGGTCTCATTTGTAATTATCATATTATGTCATTATGTATCTTCCATAATCGTATCTTATATTTTTTTGTTAGGGATTGTATCATAATTAACATCTAAACTAATATTAGTGATCATCTAATTGATTATAGGGTTCACTTCATCATATCGTAGCTATTAATCCTACCGACGCTCAACAAATGATTAAATTCTTTCTCATTACAAGCCAATAACCCGTGAATTTGGTAACGTTGCTGACAGTTACAAATTTGTCTACTAATAGAAGCAAATTACTAAAATTACAATCTGAACTTGTTAATAATCTAGTTACCTCCAAACAAGTCGAGTAAATTTGAGTTTTTACACAACTTTCGAATAATCTACCTAATGTTAGTGTAAACTATACAAAAATAAAGTATGTCTATAAATAAATCATCTCTAAATTATAATATTACACAAAAGCACCCATTTTGTTAGCAAAGTCACACCACTAACCAGATTTTCCTTACAAATACGATAAGCAAAACCCTACTTCTTTGACTTAAACTTGATAATCAAGTAGTTGATGGGTCAAATCTTCTGAATAAGTGCAACGAAATGATTTTAAGGATGGTTTTTCGAAATTATACATATTTTAAGGGTGAATTGATGTAATTTAGGGGCAGCCAGTTAGATAGACCAATAAGTTAAGTGTTGAGCTCAAAATTTTGACAATTCTACTCGTACAGTCATACGCCACTGATTGAGCAAAATGGCATAACAAACCCACCAAATCTTTAATAAACTTGCATTATTATTCTTTTTTCACCGTATATATTTAATTACATACATTTACAGCAATAATTCACTGCTGATGAAAACCGGACAAGGAACAAAACAAATTACAAAATGTGTCTCCTACTTTCAATTTGAAACATAAGACGACATCTATGTTGTAAAAGAAGTGTCCATGAATGCATACCCTTTACTCTCTAAGAAGCTCCAAAGCTTTCAACAATGTGATTCTAAACTTGCCCACATCAATCTTCACATGTTGACCATCCAAAAACAATTTCTTGAACACAAACCAGCCTTGTTGCTGGACGGAATCCGGGTTCCTTATCACCGGATCCTCGAGCGAATACTTATCCGTTAAGGAACTTTCCTTCCCACTTATCTTGTACTCCAAGTATCTCAAGTTCATGGCGCCGGCAGGCAACCGAAAGTCATGCTTCGACAACCATTCTAGCCCCAACGGAATGATCTGAATCAATATCGCGTTTTCAGGCAAGAATATACTATTAGTCAAACCCGCGCCATGCACACCAACCATTACATCAAATGAGTTAACCATCTTAGAGAAATCTCCAAGATTCTTCATTGCATCGACAATGGCCACCTCGTATCCTAGCTTTCTTGCCTCGTTTGCCACCTCTACTTCGTTAACCAAAGATCTTGATCCCCTCCTTGAGATGATCAAGAGCCGCGGTTTTCTAGATTTTCCATCTCTTATAGGACTCACTTGGTTCCTCTTCAAGGAGTATGCACTTCTTACAAATTGTGTGAAACTTCTCATTGAGTATCCTTGCGAAGTTAGTGAAGGGTCTATTCCAAACTCCTTATGGCCCTTTAGACCAACTATTATGCTCGGAAAGCAATGAACTTCGTTTGAGTTGTCCATATCTATAATGTTGTATTTGGATAACTTGTCTAGGTAAGCCTTGTACTTGAAGGGCCACCAAGGCTTTATGTTTGTAACAAGAAATTGGACTTCACCATTGAAGGGTCTAGAGGTGATGTAGAGAGGAACTAGGATGTCACTAAAGTCATGGAAGTGGTTACCCGCATACCCACCCGACGAAAACACAATGGCTGGGATTGTGTGGTTGATTGAGCACTTTGGCATCTCATTATGGCCAAAGGAGGAAGGTGATCCTATAGACAACTCCCTTACACTTTCCTTGATGAACTCGTCTATCTTTCGAGCATATGGCTTTAGCTTCCACATGCTAATGTTGTTTGTTTTAAGGTTGTCCTCAAGTGAGGATACAATGATTGATGAAGATCTTCCTTGAATCCTCACATCTCCTTTGATTTCGCAAAAGTTTGAATTTGGATGAGAGAAATTGCAAACAAGTGAAGGCAATGGCTCAAGTTCTTTCACTTTCACTTGATCCTCCGCCTTGTCGACTTGAACAACCTCCTCGAGTGTCAAATCTTTCTCTTGAACTTGATTAATCACCTCCTCAACTTGAACAACCTCCTTGACTGTCCAGAAGTTAACAAGAAGAGATCAGCTAAGCATGTGTACTCGTAAACACACAACCCTTCAATCATGAGTCTGTTTGACATTAACAATTAGTAAGATTAAAGATTTGGTTTACCCGGAGCGAGCTTAGAAGTGTTTGTCATACTAATAATCACATCTTCTCCATCTCCCGGATCATTTAACGTATCAATGATCGAAAACACCTTCAAATCAGCACTACTCGAGAGCTGAAAATTCACTGCAAAACATATAATCACCAACTAGCATATAAGTTTACATACAATTCCTCACAAGTAAAGAACTCAAGAATTAAAAAGTGACTTACAGAGAGGCAAAGGACCCATGTAGGAGTTCAAAAGAGCACAAAAGCTCAATGCCATAACAAAGCAACCAACAAATGCCCATAAAGAAAGCTTCTTCTGCTCATGCTTGCTGAAACTCCTAGTAAACAACTCATTATACATTGTTAATTTCTCGATTATTGAAAACTCGAAAGCTTGAGCTTCAAGCTACTGCATCAATGGCCTTCAAACTTGAAAGGAAGAAAGGATGTTATATATACACTACTGATCATGAAAGTTCTTAAAATGTCAAAATCAAAAACTTAGCATAAAAACAAAAATGATTATTGAAATGGGTTGATGTATATGGAACTTAAGAAGTAAAATCTGGACTTGTTTTGTGGTGAATGATCCTCATGCTTTGGGTTTGTTAAATTGTGTACGTAGCCATGGATGGGGTCTTTGAAAATGACTTGTTGGTTGTGAGAGGTGTTGACTGGTGAAAGAGGCGCCAAAATGGTGGGTGTTATATTTTTTGTATAAAAAAATTGATTTGGTAATCTTAAATGATTAATGTAAGTTTGGTAAACCTTATTATACGTTTTCTTTTTTTTTTATTGTCGGCCTTAATTAGTTTCCAAGAAGCAGCAAAGTTAAAACCCTTTTCAAATAAAGATTTCATTCGGAAATTCAAATGAACAAGCCGATTACATTCGTTGACTTAAGTTTTACAAGATGTTCACGAAAGTCGTAAGTCCACAGTGCAAGACGAGCGGAGACGAAAGCGGTTGGCATCGTGGATTGAGCGTCGGCGCCAACAACCATCTGTTGCGCTCACCGAACGTACTCAAAGTCTCAAAATACGAGTTTCTTTGTCCGTGATTAGACGAACACTGTGTATAAAACTTTTTACTACGCACTTGGTGTGTAGTTTAATTTTTTCTATTTTATTTTATTTTTTATAGACTCCAACTATACACCTCATATGTGTAGTTAGAGTCCACTCAACTACCTACGCACGCGAAGTGCATAGTTTTGATGATAAATAGTAATTTTCATCGGTAAGTCTAGCAATCGCCTAACGTTCACAACACGATATATTGTTGCAGGTTTGTATTGAACTTGTGACAGTCAAATATTATTTTCTTTGACATTAATATTTGTTTTTTTTTTTGGTGAGTGACATTAATATTTGTTGTATCAAAACAGATAATTTTAAAAAAAATCCCTATTTTCACAACCAAATATAAAATATTATTTCCTCTCACGTAGCTTGTTATTACAAACAAATATCCATGTGTTCGAGGCATACAACCATGTCACGTCGCTATACTTGAACAAATTTTCTTACAAAGTCGCAAATTTTTGTGGTTGATTATGGTAGTTATCACGAGGAAATTAAGGGAAAAGTTTGCCCCAATGAACACCCAAAATATTCATTTATTTTCATGTTGAGTTTATATATTCATGTCATATGATACAAGAAACCCTAATATTTTTATTTTAATTTTAATTTTCGCAAATAAATTAATCATCTTTATAAGTACTGCACGAGACTTATATATTCAAGTCATATCATGCAAGACTTATAATGTACGTTGATTTAGCTGTATAAATTGTATAGTATGTTTTGTAAATGTTTAAGGATTTTTTTTTCCAATAGCATGTTATTTCTCTGACATTATAACACGACTTAGAAATACGATAAATAAATAAAAAGTGAATTCAGTTAAATAACCTAGATTAAAAAAATTAGGTAGTTAAAAATGCTTATATTGTACAATAATTAGCTAATTTCTTTGATTTGCAACTTTAAAACTGACGCCAGTTTATTTAAATTTTATAAGGCTACGTTATTTTCTTTATTTATCACCACACAACTACATATATTACACTATTACGCTTTTCATATGAGTGGTTGAGAGTTTTACGTAATTGTGATAACTAATAGAGATTTATGCCGATACGTTTAAAATTCCCGTCTAAAATCTACATAAAAGGTGAATTAGTTACATCGGATTAGGTTAGATAGTTGGAGTATCGTGGGAATGGCGACCAACGTACAACCCTATCAAGCACAAACAAAAAAAAGAAATACAAAACAAAAGAGGAAACATGTGCAAATGGTGAAAATTCCTTATCAACGCGTCATGAAATTGTCCACCAAAGCGGGGATTTATTCTTCATTATTTTAAAAGGAAAATTATGACACATATTGTAACGTCCGGGAATTTTATTCCGGATTTAGAGCGTTTTGTGGATCTTTCCCGAATATTTATTTTTGTTTTGAATACGTTCACGTATATTCGTATTATTATTTTCGTAAAAACGTCGAAAAATTTTCCCGAGTCAAAATAATTCCGGTTTCGGTTTTCGGGTTACTTTCTCCTATATTAAATTAATTATTTATTCATTCATTCATTTATTCTTTTATTTCTTTTTCTTTTTTTTTTCTTTTCTTCTTCTTTTCTTTTCTTGGGAGCTGCTTCCTCCCGCCCGCCTAGCTGCTTCCTCCTGCCCGCCTACCTAGCTCCACAGGAGCACTCCGCGCTCCTAGCCGCCCGCCCAGGCCTGCACCAGCGTCTCCTAGCTCCTGGAGCTACCCCGACCCCTTCGGCCCTGCAGCTTCACCCTACCCCGTCCCTCTCTTCTTCACCTCTCTCCCTTTGCTCTATCTCCCTTCTTCTGCAGCTCTTCTCTCCTGCTCAACTTCGGACCACCACCTCTCCTCTCCCTCGCCCAACCACTCTTCATCCCTCCGTCACTCATCTATCTCTTCCTTCTCCCGTTTCACGCCGGAAGACCACCAATCTCGAGCTCGGAGCTTCCTCGTCTCGAGCTCACCGGAGACAGCACCGTCTTTTCTCTACACCTCCATCTCTCCAGTCGTCCTCGCCGGATCTGTCACGCCGGCAAGCAAACGAGCACCGTCAAGGGAAGCCGTCACCACCGTAAAGGAGCCTTCCCCGCTGTTATGTCCTCGCCGGAGTTAGAGGCCGCCGCCACCCCCTGCAGCCGCCAGCGGGACCGACGGAGCCACCCTCCTCCCGGCCGGAGTCTTCCCCGCGCCTGCGTCCTCCCTGCCGCCGCCGCCATGGGCTTGAACAGCCTTTTGGCTTAATTCCAAGCGGGCCCCCTTTCTTTTGGTATATTTACATTTGGCCCCCTCAATTTTGTGTTAATTACAGTTTGTACCTAGAGTCTTGGTTATAGCAGTTTTGACCCAGATTTCTGGATTGTTGCATTTATACCCTCTGATTGGATTTTTGTCGGAAATTGCCCCAAGGTTTTAATCGTGATTTTATGACCAATTTTCTAGTATGGAGCTTTTGCCTCGGAAGGGTAATTACGGGATTTTTAACGTTGGCTTTTGAAAACGAGTTTTACCTTAGGACTTTATATATAATATTGTATGATCAAATTTAGCGTAGGAGCTAAATTTGTGTAGTTTTGATGCTAGGTTCCGAAGCCCGATAAAGGCCAACAAATTCATATCGACATCCATAGATCGTCTTCCATCCTTTGACGTCACGTGAGTACCCTCTCCCTCGAGCTAATGATCTTACCTCGATCTAGTTACGTTTAGTAGTATCATGTTAGGTTGGATTTAGCATAACTTAGAGTGAATGCCATGTATTGGTTTTTGGGACCTTAGGAGAGTGTGATGAGCGTGTTAGACCTCGTAGGCGTTTATGTTGCTCTTGACTGTGAGTATGATAGATTCTAGGATGCGGTCCTAGAACGAGAGTCAAATGATCTTGCGTAGATCATTTGTGTAGAAGTCCTATACTTCTTGAGTTGAGCGGGTTTTGATGGATATCTGTTGTGAGCAGGTTGTGTGCTTCCTCCCAAGGGAAGCGAGAGCGTTTGGGACGAGGTAAGTCTCCGGACTTACTTAGCTCGTATTTTATGTATTAGCATTGATGTGCGTTTGGTGGTGTGTGTTTATGTTATGTTATAACAATTAAACCGGTAAATTAGGACCACCGACCTTATATGTATGTTGGCCCAAGTCTATGATAACGGGCGGTGACATCACTGCCTAGCCTTGACTGGGGCTAGGAGGATCTCGGCGACTAGCCCGGCGGGTATACGGGCGGGTGCATCCGTGCCACTCCTTGCCGGTAAGTAGGGACCGAGGAGAGACCACGGTGGTTCTCGTGTCACAACAGAAGTTGAATTAGAACGGGATACGACTTAATAATATAAAGATAATAAACCGGACTTGTGTGATTTATGTTTTGTGTTATATATGTGTTTGTGCCTTCACCGCTTTTCTAATGCCTAGAATGTGAGCTAACGGTTTTAAACCGTTTGTGTAGATGACTTGCATGTTAGGGATGCCGCCGAGTGAGGCGGAGGAGTGGACAGCCGGGGTCTCCGTACATTATAGGACAAGGATGTTTTTTGGGTTATGTTTCCGTATTGTGGTTTATGTTGTACGGTTTAAGTTTCGTATTAGGGTTGTGTTGTTTTGAGGGCTCGGCTGAGTTTCCAAGTTGTAGTTTCTTACTTTTCGGTTTCCGCGTACATTAAAAACGTTTTGAGTTTTCGCCTTTATTTGTGCCTTGTTGGAACGTCCGGTGAAATTGTTGTCAAGCTAAGGGTCGGACCCATTGTGAGGTCTCGCCCGTAGCATCCCGAGTCCCGCGAATTTGGGGTGTTACACACATTATATATTCTCCAAAGTCCAAACATTTTATAAACAATTATATAAAAGTACAAACTTTCATATATTTTAGGAAAATGACCAAAATTAATACTAAGATATGAATAAAAAAATAATATAAATTTTTGAAATTAATATTTGGTAGATAAGCTATTTCACATTAAACCAATTTTAATACGGAGTAAAATTGTGGCCAAATTTTATTACAAAAACCGCCCATACATTTTAAAAGCACACAAAATGACCCTATAATTTATTTTCTTTCAAAAATCACCCATGCTATTATTTTATACTTAATAAATTATGTAATAAAGGTTCGTCATCACTTTATTTTTAAAAAATTAAGTTAGTTAGTGTATTAAAAAAATTTAGAAGTTTTTAAAATAAAATTTCGGTCAATAGACACATGTTTGGTGTCATTATTTTTTTATACTTTTTTTTTTGGTAAAAATTATTTTATACTTCTATGGGTAGTTTGAGGGAGGGAAAAACCCATGTTTGAGGGTAAAATTTAATAAAAAATATATTATTTATTGGAATTTTGTGTAATTTAAAATTTTAAAACTAATAAATTTAACATAAATTAGTGGAGAAAAAAAAATCTTCATTTCATGTTTAAAGTTTAAAATTTTAAAAATCAATATTATTTCATACCAAAATTTGTGGGAATGTCACCAAGTATTGGTCTTTTAACCAAAGTTTTATTTTTAAAATTTCTCAATCAATTCTTATAGTTATATTTTACATAAATGACCAAAAAAATTAAAAGAATAAATTGATAACTAACCTTTATAACATAATTCATTAGGTATAAAAATTAATATGGGGCATTTTTGTAATAAAATATAATATAGGGATGATTTTGTGTGATTTTCGAAAATTATGGCAATTTTTGTTATAAACTTGATCATAATTTCACCCCGTATCAAAATTGGTTCAATGTGAAATAGTTTGTATACCAATTAGTAATTTTAAAGTTTATATTATTATTATTTTTTTCCACATTTTATATTGTTATTAACTTGTGAAAATTAAAATGAATAAATATATGATAGGTTAAAGGATATTAAATTCATAAATAAAATATATTAAAATAAATAAGACTAAAAACTCGTTATAAAATTGTGACTTTTATTCTGTGAGATTTTTAAATATTATTTAAAGCTGATCCAATCAACCACCCCTAAATAAGAACAATCTATGTATATCTTTGGACCTTGCATCAACAAATTTATTATTTGCTATCTTTTGTATGATATTTTTTTATATAACTAGCTTAGTATTTGTGCCTTGCACGAAATTAGTAAAAAATAAAACTAAATAATAGGTATTAGTGTAATAAATAATTAATACCACAACAAAAATAATATATAAAGTTTAGGTAAATTTTTATTTAATTTTTTTCAATAATACCAAAAAGACATATAATTATGTTATTAATTAAGTTAACAATTTATATAGGTGGTAACATTTGTTATATAATAATAATTATAATAATCATAATAATAGAATAACATCTTTCATGTATAAGTGTTACATAGGCAAATATTTTAATTTTGAGGTATATATATATATTCTCACCAAACAAATATATATATTTTTTTAACAAATAAGGGGTACATAAATTAGAAATTGGTCAATATAAAATGCATAATATATTTTTTTTCCTCCTAAATTTAGTTATGTAAGAAGTAATATCATAAAAATAATAAATATCAAAAGAAAATATAATAAGTTATGAATAAGAAATTAAGAATAAGAATTCGAAAATTCCCCTCTTATAATTATAGAAAGTCAATAAGTTAATTAAATCATATTTTATGTAATAATATACCTTTTTTATTTAGAAGATGACTTAATTTGTATCTTAATGTAGAGAGTATTAAAATAAATAAAATAAGTATAAATGAGATGGCGCAACCTAGAGACAACACGTGGCGAAATTTTATGTGGCTTAATGTATTGCTGACATGTGGCAAAACCCGAGGTGGCTTAATATGAGAACGACAAGTGGCGTTATTTACTTATGTTTTAGTATTATATAGTAGATTAATAAAATAACATTTATATTTAGTAATAAATCGTTAAGATGTACTAAATTGTCAGCAATATATATTATGTGTATTGTCGGATTGACTTAATAATCAGGACCTTTAATCAATTTAAAAAATAGAAAATTTTACGGTAAACGTTGAATTGTTGAGGCTAAGAATTTATATAAATATATGGAGGGTGTTTATTTACCTGTTAGGATCTCCGTAATAATGAAAATATATCATTTATATACTTATCATTTTATTGGTAAAGTTAATATATATTTTAAAAATGTTTATTAGACTTTATTCAGTTAAAATAAATGACATATGTATTATTATTACGTGAGATTTGATTGTTTATTCAAGTGAAAAATGAATAAATGATTAACATCATTTCAATGAGAATATGTCCATAATGTGTCCTTAAAGTAAGGATTATTTTCTATAACTTATGTTTAGAATGTAAATTAAATGTCGATCTGAAAGGCACACGTTTCACACGCAGATCGTTTGTCCACTTCTCGTGCATAGCTTGTATAATAATGTCATTGTTAATTTCTTATCTATTTAGCAGTCCGTTAAAAACTTACAACTCACAGGTAATTATATTTAGCTTAGCTTATTTTCATCTCTCATGTGCATTCGTGTTTAAAATAGGGTTGATTGTGCACGACTAGGTTATTGCAGAGCATAATATATGCACGACTTCAATTTGTTTAAAACTAATGAATATACTTGTACTACGAATGAATATACTCGTGCACGACTGGTCATTGCGTTCATACACGACTAAATAAATGAATATACTATGCACGGTAAGGTTAATGAAAACGTGCACAATTAGTTATTGTATGTTATTAGTTTTCATATACAATATATATTGTATCCAATTATACAATGTTATGATAACCATGAATACCGTAATAAATTGCAGAGGAAAAATGTCCTGTAATAGCGATCAATTTGATTTATTTGAGTTTTAATCTTACGATCCTTAAGTGTTCTTATTTCTTACCGTAATATAGGTTCTTACCGGATCCTAACCCTATATATATATATATACACACCAAAAATATAAATATGTCCTACGTTTTGAAAAACAAACAAAAACCTACTAATGAAAATTTTGAATCGGTGACAATTTTGTAATTATAAAAAGTTTTTATGAGATTTTTGTTCTTTTGTGAAAATATGTTTTTTTTAAGGGATGACATGGTGGCATTTTTTGTACTTTTTACGAGAAAATTTTAATAGTTTTTATCTTAGTTCACGAGTTTAGTTCAATTCGTTCAAACTGTTTGTTCTAATAATTTATATTTTTTTTTCAATTAGTTCAAACCGTATGTTTTCATAGTTTTACACTTTTTTCATTCAAAATTTTTATAGATTTTCGTTCAATTTTTTTATATATAAATAATAGTATAGAAGTTTTGAACTTTTCTACTCCAGATTTTTCCCCTTTATTCTTTTAGTTCAAATTGTTTGTTCAAATTATTTGTTCAAATTATTCATATTTTTGTTTAATTAGTTCAAACTGTTTGTTATAGCAATTTTTTTACTACTTATTTCGTTCAAACATTTTTAATTTAATAGTATAAAATTTTGAACTTTTTTATTCTAATCCCCCTTTTCCTTTTAGTTCACACTGTTTGTTCTAATGATTCATATTTTTGTTCAATTAGTTCAAACTATTTGTTTAGTAGTTCTTAGTTATTAACACTTAGTTCAAATTGCAAAATTAACAAAGTAATACATGAACTAATTATAGAAAATATAAGAACTAATAGTGTATACTTTTTAACGAAATGAACTAAATTTATGAAAATATGGTGTATTATAGTTCAAATATTGTGTGTTATTAGTTCTTGGAAAAAAATTGCATTAAAACATAGCCACTAACTTCACAAAATATTGCGTGAACTAACTGTATAAAATATTAGAACTTATAGCGTATACTTTTGAACGAATTGAATAAAAACTATAAATTGAGATAATAATTGTTATAATTTTCTCATGAAAATTACAAAATTTTTATAATTAGTTCAAATTTGGGTATTATTAATTTGAATATTGTGTAATGTTAGTTTAAACATTGTGTTTTATTAGTTCAAACATATACAAGTAACAAAATACATAAAAACATAATGATCAATGTAACACCCCAAAGTCTAGGAACTCGGGGCATCACGGGCTAGGACCTTACAGTGGGTACCGACCCTAGATTGATGACAATATCACATGATCTTTTACAAGGCACAAATAAGGCGAAAACAAATAAAGTCTGAAAACATGCATAAAACATAAACGTGCGGAAGAGAAAGTCAGCCGTCACTACTAGTACTAGAATCCAAAGAAAATACGAGTCTAATCTCATGGAAACACAAAGAAAACCCCAACGTCCCGACTACCTTGTACGGGAACCTGACTGACCACCGACTCTGAATCACTCAGCAACTGTCATACCATGTTGTGTGTTTATCATAAGACGGTATAAACCGCACCGTTAGCTAACTATTTAAGGCATTAGAAAGTATACTAAAGCACAAACACATATAATAGCGGAAAGTAAGCAAATCAACATGCTACACTCATACCATTTTTATTATCTTTGATTAAGGTGATTCATTTCTATTAGTTCAACTTATTTTGTAGCACGAGGATCTCCCGAACCTCACCACTATCCCCGTATACCAACCGGAGTGGATCCGATGCACCTCACCATATACCGATATGGCCCGGTCGCAAAGAACCACTCAACAAACATCATTCTAGCAATACATGCTAACACAAGGAATAACTGGTCAAGTAAGTGCACGGTCCGAAGTCCAACTAATGATAAGCCTCGGTTCTTCGGTATATGATCTCAACAACCTGATGAGAACAAAAACGTCTCAGCATCCAATAACTAACGTCTAAGAATAACTATTCAGAAAATGGCTTCGTACGAATGTTATATCATAGAAATCCGGAATCTAACATTTTGGAGTTTCATTTCGAAATCAATTGATATAGTAAATTTGATATATGTAATCAATTGAGGTGGGATACATATCCCATGAGCGTAAATAGAAAATGGCTTCGTTGACAATTAGGCAAAGCAGTCTAATATTAAATTTCCTAATTTTATACTTAACCGAAGGGTGTGATGAAGTTTGAATAGTTAGGCTAATGAATTAGGATAGTGTCGTCTGCGAGTTGGATTCAGGAGAATCAACTTATTGATTTAGGTTCTATGGGTCGCCTTATACTTGGAGTAGAGGGAGGGAGGTTAACTCGCGTATAAGCAATACGGCTGTACCGAATCTATATGTCCCCGGAAGCTCGTGTAAGATGGCTGGAAGCTTCTGTCCTCCATGTTCCTAGCCTCTCGTCAGATTATAACCCGCTTTTGTTGAATCTAGGAGTTCATATTTCCTACTCTAAAAGTTATTTTTACTGAATCTTGACCCTATATATATATATATTCAAGATAAAAGACCAACATTATTCGAATGGAGGATGACTGTTGAGTGCACTCTGGTCTGATCGCATGGCGGTTCCAACAGTGGCGTCTTCGGTCAAAAGTAGGAAGAATCCACAACTATTGGATCAAATAACAGTTGTTCAAATATACTAGGTATTTGTTCAACTAAAAAAATGATCAACAATATTCGAAATTGTTAAATATGTGTCAATTGATCAACTATATTCGAAATTGTTCAACTATATGAACAATTGTTCATCTATATTCAAAATTTTTCAATTATATAAGTTTTTAATTGTTAATTTGTATATTTAATTATTCAACTAAACTTTTGTTAAGTATATGACAAGTGTTAATTAATTTAAACAAACTCTTGATTATTTTGATCCTAAGATTGTGAATCCTTCTCACTTTTAACCCTAAGACCCCTTCTTATATGATCCAAACCCTATATATATTATTCAAGTTAAGGTGGAGATTTATTGGTATAAATCAACGTCCGTGCACTGACTTGTGCAAAATTTGTCAGTAGTGGCTTCACACACGATCGTGCGACACATACAAAGGTTTTCGGCATTCTACATTTTTCTTATTAGAATCCGACTCGGTTAGAGTATTGCTCTAAAACCCTATATAACGAGTTGTGCTATGACCGGTATAACAATCGTGTTTGTCGTATACTTTTTATCGTCCGGCATTATCCGAACCCTCTACATTCATCTAAATTGCTCATATTTTTTATGAGACACGACCAATTATAATAAACTACGTAAATTTGTGTGTTTATCCTTGTTAACTTTCGATTGTTTTTGTAATGTTCTTCACCGTAATAAAATTTTCTAAGAAGATTATGAATTCTGAAATTTACAACATATCATAAACTAGACTCTATCTTACTCATGCATGTTAGTTAAAAAAAATTCAATTAATAATTATTTATATACAGTTATAGTTGTTTGTTGAATGCATGTTAGTTGAGAAGAGTGTGACATTTCAACAATTTGTCTGCTAATTCTCTTTTACAAATCACGAAAATAATGCATTTTTTAATGACCTAGAAGGCCATTTTTTCTTGAGAGATTAAGTTGCAGTGTCGGACTCAAGCAAGCTTTGTCCGTTAACTCGATTTTTCTCATTAAGAATTGTCAGCTATAACTTATTTGTTAGCAGGCTTGAATAAGACAACTCTCATAGTACTATACTCTTCAACTAATCATATAAAGCATTTTAGTTTATAATTGAATTAAGTATTTCATATTTTTAGATGATGGGCTATGGTGATTATTTTTCATTTATTGTTTGTGGTGAAGATTCATAAGTACTCCTTAGGTTATAATAATTGGTTTTGTAGGTGTTAATAATATTTAAAATTTCTATAAATATAATTTTAATTATCTTTCATTTATTATTTGTATTTTTAAATTAATATTTCATCCCTTCCCATATATATTATCCCATTGTTTTTATACACTTTTTAAAATTACTTTACATCATTAAATATTATAATGTCTATTTTTAGTTTTTTAATATGTGTTTTTTTTTACTCTGTCGATATCTATTGAAAAACGGAGAGAGTAATTGATTAGATAATTTTTTTAAATATTTTTATTAAAAATTATGTCAAATGTTAAATTGCTACTTGTAGCTAATAATTAAATAGGAGATTCAGAAAGTCGACGTACATAGTTAATTGATTATGAACGGGTATTTGGGTCCTTTTGGGATCGGTGTATATGGATGCTCATGCTTTCATTCGAAAGCCTAGGTGTATTCGATTTTAAATTATGTCGACTGTTAGAAAATGTTCGATCCAAGCTCTTTTGTAAAGTGCTCTAACTTCTCTAAGGGTCCGTTTGGTTTAAACTCCGAAAACGAAAACGGAATGGAAACGAATCTAGTTCATACGTACACCTTTGTTCATGAAGTTGATGGAAATCATTCCTTGTGGTTTGAACTAATTGTAGTAGAATTTGATTAGTTTGAACAAAGTAGGAGGAAGCAAGTGCATTTTGCATAAAACCAATCAGAATGATTCCATGAACAAAGTACAAATGTGGACTAGATTCGTTTTCATTCCGTTTTCGTTTTCGGATTTACAACCAAACGGGAAAAAAGTGTATTCGATTTTATATTGAAAAGTTGCATAGTCTAAGTTGAGAATAACCCACCCCTTACTTTCTAGTTTCTACTTGAAAATCTGGGAAACGTAAATAAAAATTTAAATTTACTTTTGGATTATAAATTAAGACAAATAATTAAGAGAATAATTAAAATGAAGATTCAAACTTTTGTACACATGATATATACATCTAATTAAATTAATGGTCGAGATTGTTTAAAGTTAGAAAGTCATAATCCAAAAAAGTCCTCTTAAAATATTTTTTATTGATAATTGATATGTGCTCCTGCAATGGAAGCTTCAATAACATACACTGTTGTAATGTTATTGTAGCTGAGAAGAGAGTGACATTTCAACAATGGTATCTACTCTCTTTGTCTTTAAAGTCTCATTATTAATGCGTACATTCTAATATGCATGACCTATATTTTGTTTATTTCACCGTATTGAATAATTAAATCACAATTGCTTCCTTTTTTGTTGGTGTCAAAGATTTGCCAGAGGATAATACAATTTTTAAGTTGTATGTCTTGCTATATATATATATATATATATATATATATATATATATATATTCAACTAATAAAAAAAATCAACGAGGAAAAAGGTTTTTCATTTGAACGTGGTTAGATATTTCCATACGCAACTGGATGAGAATTAACAAATCTAGCATGTATAAATATAATTCTGTTAATTTTAGAACTATATAGAAATATTTCATTAATAAAAACTGTAATCTACTAAGTAATACTAAAACAAAAGTGAATAAGGTCACTTGTCGTCCTCACGCTAAGTCACCTCAGCTTTTGCCACTTGGCGACACCATATTACGTCACGTCGGATTTTATCACGTGTCGTTCTCACCTTAATCCGCATATTTGGTAACTTTAATTATGGAATATTGTTTCTGATTTTGACTTGCTTATTTTATCTTCACACAAATCTTTATTTTAAAAAACAACCAAAAATAAACTATTGAGTTAGATATTTAAATATATTATAGAAAAAATCCATATTTTTTAATTATAGTGTATAATATTCCTTAATTATATATATATTTTTAAATATTTTACATTCTTTAGTGATTAACATATTATTTACAACTCTTAGTCTTTTGCCTAGATACTTATGTTGTAATTTGTTTCTTTTATATAGTTTTGTTATTTTTATTCTAAATTCTCAGTTTTTAATTTTTAGATATATTTATTTCCTTTTTTATATTATATATTATTTAAAATTATATTATTTTGTATAAATAACAATACTTTATTTATAATTTAAAATTTTTAGATCAAATTTTTACAAATCCCGTATAAGGCACGGATACTAAACTAGTTATTACTATATTCAATGAAAAAGTGAGAAAAACATTAACTAATATTCATAGGTCGAAAAAGTACAGAGAAATTTGATATAAAATTTTTCAGGGTTAAAAATGTTACAAAAATATATATTTTTTATATTAAAAATAGCATAAACATGATTTGAGTTGCTATTTAATTTTAGAGCTATATAGAAATATTTCATTAATAAAAACTGTAATTATTACTATATTCAATGAAAAAGCGAGAAAAACATTAACTAATATTCATAGGTCGAAAAACATTAACTAATGTTACAAAAATATAAATTTTTTATATTAAAAATAGCATAAACATGATGTGAGTTGCTATTTAATTTTAGAGCCATATAGAAATATTTCATTAATAAAAACTGTAATTATTACTATATTTAATGAAAAAGTGAGAAAAATATTAACTAATATTCATAGATCGAAAAAGTACAGAGAAATTTGATATAAAATTTTCAGGGTTAAAAATGTTACAAATATATATATTTTTATATTAAAAATAGCATAAACATGATTTGAGTTGCTATTTAATTTTATAGCTATATAGAAATATTTCATTAATAAAAACTATAATTATTACTATATTCAATGAAAAAGTGAGAAAAACATTAACTAATATTCATAGGTAGAAAAAGTACAGAGAAATTTTATATAAAACTTTTCAGGTTAAAAATGTTACAAAAATATATATTTTTTATATTAAAAATAGCATAAACATGATTTGAGTTGCTATTTAATTTTAGAGCTATATAGAAATATTTCATTAATAAAAACTGTAATTATTACTATATTCAGTGAAAAAGTGAGAAAAACATTAACTAATATTCATAGGTCAAAAAAGTACAGAAAAATTTGATATAAAATTTTTCAGGGTTAAAAATGTTACAAAAATACATATTTTTTATAGTAAAAATAGCATAAACATGATTTGAGTTGCTATAAGTCCTTAAAAAAATATTTTTTTTGAAAAAATAACTTTTGTTAGAAGTAATAATATTAATTTAGGGTTTAAAATAAAATTATATTTAATTGATGGAAATTTAATAAATGTTTTTATCAGGTCAATTTGGATTTGATGTAATTAACTTCTGTAAATAATTATATAATTTATTTTGATAGAGAATAGAAAAACAAATGACATATTGAGTAGATAATATCTATGTTAGTACAATGAACATATTTATTTGAAAAATCAGATAGTGTCCTTCAATTTTTGCCAAATTTCAGTGAGTATCCCAAACTTTTGGGTTTTCCGGTGGTTGCCCTAGGATTTGGACTTTTTCCTACTCTCGTCTCACAATAAAATTCACATTAGATATGCAAATTTTACTTTATCATCTATTGATTTGAGTAAACCATTAAAAGTATTTTTCATCGATAACTTGAAAAATAATTACGACAGTATTTAATTAAAAATAATACATAACATATATAACAATATAATATAAATTAATTTATAGTTAGAATTTAAAATATCTTCAAATATGAATTTTATACATTAAAGAAGGAGGAACCCTAATTGTCAAAATTGAATGAGTATTATGAGCACGAGACGAATTAGCCTAAACCCCAGGGACCCTTCAAAAAAAAAAAAGAAAACTAAACCCCAGGGAACCAATAAAAAAAAATGTATTACAAATAAAAATTAAGTTTGTGGACATTCAATTTTCGAACTAAATGTTTGTAAATATAAATTACTATTTTATAATATTTATATTTAAAGAAGATTCTTAAAACTAATGTTTAGTTAGTTATCTCACATCATTAAATTTATCTTATAACAATTTATATTTTTTTTAATTATTTTAGCATATTTTTTAATAACAAACGGAATAACCCTTCATTCTTTAAAAAAATTAAACCATGGTTCATATATGACAAAAAAATTAAAAAAACCAATCGGAAATTCCTTTGATATTATCTAATTTGAGTTCCTATTTATGCTTTTGTAGATTCAGGTCTGGCCCTCGAACAAGTTGGGTAAGGGTCGAAGAGCTTCACAATTGCTTCATGGATGGCAATAAAACATAGAGGCTCACAGAAATGACCCAAACCCAATAGTCTTGAATTTATCGTCCACGTTCAAGCGATGGGTATACCTTGAGACTTGAGATAAACCAAACTGCTCATCACACAGATACAGAAAAATGAAAATACACCATTTTCTTGGGCATGGCTGTTCTGTTCATAAGTGCAGAAGATTGAGGCATCTATTTGCGTTCGCGCATTACGCAGGCTAGGAAGCACGTAAATCCTTCCAAGTGCTGTATCGAGAAAAAACTCAACGACAATCCGATAACGAAGTAACTTTGTACCTCAACAATGTAACATTTTCTCTGGCTTGCAAGTTGCATCCTCGCACAAGCTGGTGATGAATACAAGAACCTTCAAGAAGTCGAGACATCTTCCATGGCTCCAACTGTTTACTCATCGATTGCCATAATGATCAGATTCACCTGCACTCAAGCTGGTGGACCAGCAGAATATCATCCTGAGCACAAATTTTGTTCGAAATCGTGAGAAGTGATCCTGCACGGGAAAAAGGAACATATTCGTCCTGTTGTAGGTAGGTTCCGAATTGAATACGGACACTATATAAGTAGCAGAAGCAAGTTTAGCAAATCTTGCTCTTGCAAGAAGATACATTCAATCACATATGACAGTCTCTAATACATTTCAATCTTTTTATAATGTTGAAGCAAGTCTTCTTCTTCACAGCTAACTAAGAATAACGAAAAACTAAACAAAGAAAAATGTGCATAAATAAGAAAAAAAAGATAAACAAACCTTGATGGCTTGATCATCTGCAAACTTATTGCACTACAACATGGATGTGTGGAGTGATACATATAGTATAACAAAGCAAAGCATTCAATTGTTGGTTGAATTAGACCCCAACCGGACGCTTGAGTAAGGTAATAGCTTTCTCTATCCTCACAAAAGCTTCCTGGAGGGAAGAAAGAGCTGCGGCGTATGAAATTCTTAGGCAGTCGTCGTTACCAAAAGCGTCTCCCGGTACAAGCGCGACCTGTATACACGAGCATGTGAGATTAAAAATGTATCCATGGTTATGTGAAAGACAAGTGAAACTTCGAGCTTTTCGGAATAATCTCCTCTTGTATCTATAGAAGCTCAAACTATAGAAATGAGCAAAAGTGTGGCTCCAATTTGAGATTATCTGAATGTCCCATAAATATTAACTGCAGTTTGTGTACTGGATCTTAATGGGATAATTGAAAAATATTTATATCAGTGTAATTGATTCAAACCAAATTGGATTACTACCTGAGCCTTATCCAGCAAATAGCGACAAAGAGATTCAGAGCCATCGATTTTGCCAAAGCCTTCAGCCTCAGAACCATAGTAATGGCTGAAATCAAGGAAAAGGTAGAAAGCTCCCTGGAAAGCAAAGGTGAAACAAGAAAACTCTCAACAAATCACAGAAGAGAGACAAAAGGAAAAGGTAGAAAGCTCCCTGGAAAGCAAAGGTGAAACAAGAAAACTCTCAACAAATGACAGAAGAGAGACAAAAGGAAAAGTAGGCATGTGCACTATAAATGGAATGCATAACTGAAGTAAGCATTTACCTGAGGCTCAGATATCTTAACACCTCCCATATCTCTGAAACTTTTGATCAAGTAATCCCGTCGTTCCCTAAATGCTTTAACCATTGTAGCAACTGCTTCCCCACCTGCATATCCTAGCCCTAAAGCTGCAACTGCTGCTTTCTGAGATATGCTACAAGCACCTGAAGTGAACTGGAAAGCATATAGGAGTAAGTCTAATAAAGCCTTGGAAGTTTCACCGAGCAAGAAAACTAACATGATTAGCTAATAAGGAGTTGAAGCATATAAGTGTTAGTTATCATTAATTTTAGATTCAGGAACTTTCACTTTTGGAGTTTATGTAGCCTACAGTGAATAAAAAAAGGAGGTGCTCTTGTCCAACCTAGTAAAAGGGTAGAAATTTAAGCATCAAAAGTTAAGACAAACTTGCCATATTCACCCTATGAAATCAGAGTACCACGTTTTCAACACATCAATAGACATCAACTTCAAATGGGAACCATAATTGTCTCTTAAAACCTCATTACCTGACTTTGAATCTTCCCACATGCTGAAACAAAATGCTTAGGGCCAGCTATATATCCAAGACGCCAACCAGTCATGGCAAATGCCTACAGGTACCAATTTTAATGAGTGATGTAGGGGTTTAAGAGGAAAAGATTATTATCGCATGCAAAATTTAAGGAAGAAAGCTAGCTGATTTACTTTAGAGAACCCATTGACGGTCAAAGTCCTTTCCCACATTCCCGGCAAAGATGCAAAGCTTGTATGAGTGGCTGGTGAGTAAATAATGTGTTCATAAATCTCGTCAGACAGAACCTGTAGAATAGTTTAATAAATTATATTCCAACGTAGTCACCAAACATACAAGTAGATGTGTCTAAGAGGCAAAGTTAATAGTATTACCAGAAGCCTGGGATGCCTTGAAACAATCTGAGCAATCTCTTCAAGTGTTTCCCTCGGGTAAACAGATCCGGTAGGGTTTGATGGCGAACAAAGAATGAGCAACCTTGATTTTTCAGTGAGTGTGGATTCAAGAACCTTTGGGTCTAAGAGGAAGTTGTTTGATATAGGTGTTGGAACAATCACAGGAGTTGCATCTGCAATCCTTGCAATTTCTGGGTAACTAACCCAGTAAGGAGCTGGAATAATGACCTGAGATGCGAATTCTAAACGTGAGTGATAACCACATCATTGATGGTGAGTATTTTTCTGGCTACTGAATATATCCAAGTATTCTACTCTTAATAATCATAACAAAAGAAAAACTGCACAAGCATGGGAGAAGGAAGTTGTTGCAGAAGTCATGAACTGAATATTTTTTATCGGAAAAGTAAGGGAAGCACTGTATGAATTCAAGAAATGGGCCAGGCTATAAACCATCTACTAAGTAAAATTATCTCAGATGTGTTGGTCATGTCCAAGAGGAGAGTGAGCTAATCTTTTTCTTGTGCCACCATTATCGTTTCATCAATAATCACTTATTCACTTAAATTTTCACTTGACTTCTCAGATGACTATTGCATTATAACAACAAACATACCTCGACATAATTGAGTTATAGCTTATAACTAACATTCAATATTCAACTATCCATTGTTACCTTCCCTAGCCGAAGAAATAGACCCATATGACAACAACAGAAAGTATATGATCAACAAATTTTGATTAATTTACAAGGTGCATTAATCCAACAGCATTCTCATATAAGTTGAAGGAAAGCATTATCTGAGTCGTTACTGTATGTACTCTTCATCTAAATGACAAGTTGGGAGAAGATAGCCTCCAGCAGGATATTTGATCCAAGGTACGTAGGCAACCATCTTATATTTAAGGGAAAATTTGACAAAGAGGTTTGAAAGCAAGAGTCTATTGACCTCGTCACCAGGGGAGCAAACTGCCAGCACTGCTTGCATGATAGATTGTTTGGCCCCATTACTGACCACAATTTGGTCAGGCGTATATGTCAATCCATTCTCCTCTAAAAACAAGTTAGAAAATGTTAGGCCATGTCTAATCATTAGGATAGGCAAGCAAGCATTCTAAGCAAGTGAATTGCAGAAATTCAACCAAAGTGTATGGGCTAACCTTTCAATTTATGGCAGATTGCCTTACGAAGTTCCATAGTACCAGCATTTGGAGTATACCTTGTGTAACCTTCACGAATTGCATTGATGCCAGCCTATATTTCCATTGATTAAGAAACTTTAGGAGATAACGTGACAATTAAATGTTACCAAAAACGAAGCACAGTAAATATGAAAAGATATTTATATTAGACCTCAGAGACAGGTGCTGGAGTATCAAAGTCAGGTTCACCAGCTGCGAGTCTGATCACAGGAACACCAGCTTGCACAAGAGCATTTGCTTGGTCCGTTATAGCCACTGTTTTTGAAGGCTTAACAGAATTCACTCTAGGACTTAATGATATATCCACCTCCATTTGCTCCAAGCTACTTTCCTCTTTCGCGGATGCTCTTACTGTTGTCGAAGTCAAACGTTCAGAGCACTTGGAAGATCTACGGAAAGGTGATTGGAATTAAATGCAAGCCAGAATGAACCATCTAAGAAGCCCGAGACTACGTGAGAAACAGATACATAAAGACGGAAAATTAAATTCAAATATCAATTACTTTGAGGTCCTATGCTATAGAATTCCTGTGATTACAGCACCTAACTCATTTTCACTGGCCGGCTCAATTTCAGTTATAAGCTCTAGCCCAAAAATGACATAGTTGTCCCATATGTGATTATGAAATATGTGAAATGAATAAATCCAGCCATAAACACTCAGATGAAATTGAGCATTAAGTATTCTTATAACACAGGCCTATGTTATATAAGATATTTATTTCAGTTCAGGATAGATGAATTTTCCAGCTACGCAGTTGCAAATGATCAATTTTACAGCATTAGCAACGAATATTTCTACGGAGGTTTTCCAAGCATAACACATCGACACATACATTATCACGATCCTTAATCCCAAAATACACTCGCTTGACGACGAATCAATTATGTGTTCTAAACATATGACATCATAAATTCCTGTATTATAAGTATTTGCACTGAGGTTATCCAAACATATCACACATCAAAGACATTATCACGATCGTTAATCTCCCAAACCAAAATCTACAGCTCAAACGAAACAGCCTCCAATCAGAAGAATCTGACATCATCAACACAAATCTCGAAGAGAAATCGAGCAAGTGCAGTTTAAAGAAAGGCTTACTTGATAGAGAAAGAGAGGGAATAGGAAGGGAATGCCACGGATCTACGAGTCGCCGGAGCGGCGGGGAGAAGCGGAGAAGAGGAAGAGGAGGCGACGGCGCGTAATTGGAGGAATGAAGCCGCCATTGTTGTAGGTAATGGTGGAGAGAGTAGGTGGGGGTTGGTAAGTCGATTCCCGGCTCTGAATCTGAATTCACCTTCGTTGTTTGGTAATTTTGTATTTATAAAGGAAAAAAAAGAAAAAGAAGAAGAGATTCTCAAGTCAAAGCCTGGGGAATAGTTTAACGTTTATAGCTCAGTGCATTTCCCCTACCCAAAACCTCAACAACGCAACCACTACAAACGACAACAACTGATACGCCTCCTCCTCACCTAACTCTACTTACACTTACACACCTACCCCTTTTGTGTTTTTATTTACAGAAAATGGATGGTAAGATAGTGTAGTCGTCAAAATAATCCCTGTACAAAATTATAAAAAAATGACATAAAATTATTAAAATTTCACCTTGCAAAGAAACGAATCGTAAGTTAGAAGCAGAGATAAGCAGAGACAGAAGAGAGGGGTGACGACAAACAATTCGGTGATGAAAGCAACACTAGGAGAGCGGCTGAAGACCCAATTGTTGGCGGATCAAATTGATTCGACCGGGACGATGAAATGTTTGAGCTTTCAAGGCTTCAGAGGATGAAATCAATGTAATACTCTAATTTAGGTTTCAAGTTCCATTTTGGGGAAATTTTAAGAAAAGGTTGAAATGGGGAATTGGGTTCACCCTTCACATCGTGTTTTCGGTCTACGGCGATTTTTTTTTTTAAAAACGGTTCTAAATAACAACTAGACTAATAGCTAACTTAAGATTAAATGACCCGTACACTGGGCCAATTTGCTCAATTGTCTTCTCTTCCGATAGTTCGCGGCAGAGAAGAAGAGCGATGGAGGCAACTAAAACTCCGTCGTCTTCTCTCACCGCCCCGCTGATGGAAGCCGAACGGAAAATTTCCAACTTGCAAGTCGGAGACGAAGGATCCCTGTGGGATTCAAAATTCTTTGAAGAAACAAAGAAGCAATTGGGATTAGCAGGTCCATTAATCGCAGTCAACATGATGCTTTCGTTTTCCCAGTTGATATCTTCCATGTTCGTTGGTCACCTGGGCAAGCTTCCTCTCTCTGGATCTTCCTTGGCCTTTTCGTTCGCCTCCCTTACTGGCTTCAGCGTTTTGGTGAGTTTTCCATTCCAATTTTGTGTTATTTAGTTCCAATTTTGTAAACTCCTAGACAATTCCGTAGGTTCGCGTGTTCGAGATGTAAAATTCGTATATCAAGCAAGCTATTAGCGTTGACATTTGCTTTATTGCTTCTTGATTATTCCTTGAGTTGCGATTGTATGTAAACAATTTTTTTTTTTTTTTTTTTTGCTTATCAGGATATCAAAAATAGGATTTGGAATCGATAAATGAGCATTTGAGTGATGCCCAAAATTATGAAGCCTTAATATCAAGGAAAAATCTGTTTGATATATAAATATCAAACACCATACCCATACTGAATTCCAAAAATGAAAATCTGTTCGAGATGTAAAGTTCGTATATCAAGCAAGCTATTAGCGTGGACATTTGCTTTATTGCTTCTTGATTATTCCTTGAGTTGCGATTGTATGTAAACAAATTTTTTTTTTTTTGGCTTATCAGGATATCAAAAATAGGATTTGGAATCGATAATTGAGCATTTGATTGATGCCCAAAATTATGAAGCCTTAATATCAAGGAAAAATATGTTTGATATATAAATATCAAACACCATACCCATACTGATATCCAAAAATGAATACCAAACTGGTCTTAGTAGAATTATAAATCTGTTTTCGATTAAAATTGTAGATATACATTGTAACTCTCTAAGTCGAAATTTTGGTTGTGACATGACCAAAATGATATAATCACATTGCTTAAGGTGGCTTGGGGCTAGAACCTTGGAGTTTGTGTGATAGAAATTTAGATTTAAGGGGGCAGAAGAATTTACATGATCACAGAATCATGTGATATAATGAGAAACTATAGTTGCATGGAAGATATAACAAGCTGAAACTGAACCATTTGTATTCATGATTAAATATTTAAACAAAAGCTACTTGTGTTATTCATGACAGCCATGGGAATCTTTGATATAGCTCTTCTTTCAGTTATAAATCTAATTCATTGAAGTTGAAACGAACATGATTGTTTGAATCTTTTTAGATTCTAAGCTGAGAAGGCCTTGTTGTAGCATTAGTTGTTTACCCGAAGATCAAGTAGACACTGAACCTCCTTTGTTCAACTCTAAAGGCCTATTGAATCTCTCATGCACTTACATATGAGGAGTTCATAAGCAGTCATATATCACGATCCCACAAAATGAAGAATGGAGGCCAATCCTGTATCTCATTTAATCAGAAAATCTATATTTAATCTTAAACAAGTACTCTTAAAACAATTCTGGTATACTTTGTCATCTTTACCAGCCTATTGAAATTGCTGTATCACTATCAATAATTTGAGGAAGCTGATGGCCATGGGTGGGGCCTTTTCTTGTTCTATCATTCTTTTTATATTGTCTGGTTGTATCTTTGTTAGTTGCATGAGTACTTCACTTGATTGGCAGATGGGGATGGCCACTGCACTGGATACCTTCTGTGGTCAGTCATTTGGAGCAAAGCAGTACCATATGCTTGGCATACACCTACAAAGAGCGACTTTCATTCTTTTGCTTGTTTGCATACCTATATCTATTATATTGGCGAATAGTGGTCCAATTCTTATAGCCTTAGGCCAAAATCATTTGATAGCAGTAGAAGCCGAAAGATATGCCTTATTCTTGATCCCTAGCCTTTTTGGCTACAGTCTTCTTCATTGTATTATTAAGTTTTTGCAAACTCAAAGCATTGTTTTCCCAATGATGATAACCACTGCAATCGCCACTTTACTTTATATATTGTCTTGTTGGATCCTGGTACTAAAATCTGGACTTGGAAGCAGTGGAGCTGCTCTAGCAATTGGCATCTTTTATTGGACTAATGTCTTATTATTGGCTATTTACGTCAAGTTCTCACCTTCATGTGTAAAAACATGGACTGGCTTCTCAAAAGAAGCCTTATGTGATATACCCAACTTTTTCAAACTTGCCATTCCTTCAGCTTTTATGGTATGGTATGTTCTTGAAGTTTGAGCCTATTTAAATCATTACGACTTAACAACTTGTGATGTGCTGGTGTCATTGATAGTATATATTTGTTTTTTTTTGAGCAGTTTAACAAATTGGTCATTTGAACTGACGGTATTCTTAGCTGGTCTCCTGCCGAATCCTGAAATTGAAACATCAGTTCTTTCTATATGGTTTGTGTCATGTTCTTAACTGCAGAATTAACTCTCAGAAATCCTGCTATTTGATCTATTTATGCTATACTAATAATATTTTTTCTCCGTTTTATGTTTTATACTTTCATTTCAGCTTTAATACAGGTGCGACAATATGGATGATACCCTTTGGGCTTAGTTGTGCAGTCAGGCTAGTAATTTTCTGTTTCTTTCCTTTTCCACCTCACAAGGACTCAATTTTCTCGAAAAAATGTACGAGTTGTAACAAATGTCTCAATAGTATGTGGATTGAACAACAATATGGTGCTCTTTTGCAGCACTCGGGTTTCTAATGAACTGGGAGCAGGCCATGCACAAGCAGCACGATACGCAGTTCTAGTTGTACTATTTCTGGCTGTAACTGAAGGAGTATTGGTGGGGTTTGTCCTAGTATTGTTGAGAAACGTGTGGGGTCACATATACAGCAATGACATGGAAGTCGTTAGTTATTTAGCTACCATGTTACCTATTCTTGCATTCTCCAATTTTGCAGATGGAATCGAGTGCGTTCTTTCAGGTAAGCAGATCTTATATATAGCATTTGTTTGCAGTTTCTCCAAAGTCATTATTGATGTCTTCTCGGTTTCTATTGATTTTAGGCGTTGTTAGAGGATGTGGTTGGCAAAAGATTGGTGCATGTATCAATCTAGGATCATATTATCTGGTGGGCATGCCATCTGCTATTGTACTGGCATTTGTCTTGCACCTTGGTGGAAAAGTAAGTGCTTATATGCTTTTCCCTTATCTTCAACTTCATATAATTTCATTTTTGTATCAGTAACCCAATATTGTATGCAATGAAATAATGACACTAGGGTCTCTGGCTGGGGATTGTTTGTGCACTTATTGTGCAAATGGTATCTCTTTTGACCATCACCATGAGAACCAACTGGGAGATTGAGGTATCTAAAATTTCTCTCATCTCTTGTCTCTTAATTTCAATTTTACACTTCCTCCTTAGGATTTGTATCTGGCAACAACTAGCTGAAACGCTAAACGCTATCATGCCAAACACAAGCTACCAACACAAAACTCTTAATGCTGCTCCAGATTATATGCCAAAGACGCCCTTGTTTTAACTTTTATTTTATAGGCGAAGAGAGCTGCGGAGAGGGTCTACAAGTCTACAGTTCCAGTTGATAGTGTTTCATGATTCTAAGACGGATCTCTACGAGATGTTTCTATCAGTGAATCAAAAGGCTACACCAAGCATTCGTCTTGAACCTGTACAACGAAGTAAGGGCCTTTTGCCTGTGAAATTGCTTTGTTTCTGGCGACAAGGGTGTGTTAAGTAAGAGGATGAAGATGAAATTTGGGTATGAATTTGATCATTTTTCCAACCTCCTGTTACTAGATTTTGTGTTATTTAGAAATTATAATCTCCCAAAATTTCATCCCACCCTACACCAAACGGAACCTGTTAGCAATAAAACCAAGCCCATTGGGTCGTTTATTGTGATAACTAGAAGGGGTAAGGCATAGCCGAGTGCCAGGCCTTGGGAATAACAGAAGTTTGTTAGAAAGGGGTATCGTAGTCTTTTACTTGTGGTTTGTTAGTGTAACAGCCTGCGTGCTGATTTTGGGAGTATTAATATGGGGTATGGCAGATTACTAGGGGCATCTTGGAAAACTCTAGAGAAAGAAGGTTTGTAACCTGGGCTCTTTGAGAGAGAATTCTCATTGAGAGTAAGGCCTGTATTTTCATTCAGTATTTTGAAATACAGGAGAGTGTTGTTGAAGTATCCTCTTGTCTAGCAATTGGTGCTCTTGTTGAGAGATTTTTCTCGTCATTCCAGTCATGACGAGAGCAGGGGAGTTAGATTCGAGGATTTCTGCCTTAGAAGATGAAATGGAGAGTATCAAGGAAACTGGACTCATCACTAGCCGGAGGGTTGAAGTTTTAGAAGGAAGTGTGTTGATTGTGCGTGACCAACTGCTTGATGCAATGCAACAGCTGCAGGATAAGTTGATTTTGCAGATGGAAGCTAAACTTCCCAAGGATCGTCCATTGAATTCTGAGTTCGATGTTGGCTCGAATTCAAAGAATCTGGTATCAGATCGTACCAAGGAGACTCAGGGGGTGAGAAATGAGACAGAATCGCCATCTCTGATAGCACAGAAGGTGGAGCTGCCGTTGTTCGATGGCGAGGAGCCATTGACGTGGATAGCGAAAGCTGAGCAGTATTTCGATATCCAAGCCACTCGTCCGCTTGAACGAGTAAAGATAGCCATGGTGAGAATGGATGGCGCTGCGCTAAACTGGATCCGATGGATCAATCAACAACGTCCAATTTTCTCTTGGAAGAGCTCAAGGGAGAGCTTGTAAAGAGATTCATGGGAGCGCAGGCAACAAATCGCTTCGAGCATCTCAGTGGACTAAGGCAAACCGGCACGGTGGATGAATTTGTGGATGAGATCGTAACGTGTGCAACCCATACAGTGTTGGAGATTTGGGCTAAGTCTTCATTGTAACCATTGAGCTTGTCTCGAGACAAGGTGCAATGAGTTGTTCACATGTGTGTCACTATGGTCTGGGTTGCAGGAGGCAAGCCAAGTGACCGGCACTAAGAGCAACTAGTATTGTAAGGGGAGTCGAATCGAAGCAAGGTGATCTACAACAAGGTTAACCTGTGCCAGATTTTACAAGGCCGATACTTGGGGCTTTTTAGCCACGGTTTCTCGGCACACCTTTGGTTCTTAGGCCTTATATTGGCTAAAGAACATGTGGTTAAAATTTGGGAGCAATCCCAGCTCAAATGCTTAGTGAATGTCGATGAAGCAGCTAGTAAGCTTCTTTATGAGCTACACTAGCTTGAGCTAAGATATTGAGTATTTACGGATCTTGGAGCTTACCCTAGCTATGTGAAAGTGAATAAAGCTCATTGGAAGTGTTTGGACCAAGAAAAATAAGCTAGCTCTAAGCTAGTTCCGGGGAGCGGTTTTGGGCTCCCTGTTTGGGCCTCGGGCCTTTCTAGGGTTTCAAGGCCCATCATCCAAGCAACTTCCATGTAACTTCCCTAACCGCTTTTAACCGCTTTTTGGTGGTTATAACTTCCCAAAAACGTTGGCCCCTATGCCTATATAAGGGAGAGCCATTTGCACTTGATTCTTCATTCGTTTTTGCAACAAATAAGCTTTTAGTTCCATTGTATTGACATTGGATATGCCTTCTTATAGCTTGTTTGCAAAACTCGAAAGACCAGTATAGTTCCATTGTATTGACATTGGATAGGCATTCATCTTAGATTGGTTTTGTATTGACGAAACCTAGGAATACCCTTTCTTTACAAAGTAAGACAAGTAAGTCACTTACTTAGTCTTTGTAACGTGTAACGTTTTATCCCACTAAGGTATTTGGATATTCCCGGTGTAGGGGAAAATACACTTAGAAGGAAAATTCTTTTATGAATGACTCATTACATAATCCAAGTCAATGTTTTAAACATATAACAATCGGTTTATAAGACTTGCAATTGAACTTAATTTATATTAGAGTTTCGTCTACTCCTTTCGGAAATTACAAACTCTTGGTTGGGTTTTGTCTACTCTTTTATGGAGATTACGAACCCTTGTTAATAATTTGATTTCACTTCAAGATAATTATATATATATTAATTTGATTGGCAATTGGGAGAACCGTCTACTCACTTAAGTGAGACTACGGCCCTTTGGTCTTAAACCGGACACGTAAAATCCAACAATCTTCTAAGTGTACTTATTGTTTTTTGTTTTTTGTTTTTTGTTTTGTAGAATTGGATTGGTCAATAATGAGTAAAACGTTAATGACGAAAATGACTTCTCGCTTTGGAAAGTTGGATAAGTTTGAGGGTGTGGACTTTAGGAGGTGGCAAAAGAAAATGCACTTCCTCTTGACTACACTGAAAGTTGCTTATGTCCTCACGACACCTAGACCGACCGAGCCGGTTGATGATATGGTGGAGGAAATATCGGTTGTCCGACAAAGGAGCAAATGGGATAATGATGACTACATATGTTGTGATCATATTCTCAATGGCATGAGTGATGCATTGTTTGACGTCTACCAAATTGTAGAGTCATCAACATTGTTGTGGGATCAACTTGAGTCTAAATATATGGCGGAGGATGCATCATCTCGCAAATTCTTAGTCTCGGATTTTAACTCGTATAAAATGGTGGACTCAAGGCCGGTAATGGAACAATATAATGAATTGCTCTGGATTCTTGGGAGGTTCACTCAACATGCCATGGATATGGATGAGGCCATTGCGGTTTCGTCTATAATGGATAAGCTCCCCCTTCATGGAAGGACTTCCGCCATGTGCTAAAGCACAAGAAGGAAGAACTCACGTTAGTGGAGCTTGAGTCTCACCTTCAAATTGAACAAGGCCTTAGGGCACAAGAGGGTGGAATCAAGAAGGATGATAAAACTTCTACTTCCCACGAGGCCAACATGATGGATGGCAAGGGCAAAAGGAAGAGGTCCAAAGGAAAGGACATGGACAAGGGAAAGAAGTCCAAGAAGTCCAAGAAGGATAATATTGACAAGAAACCGAAAGGTGCTTGTTGGAAGTGTGGCAAGACTGGCCACTTCAAGCGGGATTGTAAGGCTAAGGTCGATGGATCCAAGGGTGGAGGTCAAAGTGACCAAAACCCCCCAAACCAAGGTAACTCTCTTATGAGTCTTGATTCTAACTTTGATATAAATTCTGATTTGAATTATGTGTCATTGACTATTGAATGTTTGTCCATGCAGGATGATGACCTTGGATGGTGGGTGGACTCGGGTGCAACAACTCACGTTTGCAAAGATCGGCGTTGGTTCAAGACGTACGCTGTCGCTAACGATGGAGCACTCATACATATGGGAAACGAGTCTACCACCCCCGTTCTAGGAAGAGGGCGGGTTGATCTATACCTCACAAGTGGCAAGACACTAGTCTTATCAAATGTTCTACATGCACCGGCCATTAGAAAGAATGTGGTTTTCGGTGGTGTACTTAATAGGCTTGGCTTCAAACAAGTCATAGAAGCCGACCGCTATGTATTATCTAGGAGAGGAACACACATTTGTAGGCTTTGGCCATTGGAACAACAATATGTTTCTTCTCTCTTTATGTAATAAACTTTCTAATATTAATAATAATAAGAATAGTTTATTTACATTGTCATCTTCCAATTGTGATTTTGTTAAATGGCATGCACGACTTGGACATGTTCACTTTAAACGTATGAATGACATGACTAAGGATGGTATTTTACCTAAACTTGACTTACCAAAAGATAAGTGTAAAACGTGCATGTTGACCAAAATAACAAGACTTCCATTTCCTAGAATTGAAAGAGAACAATCTATGCTCGGCTTAGTCCACTCGGATCTAGGTGACTTGCACTCTACTCCTTCATTAGGAAAGAAGAAGTATTACGTAACATTCATAGATGATTACTCTAGGTATTGTTATGTATATCTACTCTTTGCAAAGAGTGATGCCTTAGACAAATTCTATGTATTTAAGAATGAATCTGAGTTACAACAAGGTACCTTAATAAAAAGACTACGCACGGATCGTGGTGGTGAATTTATGGATAAGGAATACTTTGAGAGTGTCGGGATCATACATGAGACCACGGCACCTTACACACCACAATCAAATGGTGTGGCCGAACGAAAGAATCGAGTGCTTAAAGAGATGGTCAATGCGATGCTCTCTTACTCGGGTCTTAAGAACTCGTTTTGGGGTGAAGCTATGCTCACGGCAAACTACTTGCTTAATCGTGTCCAAACAAAAGAAGCAAGAAGACTCCTTATGAATTATGGTTCAAAAGGAAGCCAAACCTACACTACTTGCGAGTGTGGGGATGTCGAGCCATAGTTAGGCTAAATGACAATAAACGAAAGACTTTAGGTGAAAGAGGTGTTGAGTGTGTGTTCATTGGCTATGCCGAACACTCAAAAGCTTATAGGTTCTATGTGATAGAACCGAATGACTTCATCTCGGTCAATACCGTTATAGAGTCTAGGGATGCCATCTTTGATGAAGATCGTTTCACCTCGGCTCCTAGGCCTAGGGAAGTGATCAACATGACCTTAGATGAGGAACACCCAAACAAACGTCGTAGGATTCAAGTTGAATCATGGCAAGCCTCACATGGGCTTGACTCGGCGGAGATTGCTCCTTGAGCACTATTTTGTCCCAAAAATCAATTTTCCAAGTGTTCTTGGTTGAAGGATCAAGGGATAATGAAATGGATCGTCACTCTTACTTTCATATAGATGAGGATCCAAAGACATTTGAGGAGGCCATGAAGTCTCAAGATATTGCCTTTTGGAAGGAAGCAATCCAAGAGGAGATGGACTCCATTGTGGGCAACCACACATGGGAGTTGGTCAACCTTCCTTCCGGTTGCAAACCTTTGGGGTGCAAATGGATCTTCAAGAGGAAGATGAAATTGACGGTTCAATTGACAAGTTTAAAGCACGCTTGGTCATCCAAGGCTTTAGACAAAGGGAAGGTGTGATTACTTTGACACATACGCTCCGGTGGCTAGGATTACAACCATTAGGTTATTAATAGCTATGGCGGCTATACACAATCTAGTGATTCACCAAATGGATGTCAAGACGGCATTCCTTAATGGTGATCTAGATGAGGAAGTGTATATGAGACAACCCGAAGGATTTGTCTTGAAAGGACAAGAACACAAAGTGTGTCGCTTGTCAAATCATTGTATGGACTAAAGCAAGCTCCAAAACAATGGCATCAAAAATTTGATGATGTCGTATTGTCAAATGGATTTAAGATAAATCAAGCTGACAAGTGTGTCTATAGTAAGTTTGATCATACCGGTCAAGGTGTGATCATATGCTTATACGTTGATGACATGTTAATCTTTGGAACAAACCAAAGACAAGTAGACCTCACCAAGGATTTCTTGTCTACTAAGTTTTCAATGAAAGACCTAGGTGAGGCGGATGTGATTCTAGGCATAAGAATCAAACGTGATGCTAAAGGCTTAAGCCTCACGCAATCACACTACATTGAGAAGGTTGTCAAACGCTTCCAATGTGATACGAGTACAATGTTAGTACTCCTATTGACTCAAGTGAGAAGTTGATGCCTAACCAAGGATCGGCCGTTTCTCAACTTGAGTATGCACAAGTAATAGGATGTTGTATGTATGCAATGACTAGCACTAGGCCAGATATTGCTTTTGCTATTGGTAAATTGAGTAGGTACACGAGTTGTCCTAGCTCACAACATTGGAAGGCACTAAGGCGTGTGCTTAGGTACCTCAAGGGAACCATGGTTTTGGCATCCTGTATACTAAGTATCCTTCGTGATAGAAGGCTACTCAGATGCGTCATGGATCACTAATTTAGAGGATCACTCGTCCACAACTGGATGGGTTTTCTTGCTAGGTGGTGGTGCCATTTCGTGGGCTTCAAAGAAGCAAACGTGCATCACAACCTCGACCATGGAGTCGAGTTTGTGGCACTTGCCGCTGCCGGCAAGGAAGCTGAATGGCTAAGGAATTTGGTTCTAGAAATTCCTCTATGGCCAAAACCGGTTTCTCCTATCTCAATTCATTGTGATAGTGCAGCTACGTTGGCTAAAGCTTATAGTCAAACGTACAGTGGGAAATCAAGACATCTTGGTGTGAGACATAGCTCGGTTAGAGAGCTCATAACTCACGTATAATATCGGTGGATTTTGTGAGAACACACAATAATCTAGCCGATCATTTAACAAGAGCTTGGCTAGGGACTTAGTTCAAAAGTCAGCCAAGGGGAAGGGGTTAACGACCTAAACTAAAACGACTTGTCGTGGGACACCCAATTCACATATGGCTTGATGCCTTATCCGAATTCAATGAGGCAAGCCCATTCTAAAAAGTTGTGAGCATAAAATGTCCATCCAAGGTAATTCCATCCAAGGTAATGTTCTATGCCTATATAATATGTATAGTTTGAAATAAGCAATTTTTTAACAACTCTTTTGAAAAATTGCAATTATAGGTGCAAGATCATAAGAGAGTTGGCTACGTGAACATGAAGTGTCAAGGCTTCTTCAAGGGAGTGTATGGTCGACTCGCCTTTATGTTCATTAGAGGATTAGGACACAATAGCCTTTAAATGTGTCATTTATTTGTAAAGGAAATGTAAATTTCGTGTATGTTGCCTTCATGTACTTAGACAAGTTAAGTGGTTCAATCCATTGGGACACCACGATTCTTTAGTGCAGAATGTGTAATTATACTAATTCAATAAATTCAATCGAAAGACATTTATGATTATGAAAATATTTTGTTTGGATGTATGTCTATAAAAAGTTTCTTGACTTTGCTCAAATGGGGGAGGAATGTTGGAGATTTGGGCTAAGTCTTCATTGTAACCATTGAGCTTGTCTCGAGACAAGGTGCAATGAGTTGTTCACATGTGTGTCACTATGGTCTGGGTTGCAGGAGGCAAGCCAAGTGACCGGCACTAAGAGCAACTAGTATTGTAAGGGGAGTCGAATCGAAGCAAGGTGATCTACAACAAGGTTAACCTGTGCCAGATTTTACAAGGCCGATACTTGGGGCTTTTTAGCCACGGTTTCTCGGCACACCTTTGGTTCTTAGGCCTTATATTGGCTAAAGAACATGTGGTTAAAATTTGGGAGCAATCCCAGCTCAAATGCTTAGTGAATGTCGATGAAGCAGCTAGTAAGCTTCTTTATGAGCTACACTAGCTTGAGCTAAGATATTGAGTATTTACGGATCTTGGAGCTTACCCTAGCTATGTGAAAGTGAATAAAGCTCATTGGAAGTGTTTGGACCAAGAAAAATAAGCTAGCTCTAAGCTAGTTCCGGGGAGCGGTTTTGGGCTCCCTGTTTGGGCTTCGGGCCTCGGGCCTTTCTAGGGTTTCAAGGCCCATCATCCAAGCAACTTCCATGTAACTTCCCTAACCGCTTTTAACCTCTTTTTGGTGGTTATAACTTCCCAAAAACGTTGGCCCCTATGCTTATATAAGGGAGAGCCATTTGCACTTGATTCTTCATTCGTTTTTGCAACAAATAAGCTTTTAGTTCCATTGTATTGACATTGGATATGCCTTCTTATAGCTTGTTTGCAAAACTCGAAAGACCAGTATATTTCCATTGTATTGACATTGGATAGGCATCCATCTTAGATTGGTTTTGTATTGACGAAACCTAGGAATACCCTTTCTTTACAAAGTAAGACAAGTAAGTCACTTACTTAGTCTTTGTAACGTGTAACGTTTTATCCCACTAAGGTATTTGGATATTTCCGGTGTAGGGGAAAATACACTTAGAAGGAAAATTCTTTTATGAATGACTCATTACATAATCCAAGTCAATGTTTTAAACATATAACAATCGGTTTATAAGACTTGCAATTGAACTAAATTTATATTAGAGTTTCGTCTACTCCTTTCGGAGATTACAAACTCTTGGTTGGGTTTTGTCTACTCCTTTATGGAGATTACGAACCCTTGTTAATAATTTGATTTCACTTCAAGATAATTATATATATATATATATATATATATATATATATATATATATGTATATATATTAATTTGATTGGCAATTGGGAGAACCGTCTACTCACTTAAGTGAGACTACGGCCCTTTGGTCTAAAACCGGACACCTAAAATCAAACATACAGTGAGACTGGGAAACGAACAACTCCTTGGCTACTTCGTAGCAGGGTTGAAACTACAGATTCGAGTAGAATTACAGAAATTGGAGGAAGAAGAATTGCTAGCCGCCATGGATGGAGCACGCTGAGCAGACAGAAAGATTAATTTCGAAAGTGGGATTGATAGAGGACCGTGGAAAAGGTCATCGCAAGGTAATGGATCTGCTCTCAGGAATCGGGCTGGAAAAAGCCCAGATACTAGTCAGTTAAACTTGGCAGGGTATAGTGGGCCTAAAGAATATGGGCCTAACGATTCTTCTTCATTTGTCAGGCCTAAACCAAGTTGGGGATCTGCTTCAAGCTCACTTCAATCCACAAGTCAAAAACCTAAAATTCTCAAACCCCTACCTCAGAGAGAATTTAACGAGTTGCGAGCGAAAGGATTATGTTATCGTTGTAAGCAACCTTATTCTCCTCTTCAAAAATGTGGCGAGAAGGTTTTCAAGTTGGTTGAAGTGTGCGACGACGAGATAGGAGACACCGTTGAGGGGGTAGAACTGATCCGGATGATTGAGGAAGACGACGCAGGAAGTGGCGTCTCGACTGAGCCAAACCTTCAGTGGCTCGAACTCCCTTTAAACGCCCTTGGTGGTGTATGCAACCCTAGGGCAGTTAAGATCCGGGTCAAGTTGGGCGTACGCAAGGTAGTAGTCCTTGTGGATAGTGGGGTCAGCCACAACTTCGTGAACCAAAGGATCGTGGAGGTGGAAGAACTGCGGGTAGAGCAGACTGTTACATTCGGAGTACGTTTGGGTAACGGACAGAGGGTAGAGACTCGGGGAATTTACAGGAAGCTCTCCCTGCAATTCGGTACTTGTGCCATGGAGGTGGATTGCTACTCATTCGATTTAGGGGGAATTGATGTTGTTTTAGGATATGCCTGGTTTCTCTCGATGAGAAAAACCATGGTGGATTGGGAAAATATGACGGTGGAATTCAATCAAGGGGGTCAACAGGTTACCATACATGGGGATCCGACCTTAGCCGTTACTGAAGTGTCATTTCATTCCCTCCAAAAACTCTCAGAAATCGAGTTTGGGGCGTGGTTGTGGGAGACTGAGGATCGAATGGTCATAAGCAACCTCAGGGCACTTCAAGAACATACTCCAACAGAATTGGATCGACTGCTTGCCAAGTTTAACGATGTGTTTGAGGCCAAAATAGAGTTACCCCCGCAACGCTCTGTGGACCATAAGATCATCCTTAAGGAGGGAGTTGAGGCTGTCAATGTGAGGCCCTACCATTATGGTCGTCATCAGAAAGACGAGATTGAGAAGCTAGTTGCAGAGATGCTGAAAACAGGGGTAATTCAACCCAGCCACAATACATTTTCTAGCCCCGTCTTGTTGGTTAAAAAGAAAGATGGTTCATGGCGGTTCTGCGTAGACTATCGTGCCTTGAACCAAACCACTATTCACAATAAGTACCCGATTCCCGTGATTCAAGAGATGTTGGATGAACTTGGAGGAGCTCGAGTATTTTTTAAAATTGACCTCCGCTCGGGTTATCACCAAATCCGAGTATCCAAGGAGGACGTGCCCAAAACAGCTTTTCGGGCTCACACTGGACACTATGAATTTCTTGTAATGCCGTTCGGTTTAACAAATGCTCCTGCAACTTTTCAAGCCACCATGAACGACATCTTCCGGCCATTTTTGAGAAGGTTTGTGCTCGTATTTTTTGTGATATATTAGTGTATAGCACCAGCTGGGAGGCCCATCTGCAGCAATTGGGACAGGTATTATGTGTCCTATGCGAGCAAACCTTAGTGGCCAATACCAAGAAATGTGAATTCGGAAAAACGTCCATCGAATATTTGGGGCACATCTTATCAGCCGAAGGAGTTTCCATGGACCCGTCGAAAGTGGCGAGTGTGCTCACATGGCCGACTCCTCAGTCCGTGAAAGTTGTCCGTGGATTTCTCGGCCTCACCGGTTATTACCGTAAGTTTGTCAAAAATTATGGTCAAATTGCTCGTCCGCTCACAGACTTGTTGAAGAAGGAACGAAGCCCGTTTTGTTGGAACAAAGAGGCTCAACAGGTATTCACAATTTCACATCATTACAAAAAGCAATGACTTCAGCCCCTGTATTGGCTCTTTCAGATTTCAAGCAACAGTTTGTTATCGAGTGTGATGCTTCGGGCTTGGCCGTGGGTGCAATTATGAAGCAAGGAGGCCAACCTCTAGCCTATTTCAGCAAGGGATTTTCTAGGCAGGTCCTTTCGAGATCGGCTTACGAGAAAGAGTTAATGGTGTTGGTCATCGTTGTCCAACATTGGAGACCATACTTGTTGGGCAGCCGATTCACCGTTCAAACCGATCATAGGAGCCTTAAACACCTCTTGGGACAACCGATCACATCTCCGGTGCAGCAAAATTGGGTTGCTAAGCTCATAGGATATGATATGGTGATCGAATATAAACCGGGGACGACAAATAAAGTCGCGGATGCGCTGTCACGGAGAGAGGAAGGTTAAAGACTGAAATTGCACATGATGTTGGGCTGCAGGAAATCACTCGAAATGGATACCTAAACTGCTGGAGGAGTATCACACCACTCCGGTGGGAGGACACGCAGGAGCATGGCGCACGTATAAAAGGATAGCAACGAATGTGTACTGGCATGGAATGTTTCGGGCTGTCCAAGAATTTGTAGCAAGCTGTCTGATTTGCCAAAGGATGAAATACGAGACATTAGCTCCAGCAAGCTTATTGCAACCGCTACCAACTCCCGAACAGGTTTGGGAGGACCTATCTATGGATTTCATTGGTGGGTTACCGAAATCTCAAGGTTTCGATTGCATCTTGGTTGTAGTGGACCGTCTTACAAAACTCGCCCATTTTCTCCTCCTGAAACACCCGTTTACAGCTCGTATGGTGGCTGATGTGTTTATTCAAGGAGTGGTCAGGCTGCACGGCGTACCTCGTTCCGTGGTGAGTGACCGTGATCAATTATTCCTCAGTAGCTTCTGGAAGGAGCTCTTCTCGAAACAAGGAACAAGACTCCGCATGAGCAGCGCATACCACCCAAAAACATATGGGCAAACCGAAGTCTTAAATCGTTGCTTAGAGACCTATTTAAAGTGTTTCTCTGCGGAACAACCTCGGTTATGGGCCAACTGGGTTCATTGGGCAGAATATTGATATAACACCAATTATCAAGGAGTTGTAGGAATGACTCCTTTTGAGGGGGTTTACGGCAGAAAACCGCCCGGAATTCAACAATATTTACCGAGAGAATTTGTTGTTGCAGCAGGTGTTGAAGAATTTTGGAATCGGGATGAAATTCTGAGGCAGCTGAAGTTCAATCTAGATCGGGTAACAAAGAGAATGGTAATAGCTGCTAATAAACACAGGAGGGATGTGACTTTTGAAGCAGGTGAGTTGGTTTTCTTAAAACTCCGTCCACATAGACAACAAGCCGTTTTCCGCAGAGTCAATCAGAAACTAGTTGCTCGATACTTTGGACCTTTTAAGATTGTCAAACGAGTCGGAGTTGTGGCCTATGAGTTGGAGCTTCCTCCTTCAGCAAGAGTGCACCCGGTGTTTCATGTCAACTTGCTGAAGAAAGCCATAGGAATACACAAGGTAGTAACCGAGCTTCCTCTAGAGCTAACCATGACAGCAGAGGAGTTTGTCCCTAACGATATTCTCAAGGCAGTGATCCATACAGGCCACGCCGGCGCGTGTCACAAGGTACTTGTGGAATGGCTGGACAAACCAAGAGAAGAAGCTTCATGGATGACTTGCAATGAGTTCAAGAAGCAATACCCTACATCCAACCTTGTGGACAAGGTTTGTTTGATCGGGAGTGGCATTGTTAGAAATACAACCAAGCCCACTGGGCCGTTTATTGTGATAACTAGAAGGGGTAAGGCATAGCTGAGTGTCAGGCCTTGGGGAATAACAAAAGTTTGTTAGAAAGGGATATCGTACTCTTTTACTTGTGGTTTGTTAGTGTAATAGCTTGGTGCTGATTTTGGGAGTATTAATATGGGGTATGCCAGATTACTAGGGGCATCCAAAAAACTCTAGAGAAAGAAGGTTTGTAACTTGGGCTCTTTGATAGAGAATTCTCATTGAGAGTAAGGCTTGTATTTTCATTCAGTATTTTAAAATACAGGAGAGTGTTGCTGAAATATCCTCTTGTCTAACAGACCCTTAACCTGCAACTTTGTAATTGAAAAAGTTGAGCAATTTCTTTCCTTTGGAGATTGAAGATCCTCTAGAAGGTCCTTTTTAACTCATCAGTTTATGCATTTGTAATGTGGAGTAGGAGGACTATAACAACTAACCGATCAAGCTGACTAAAAGACTTATCAATACTGAACAAACCGTAGATGATCTACTCTCTTTGCTAATTTGTTTCAGGATGGAACCTTCTGGCACAAAATGCGTCATATGAACTATGAAATATATAATACGAGCACGATTATTTTGAACACACGACTCGGTTGAACGCCTATGATCGAAGAACAAGAAGCTGTTGGTCGGAGGACGAGTTAAAGCGAGTGAAATTCCACACAATAACCAAATATGGTTAATACTTTTGACAAATTTTGCCTTCTTTCTCCCAATCTTACTCTAAATGACCAAGTATCTAAAATAAAACAATTCAATACTTTCAATTTCTAACAAGTTTAATCATGAATGAGCTATAATTTGAGCCCCTGACATACTTTATGATTTACTTTTATTTATATGTTGGAGCTATGATTTCAGCCTCGACATACTTTGTGTTATTTATCTATTACTTATATGTTTATTGAATAATTTTATTTGACTAGAGTCGAATCAGGAAAAAAGTGTGATAATTTGAATGATTAAAAGTAAAATCTAATATAAACATACGACAAATGATCGAACTAACCGAGAAGAGAATTGACTTGATAAGATGAGAAGTGAACGTACCGAATATTTAATATAATAAAAACCAAGTAAAAGGAAAAATAACATGGATCGATCGGGTCGACTGGTAGTAGTGGTACGAGAGAGGAAACAATGCTTTTATCATATCATCTAGTATTAGTGAAATCAAGAATAATATAAATTGTATTTCGATAATAAGGACATTCCATAATTTGAATCCCACAACAATACATATTTAATCTCAACCAATAACAATCATATTCAAAATCATATATATACCATGTTACGAAGGAAATAACTTTGTGTAGCTCTCGCATCTTGCAGGATAAGAAAACTATAAATCACAAAGCTCTCACATCGGTAAGTAACACTTTGACTAACATATAGAATACAAGAATGTTTATTCACAAGTTTCACATCTTACAATATACAAACCCTAAACTATCATAACACATGAATTAGACATATATTTAGAATGATAAAGATCACCATCAACGTCATAAATATTTCATGTAAAGTCGGATTCTCATAGCCTATAACAATAGAAATTAACAAGACATAAAATTACATAATTTCTCCTTTATTTATGAATTGTTAACAACATCGATTCGCCGGCTAGTATGGGGATTGGACAGACTTGGTATAGTGAGCGGTGAAATTCTCGAATAAAAACTGGATGACAAATCTAATGGTTGTAAAGCCTTATTTATAAGGAGTAAAGTTAAACTTAATCCTCTTAGGGTTTAAGGCTAATCATACTAAACTCTATCTTTATCTTTCAACTAACATTATCTCTACTAAGAAAGGGAAAAGAAGGATAAATCTTCCAATTTGATGTCGATGTGGGGTTGTTCGGGTCAATCTGCTTTGTGGATTGGTTCGACTTGGTGCAAAACACAACGTTTAGAAGATATGGTCATGTGCTCACAAAATAGGATCAATCGAGCCAACATAAAGGTCGATTGACTCGATCGATGGTGATGCCTTGAGCAATCTTCATTTCTTTATTTTTGGATTTCAATCAATTCGGTCTTGACCTAAACTTCCTTAACTACAAAAAGAATCTTAGTGTGTAGTAGACATTCTTCCGAGAATAACTCCATTTAAGCTCATACTCTTAGAAGGAATATAATGACTGGAATATCACGATAATATGATACAAATTCTACACTATATGTTCAAGAGATGGATAAGAATAAGTGTATAAAAAACACTAAAATGAATGTTATTATTATGTGTTTTTGTGTCAAGTTAATATGATATCCAAGAATAATAATTATAATTTTGGATGGATAACCTATGATCTAGTTATCGAGGACACTCTTCCATAAAAGAGAGGGGGAAAGAAAAGGATTTTATTATTGTGTGTATTATTAATATCCAGAGAAAAATCTAAGAAAATCGTAGTTTAAAATCATATTTCACTTTGTTTTTGTTTTATAAAAATTTTCTTTAGAAATTGTGGAACTAAACCACGATTTTCATTCATCCCTCGTCTTCTACATGCTCTTGTTTGATCATATGCCGTTGTCTCGCTCTTGATACTCTCTCCGTCGCTCGAGTCGGCATCTCCCGGTCGGAAGAGTCAACATCATCTCTTCGGAAGGCCTCCGTAGAACCACTTTTCGAACCTTCTTTCCGGAGCAAGATCCACGTCGGCGGGAGAATATTCTAGCAAATTTACGTTGCTTGAATATTTCAGGGTGATAATTATGGAGAAATGAGACGATGTCACAATCGGAGTAGAGAGGACGTCCAAAGCCGTCATCTGCAATAAGCATAGCGGAAAAAGATAGCTCCGATTTTGTTGTTGCTGATCGTCGGCGTCTACGACTAAGTTGGTTACAATCTTATCATATATGTTTAGTATATCTTTAATATACTAAACATTGTACCGAACTAGGGACTCATTTGCTGATGGCTTTGCCAAAGGCGAATGATACCTTGATCCGATGGCTAGGCACACATCTGGTTTATGAGAGTCATTTTCTGTTGATGGATTTGCCGAAGGTGAAAGGGCCTTATGAATAGTGCCTTGAGTTTAATTTTTTCTTTTCAGTCAAGTAGATGGTATGTTCAGGAGGCTTGCATGCTTATCTAGAGTACTTGGGTGCTTTCTACCCCTTTATCCTATTTGATGTTGTACTCTTGTGTTATGCAGGCTTAGCTAGGACTATTTTAGTCCTAGTTAAGTCCCTTTTCCACTTATTTTAGAGAATTTACCATTTAACCAAAAAAAAAAGTATATCTTTAATATCCTTATATAGTTTATATTTGATTTGTTTGGATCCTATTTGTTTGAGATTTTTCTTGTGCATATATATATAGTTGCAATATTAATGGAGAATGTATGATACGCTTCAATGATCTAGGAAGGCTCGGTGCAAAATGATTGCTCAATTAAGGATGAATGGGAGATGAATCCGGTGTGAAAAGACCTTGAAAATGGTGTGGGGACGGAGATGGAGATGGGGATGATACAGGATGGGTAGTTGCTCTTCTTTCGATGTATATAACACACCAAAGGAGGAAGATGAAGAGGAAGATTGAAGACTCTCAAGATACAACACACTAGAGAATTTCCAAAACACTTGATACAACGCACACGCAATGAAAGAAAAAAGCGGACGTTTCATTCAAGAGGGAAGGTGAAAATACAATGGGTTTATGTGAAATTGAGTGTGTCTTAATAGCTAAAACTAATCCTTATTTATAGTCTAATTATTCTAAAAAGAAAAATGCTAAAAGTACTAAGTAGTGGGGCATCCACTACTCCTACTTGTATGCCAAGTTTGGAAAAAATAAATTATAAAAACATACATTATTTCAACCACTTCTTCTACTTAGAAGCCAAGGAACTTCTACTTAAGCTTGACTAATTTTTTAATTTATCAAATTAATGCCATAATATATTATCCTAATAATATCATTTAAACAACAAACAATGATATTATGCACTTGCATGGGTCTTGAGAAGAATGACTAGTTCAAAGGAGGTTGAACTAGGAATTCCGAGGCAAAGAAGTCCCTTCTTGAGCTCTAGTTGTAGCTCCTTAGCTCAAGCTCTTGTGATTGTTCCGAGTGGAATCCGCATGCTTAGTTTGGACATCTCTTTGCTATCTTGATGGGTCTTGAGCATATCGTCCTCCCTCTCTTGAAAGGGATTCGACTTCAAAACTAGTTCGTCAAGATCATCACTTTCCTGCACACAAAAGGGAACTAAATCATCCACATTAATCACACTATGTACACCATAAGAAGGAGGTAAACCAACTTTGTAAGCATTGTCATTGATTTTCTCTAGCACTTGAAATGGTTCATCTCCTCTTGGTTTTGGTTTTAGCTTGGAGTTACGAAGTGTTGGGAAGCGCTCTTTCCTCAAATGAATCCAAAGCAAATCTCATGGTTCAAAGAGAACTTCCTTGCGAACTATGTTATCATGTTTCTTGTATTTTCATGCTTTCTTCTCTAGCTGCAGTCGTGTTTCTTCATGTAGAATCTGAATTTTTAATGCATGATTAGCTCCTTCTTTACTTTCTTTGTATGTGATGGCATATGGCAAGAGCTCAAGTGGTGTCTTTGGGTTGACATCATAGACTACTTCGAAGGGTATCTTCTTTGTGGTTGTATGGATTGATCAGTTGTTTGCAAACTCAATGAAGGAGAGACATTTTTCCCACCTACGCATATTAGTTTGCAACAAAGAACTAAGCAAAGCACCATGTGTACGATTTGTTACCTCATTTGCCCACCCGTTTGTGGATGACAAGTAGTTAAAAATAGTAGCTTCGTACCAAGCTTAGCCCATAGTGTCTTCCACAAGCACCTTAGGAATTTCACATCCCTATCCGACACAATGGACCTAGGAACGGGGCCGTCCAATGCATTTTGGTGGTCCTGTTCAATTTTCTCGATATTAGTTTTATAATTTTAATTTTAGTACTTTAGAATTGAAAATATAAATAAATAAAAAATTTTAAAACATGTTGATAAATTTATAATAAAATTAACAGTTTTAATTATTTAAAAAGAGGAGAGATAACTAACCTTTAAAGTTTTAGGCTTAATTTTTATTATTAACTTAAAATAAAGAAGTAAGAACTATTGAACAATTTAATGAACTTGGGAAATGAATGAACGAAGAAAGAGGAAAATAGTTAGAACGAAATTTTTAGCACAAAATTTTTGGCAGATAAATAGGAAAAAAAATTGGTTGAACGGTTAGAAAAAATTAAGGACTAGTAATGGCTATAATTAGTGTCCAATTAATTACAATTTTGTAAATGAAAATTAAAAGGCTAAGTAAGTGGCCAAATTAGGAGCATAGCAGTTATGGATAATTAAGAGAATTTACATTTTAATTTTAAAAGTAATAACAATAATTATAAATAATGGGCCCTTTCATAATTGGGGCCCTGTGCCATTGGTCTGTTTGTACAAACCAATGGTCTGACCTACCTAGGAACTCCATGTAATCTCACAAATTGATCAAAGAAAAGATTAGCAACATGAGTAGCATCATCCATTTTATGACAAGCAATGAAATGAGTCATTGTAGAGAACCTATCTACAACTACAAAGATGCAGTCTTTTCCTCTCTTAGACCTACTTAATCCTAACACAAAGTCCTATAGAAATGTTCCCTAAGAGTGTGCATAGGCTTAAGTATCCCAAAATATCCCATTAGCCTCCTTCATGGGCTCCTTGCACTAAAAGCCTCCTAATAGAACCCTTAGGAATGCACAACTGCCTTTAAAAAAATCCCTCATGCACATAAAATTGATCTTTGCTACCATGAGAGTATGAGACACACAATGAGAAAATATATCACAAAAATCATAATCACATGCATATAGTTCTTTCATAAATGAAAAGCCAAGTAGTTTAATTAGGAATTCCGAGGCAAAGAAGTCCCTTCTTGAGCTCTAGTTGTAGCTCCTTAGCTCAAGCTCTTGTGATTGTTCCAAGTGAAAGTTGATCACCTTGCTCCACATGCTTAGTTTGGACATCTTTCTCCTCATGATCTAAGTCGGTTATGTCCTTCTCCTCGTGATCTGACTCCCGGCGGAGTTGAGTATCTCTTTGTTCTCTTGATGGGGCTTGAGCACATCAAGGTAGGTTTGTCATTCAATTAGATTCTCACAATTTCTCCATACTTGAATTGAGGAACTCAAATGAAGAGGGAAAACAGTGATGAGTTTTAAAATCACCGCTTCCATGTTGTTTTTTTTTATTGTATTTGTTATTTTTTTTACAAGAAAATTGTGGTTTTAACTTACGGTTTTCTTATATTTGTCCTCGATAAATCGTATTTTGATGAGGTTTATGTATAATAATTCAGTATTGTTTGAAGAGCGGTCTTCCCAAACCTAGAAAACTTCTTATTCTCATAAACACTTTTTACCCGTACTTAATTTTTATTTTTATTATTTAGGGAAAATTTTCCAAAAAATATTATAGTTATAAGAGGTATGTAATTTCCGTATTTAATATTCTAAAAAATTGTAATTTAGATGAAAAAATGGTGTGAATTGGTAATGATGTGTAAAATCATAGATTGTAAAACCAAATTTAAATGATGTGGCTGCATAAAACCCTGAATTTTAATGTGACTTCTTGTTAGTTCAAACAATTTCAATCACCCGATTAAATTACGCCAACAAAGTGAGATGGACCGTCACTACAAATTTAAATGATGTAGCTGCATAAAACTCTAAAAAAAATTATTTTTACAGTTATTCTATATAAACTATATCAAGCCGATGAAAATAAAAATAAATAATTGATTATCTCAATAAAAACGTTTTGCCTTTTCAATAACAAATCTTTTACTATAATAATTTATTTTTAAATTAATGATTTTTTGATGCAGAAGAAGAAAAAAAAGGACATAAGAAGAAACAATGGTTGGGCCAAGTAGACATGAAAACGACTATATTAGTACGTAAAAAGAGACAAGGAAAATGAGACGAAACCTACCAAGGCAAATATATTGAAAGGGTCAAAATAAATGGCTTTTAATGATAGAGTAGATGATAATATATTAATAGTTGCGTTATTTGTTTGGCTTCTGCCTCTTTATTACACATTATTCTTCACCATACACTCCCAAGTCCCAATGGATATTAATTGTAACCCACGTCAATGAAAAATCTTCTATTTTAAATAGATCCGGCAATCATTAAAAAAATAAAAATAAAAATATATCAAAAAAAATTTTGAAGTTAATTTTGTATAATTTATGTTAATTCGAAAATAATTTTAATTTTTTTAAATATTAAATTCTTTATAGTTTATAAATTATAATATACTTTTTCATTAAAAAAAATTTCAAAAATTAATTTTTAAAAATTTCGAATTAAAATAATTTATATAAATTAATTCAAAAATAAATAAAAACTTATTATATTTTTTAAATTCTAGATCCTTAAAAAATGTTTAAAAAAATTTTAATTAAAAATAAAAATTATGTATAAAAACTATTTCTATTATAAATTTCTTAATTTTAAATTTAATGAGGTTATAAATAGTTTTAAATTTATTTTTCTGATTTTTATTATTTTATAATAATTTTTTAATGTAATATATTAAAAATAGGTATAAAGAGAAAATAATAAAATCATAAGAATACCGAAAGAAATTTTGAAACTTAATGAATATCGAGAGGAAAAGTTCAAACCCTTAAAAAGTCCAAACCTTAAGGGTAGAAAGAGGAAAAATCATTAGTACATTTGTAATATGTTGATAGAAAATTTTAAATAAATATTATAAAGTTAGTGAATAAAACAAGTTAAATGGTAATATGTCTTAAATCTATTAAAGTCTAACAAACTCGCAGAAAGGTTCAGGTCATTTATTTATTCTCTTTATAGTTAAGCCAATAGGTTAAGATGAGATTCGTACAAACTTTAATACGAACAGACAAAACAAAATTGAAGACATTGCGATTAGGATCACAACGGATCGGGTGATGGGTGGAGGTACTCCTTTCGTTATCTGGCCCGTTATCTTAAATTTTCACCCGACTTATCACTCGACTTGTAGCTTTTACCACCCTTATCCGTGCCCGTCGGGTGCCGGGTGAACGGGTGGATCGAATTTTTTCGGGTGAAATTTAACTCGTTTTCTTAAACAAATTGAAATTGTGTAAGCTAAAATTAATATAAAATTTCATCCGGTTTAACTATCAACTAACATGGTTTGAAAATATATAAATCTAAAACATTTTACATATCTCCAAAACCAAAACATAGAATGAACCAAAAGTGAAAAATAACAAAATATTATAAACACATCCTAAAATTCTTACACTCTATTTAACTCGTCTTTTGTAGTAATAATATTTTTGTATGTAACAAAAAAATATTTTTTCTTAAAAATCATGGGACATTGAAATTAGTAGTGCCGACAAGGTCTTATATGTAATTAAAATATTTTTAAAAAAAAAGTATTATAATAAAATGGGTGATGAATGCGGGTGATGGGTGTGTGTGACGGGTACGGGTGGTGGGTCGGGTGATAGGTCCTAAGATGCTCATCTGTATTCGATCTGTCTCATCAACCACTATACCCGTCATTCGAATTTCACCCGCATGTTAGCGGGTTTTTACCCGTTTTTACGGAGCGAATTTTCGAATATTCATCGAATGCGGATGTGATTTACATCCTTTACTAAATAAAAATGAAATGAATATGCTACACCCGAATTTAATGCTGAAACCTAATTCACGTATATGAGCTACGCATATAAATGAATAATATCTGGTCTAAATCTAATGATGTGGTCTGTCATGGTCTACTCACGTTGAGTAAACCAAGAAAAAAAAAAATACAAAAAGTGTTTTTATTTATATATATATGCGTCCAAAATTATAGTTTCATAACTCACACCAGCAACCATCACCGCTCAATTTCCCACAAATATATTTTCTAATATATATATATATTAGGCCAAGTGATTGCCATTTTCATTTATACAGAAAAAAAAATGGAGGAATCAAAGCAGAAAGAAAACCATGAAAAACCCAAATACCAAAGTCTGATAACTCCTCTGATTCAACAAGAATCCATTGAAGAAGATAAGAGGAAGCTATTTGGTGGATTAGGAGAAGAAGTGAAGAAACAGCTATGGCTAGCTTTGCCATTGATATCAGTCAATCTTCTTATCTTCAGTTTGCAGCTTATCTCAATCATGTTTGTGGGTCATCTTGGTGAACTTTCTCTCTCTGCTGCTTCAATGGCCACTTCCTTTGGTACTGTCACTGGCTTCAGCTTGCTGGTAATTCTATCCATAAAGTTGTAATCTTTAAGCATTGGATCTATCCTCTTGATTTTCACTATTTTTATCTTTATTAATGTTGAGATGCGTATTCACTCGGATTAATTTTGTAATTTCCAGTCAATTATAGTCCAAGATGAAAATAATTTTGTAGAAAAAGATCGTTGATTTAGAATCATTGAGGTGAAGGCTGAGTAAATTCATAATTTTTATTCTAGATAAATTGTGATTTCTCAATTCATCCTTTAGTTCTAATCAACCAAACGGACCTTAAAAAGATTTTTTAAAAAAAAAACAAAAAAAAACTACACGAGTGTTTGGTATAGTAAAATTAAAAGGATAAGGGTAAAATGTAAGGTTTTTTAAAAAAAATGGAAAGCGAATATATCAAATTATTTCACAGTAGTTCAACTTAAAATATCTGATTTTGAGAAAAACACGAAATTCGGGTGTTCAGAAAAATAGGTGTTAGATGTCGAGTTTCTCATATAGGTTAATAGGTAAGTTGATTTACATGAAAAGTAACACTTTTTTCATTTAGTTTTATCTCATTCCCTCCACCAAACACAACTCATAGTTAATTAACAATTTGATTGCCTAGTAGACGACTCGTCGACCGAATTTGGATAAAATATATTAGATGTGTTGAGTTTGAGACTATCACATATGTGCTCTTACGCATGACTTCGTGTCTATAGTACGTTGAACTTGTACGATATATCCGTCTTTGAACGTTCTTTGATGAGTTAATCGGTCAGTTAGATAGGTTAAATATATTTAATTATGTTTAGTTTGAATTTTAAGAAGATTTAACATGAAATCGAAAATGGGCAATTTAATCTCTTAGGTGTGTAGTAAAGGTAAAGGCAAATTCAAGTACACTTACAAATATTTTTCTATGTAAAACTATAAGAACGAAGATGGTTTGACGTGTTCATTTTTGTTTACCCTTCTCATTTTTATAACTGAATGCTGTACATCTCCAAAAATTTACTTGCATATATTCATTTGTTATGATTATACCATTTATATCCTTCCGTGATGATTTATAATTGCAACAAAATTCTATCATTAGACTAGAAATAATATAAACTAGGCATAAAATTTATATTAAAAATAAATAAATTATATTTAATTATTACTGTTCAATAATTACTTCTAATTGTTATAAGAGAATAAATTATATCAAACTAACTTCAATAATTACATTAATATTAGTCTAGTACTCTAGTATAAGATTTTGAACAAAAAAATTTAAAATTTATCTATTGCCCTTTCACATTGTAACTAAGCATAATAATTCGATGAAATTTTTCAAATTGAAAATTACAGCTTTGGAACATAGCATACAAAATATCCGTATGACCGAATGCCCATTTTTTAAAATTATATTAAAATTTTTATATTTATACATAATATTATATTATATCTGATAACAATTTTGGAGATGTTATTGAAAACAATTAAGGTAACTTGAATTTAAGATATTAATCATTTTATAATTCATATTCAAAACTTAATAATACATAGTATTTTTGTAATTGTACCTTAAAAATTTAGAGTAAACTACACAAAATATCCTTAATAATTACTCATTAGTAATAAACCACCCTATATAAAATTTCTAGCATAAAACCACCCTTAATATTTATCTATTTGCGATAAACCACATCTTATAATATTTTTGGCACAAAACCACCCTTAATTTTTAAACGTTTGTAATTAACCACCCATAATAATAAAAACTACACCAAATAATTTAAAATTGAATAATAATTAAGGTAAATTTCCATTATCAATATTATATCATAAGTAGTTTCAATAGTTTAACTAAATCTTAGAATTTATAATATAAAATTAATCAAAAAAATATAATTATTTTCCATGTACCAAAAATAATCCAAAATTTAAAATTACTAACTCGTACATAAACTATCGCCTGATAAACTAACAAGAAAAAAGCTACGAAAAAAAAACTTAAACCTACATATATATTTTTTTTATCCGGATTGTTTTGTGGTAGTTTTTTTTATAAAAAATTTATACCTTTTATTGCAATTTTTCAATAACTATTTTGGGATTTTTTAACCTATAACTTTTTCTATAAATTTTTGTTTTGTTTAGGATTTTTCAAAATGAAAAATGGTCATAATAACGTGATTATTGGTCGATTAAAACAATTTACAAGTTATTTAATTTATTAGTTAAATCCGGAAACCATATCATCAAGTTCGTCGGAGTTGAGAGTCAAGACCGTATAAGAATTGGTTTTGTAGGCTATAATTTCTATACGAGTTAGTAATTTTTAAAATTTGAATTTATTGGTATATATGGGTAATTGTATATATTATTTTATAATTATTTTTCTATTATAAAGTGTAATATTTAACAAACTATTAAAACTAATAATGATATTAATATAAATAATAGAAATTTACCTTGCTATGTTTCAATTTTAAATTAGTTGATGTAATTTTAACTTGTATAGGGTGGTTAATTGCAAATTTTTATAAATTGAGGGTGGTTTTATGAAAAATAATTTATAGGGGTGGTTTATTGCAAATAGATGAGTATTATGGATGGTTTTATACTAAAAATTTTATAAAGGGTGGTTTATTGCAAAAGAGGGATTATTAAGGGTGGTTTTGTGTAGTTTACCCTAAAATTTATGGTTAATCCTTGTAGGATCACAATGATGTACTTTTGGATTTTAACATGAATAATGGTATTTTATTTTTGGGAAATTTCGGATGGTACTCCTGTGGTTTGGGGTATTTTGGATTTTGTTCAGAGGATTTTTTTTAGTTCGGATGGTACCCTTGTGTTTTCATATTTTTTCGGAAAATGCCCAACTCCATTTAAATTGCAAAGGGATATCAACTTAAATTAATTTAAAAAAAACTTATGTGCAAAATATTTAGCCTCTTTTATTTTATTTTATTTTTAAAAAAGAAGTTGTTCTCATTTTTAAAAAAATTATTTTAGTTGACATCCCTCAACAATTTAAATGGAATTGGACATTTTTCGAAAAATATTAAAATACAAGGGCATCATTCGAACTAAAAAAAACCTCTGAGTAAAATCCGGAAAATCCCAAACCACAGGAGTACCCATCCGAAATTTCCCTTTATTTTTTTTCCAATCTATTGATTATAACCCTCAATTTGCTATTTATCGATTGCTCATTGTATTTGCTAACATTTTTTTTTAAAAAAATTCTTATAAAAAGAACAGATGTTTTAGATTTTATATATTTAAAAACTGTTAGTTTTTTTTAAATCTAAAATGAGATTAATATTGATGTCCTTTTTTCCCCTGCTTTTCTTACTAAAGTAACTAAACTCTACTGTTACAAAATTTAAGACGGCTATTACGATTTTTAGGTCTATAATAGGCAATGAAAATTGAAGATGTAGAATTTTGGAGACATATAGCACCACCCTGGCACCCTTTTTATATTCGTGTAACATAGGTTCAGAGTGGCATTACATGAATGAAAAAGTTGTAATAATTTCATTTTAATTGATTCATTTTATAATTTTAAAGTAATCCCATGTTGAATTTTAAGGATTTAAATCATAATTATAACTAAGACTTTGGGGCCGAGTCATAGAAAGTGCTTACGCATTCTCAACTTTGATTGCATTTGTGTGCTGACATTGCATAATACATTTATATTTGGTAGTTAATTATCATACCCAATTGAAGAAGACGTAACTACTTAATTGGTTTAACCAATTATATTCAAATCATATATTCCAATAGTTTTCATTTTAAGGATTTAATTGAAGAATGAAAATAAAAAGGAGATTATAAGCTGATTATGTTATTTAGTAGATGGGGACAGCAAGCGCATTGGACACATTTTGTGGGCAAGCATACGGAGCCAAACAATACCATTTGCTCGGCATACATATGCAGAGAGCAATGCTTGTCATCACACTAATCTCGATCCCTCTCGCGGTCATATGGGCAAGCACCGAGCCCATCCTTATTGCCTTAGGCCAAGACCACGAGATCTCTATTGAAGCCGGGCATTATGCTCAAACCATGATCCCGTGTCTCTTCGCCTATGGCCTTCTTCAATGCCTAATCCGATACCTCCAATCTCAAAACATCGTTTTCCCTATGATGGTAACAACCGGAATCACAACTTGTATTCATTTACTCCTTAGTTGGCTCTTGGTTTTCCATACGGACCTTAAAGCTCGAGGAGCGGCTCTTTCTATTGCAATCTCGTATTGGCTCAATGTCATCTTGTTGGCTCTTTATGTCAAGTTTTCGCGGTCTTGTAAGAAAACTTGGACCGGCTTCTCCAAGGAAGCCTTGCATAACATACCTTCGTTCATTAAACTCGCGGTTCCTTCGGCTTGTATGATTTGGTAAGTTTATAAATGTGTTTTTATAAATTGTTTTTTTTAGATTATGTGAAAATGTGATTGTTTTGAGGCTTTTGTGTTGAACTTGATAGCTTGGAAATGTGGTCATTTGAGATGATTGTACTCCTCTCCGGCCTTCTTCCAAACCCGAAGCTGGAAACGTCGGTTTTGTCTATTTGTTTGAACACGGCTGGGACGGTTTGGATGATTCCCTCGGGTCTCAGCGGTGCAGTAAGGTAACAAGCCCATCAAAACACCTTAGATAAAATACAACTTGAGTGTTTACTATATCAAGAATGTGAGCCTAACATACAAGTTCATGTGTTACTGGAACTCTGTAGTGAGCTTGTGTGTAGGTTCACTTGACCCTGAGAGTCTAAGACCCACCGGATTTTTTTTTAAAAATAAAATCATAAGTACTCGGTTTTTCCATATACAGCACACGAGTGTCGAATGAGCTAGGAGCTGGACGGCCACAAGCTGCGCGCCTAGCAGTTATCGTCGTACTACTCATGGCCTTCACCGAAGGCATTGTTATCGGGACTATTCTAATACTCATACGCAACATTTGGGGCTATGCATACAGCAATGAGACTGAGGTTGTCGAGTATGTAGCGAGAATGATGCCTTTACTCGCGATTACCAACTTCGTTGATGGACATCAAGCTGTTCTTTCAGGTAAAGAAAAACTCTTCCAAATATATATATATATATATATATATATATATATATATATATATATATATATATATGCACACATAATTTGAGGTGTAACAAAACTATACTATATCAAGATCTTGATTAATTGTTTCGTTTTCCGGATTGGTATGTGCTGTTAGGGAATGCTAGAGGATGTGGATGGCAAAAGATTGGTGCATATGTCAATCTAGGATCATACTATCTTGTAGGCATTCCTTTAGCTGTTCTTCTAGCGTTTTTTTGGCACGTCGGAGGGAAAGTAAGCATCATATCTCTTCGGGGTTACGTTTCGATTTTAAGGCTTTTGTTATGTTATAACAAGTTTGTGTTTGCTATAGGGTTTGTATATAGGGATCATTTGTGCATTAGTAGTTCAAGTGGTGTGCTTACTAACCATCACCATCCGTACCAACTGGGAACAAGAAGTAACCATTTTTTTTGCTCCTTTGCTTTTGGCTTTGTTTCTTCATAGCTCGTTTGATTCTGATTCTCGATTATTGTTTTCAGGCTCAAAAGGCGGTGGATAAAGTCTATGAGACGGCGATTCCGGTGGAGTGTGTTTCTTGAAGCTTATATTTGAAGGCATTGATGGGCGTTTACTTCTAGCTTCAAGTAGCTAATTATGAAACCAATTTGAATAACCATAGGAGATATTCCTGAAAATACATGCAAGAAAATGAAATAAATTTAAATGTGGCATTTTTTTTGAATGAGAAAGGTAGTCTAGCTTTGTTTTTTCTTTTAATATTTTCCCATGCCTTTTCCGTTGGTATGATTGTTTGTTTTTTATGGGATCTGTTATGAATTTGTGTTTAAACCCGGTTCAGTCTCCTTTCCATTTGGTTCTAGTATTTGGAGATGTTAGATTGGACTTGGATACCTCGAACAGTGTACTTGGGTTGTTACTTGTTGACGGGTTTAATGCAGAGTTATGGTTCTAGTTGATTAGGACCTATTATATACTCCACCTTATCAAACCACAAGTTCCTCACGTGATCATTATATTATGAAATGCAATGTTGGTGATGAAATGTTGCGTCTCTTATGATTGTGTCTGGTCCCCTAGTACTTAAGCATTCGATGGTCTTTCCAAAGCCCTAATGCCGCTAACACTCCATCCCTTACCTTGATCTGAGAGAGATTATGTGAGAGAGCGAGACACCACAGAGAGAAAATAGAGTTTTGAGATCCGAGCCGAGTGCTTCATGCAAGACCTATCTTGAGTGTTCTCCTCGTGTCAGAACCTAGCTTCACTGGAAGCTTGGTTAAACGCCTGAACGACATATATTGAGACCATCTACTTCTATCTTTCTTGTCTTCTTCTTCGTTTTTTAGATCTCTAGATCTGTGAAGTTCTTATGGTTCTTGTAACATTTGTTCTTCGAAACTTGTTCTATATTGTAAATTGGTTAGTGGATTAGGCTGGCTCTCCCCTCTTGAGATCCCGCAAAGTTGGAATTTTTTTCCGAACTGCGTCACCAACTTTATTGAATTTTTCAACTTGTTTCTATTGAATCATTCTAGATTCAATAGTTAGTTTTAAATCTTTACCGAGTTTCACATCAAGACCTTTCTTTAATTTTTCCTTCCGTTGGTGTCGATCATAATAAAGAGTTTTTAACCCAATAATAAACGAGCTTAGATCCATAGACTATTTCCATTGATTTTAGAATGATATTTCGGTAGGATGTTGCCGGACATGAACCTAATACAATTGCACTTTAGGAAGACATTTGGAGATAAAAGTGTTCACGTCAATAATAAACAATCTTACAACCTATTTTTCAAGGTTTGTGATTATTCTGCGGCTATGCATCCGGTTTGGTCCGGACCGGAATTTTCAAAAACTTGGATCGGAAACCAGACCGAATTCGGACCGGGATAATTTTAGAGTAAGGGAATTCTGACTCCATTAATTGGACATAACGGAAAGTGTATATTTTGTGAGTCTTGGGATCAAGACATAGATAGGCACTCTGAGTGTTAGAGTAACCAACAAACACACATGTTATCGACCTTGGCTCAAGCTTGTGATGGTTGTATGGACGAAGCAAAAGGAAGCAAAGACACCCGAAGTTTTTGAGCTTGAGATAGGATGGGGTAATGTGAAGTAAATGATGATAAGGAGATTCATTATTGAGAGTGGGGGTTGGTAGACAATTGATAAGATAAACGATTGTGGTGAAGGCATGGGGCCAATGGTCTAAGGGCATTCTTGAGTGAGTAAGGAGAGCTAGACCTTATTCTACCACATGAAGATGTTTATGTTCGGATAGACCATTATGCTCGGGTGTGTGAGGAGGGCTTGTAAGATGGGTGATGCCAATTGTTCCAAGGAAGTGGCGAAGAGCAACATACTCACCACCATTGTCGGAATATAGTGTTTTGATGTTGTGTTTAAATAAATTTTCAACCAAAGCTTTGAACTTGATGAAGATAGGAGTTATGTCCGATTTTTTGCGAATGGGAAATAACCAAGAATAACTTGTAAAATGGTCTACTAATATCACATAAAATCAGTGATCATCATAAGATGGTATTGGTGAACCCTACACATCAAAATATATGACCTCAAGAGGATGAGATGATTAATAAAAACGACAATTTGTGGCTTTTATCAATATGACAAGAATGACAATCTCTATGCATGAAAGCAGATGTACTCAAATTGAAATGTTTAACTAGATATTGAAAGACATTAGTGGATGGATGTACAAGCTTATCATTCTTATTATCACTTTTTTAGTAAGTTTGTGGTTGTTATTTGGTCTTGCCTTAGCCGTCAGATTTTGATAGTTGTATTCATTTTTCTTCTCAGTTTTAGCCTTATAAACCTTCATAAACTCATTCTTTTCTTTAATAGCTTCCAAAAACTTTATCTTTAGTGAGATCATCATGACTAAACCAAATAACATCTCTAAAATTATCAAATTGAATAAACGTAGAATTTAAAAACAAAACAACTAAGTGAGTCTCCTTGACGTTATCATCACATCTTTCTAGCTCTTGTGTCATTCTATATAATTTACCAAAATTATCATTTAAAAATACATGCACGTTCACATCTTACAACCCATAAATGGATCAAAACGCTTATGAATAATTAAATCTTATCTACGGTATTTTTACGAGCTAGTTTGCCCCTTCTCCATTTGCAGCTTTTCAGTTATACGCTTTATCCTTCCCAGCCACACTTTTGCCCTTTTTCAGCCTCTTCTAGGGTTTCCGCTACGTATGAGTAAGCTTTTTCCCCTTCTCACCTTTCCATGATTTATCGGCGGTCTCCTCAAGCCTTCTTTGTCGCCTTTGTGTTGGATTCGAGCCATCAATCCATGGCCCCTGACCTTATGTCCTTTCTCGTCTCTCCTTTACGCCTTGGCACTTCTCAACCTATTGTAAGGTTTGACCTCCGTTTAGGTTATAAATGGCAGGTGTTTGGTAGGATATTGTACTTTGCAGATGGATGCTTCTCAGCCTCGCTAGCGTTCAACTTGGTAGGATAACAAACATTTTACTGCTTATTCACGAATTGATTCATTTGTCGATTTGGTAGCCATCTTTCTCATTTAGTTCAAGAATATGGAAAATTTCGCAGTCAGTGGTACGGTGCCTGAGGCCCTCAATTGCTTCGACCCAGAAGTGCTCCCAAGGACCCCTCACGGGTTATGTTCATTGACTTCGTTCTAAATTGAAGGTTAGCTTAAAGTTCCATCTATTCTAGCGATTGTTTGTTCAGGGTTCACTCTAAATCGACCCTAAAATTAATATTATATAAAGAAGTTGGACAATGTTATATACTTTCTTCAAGTATTATTTATGTTCACATATTTTGGACTTAATTCAAGTTTAGCAAGGAATTGGTCTTGGGCGTGTCTGTCTGTAAGCAAAACTTTAGCTCCGAATGTTGCTTTAAATGCCATTCGCTCACCTTTTTATCCTAGAGACAACCACCAAAATTGTGTGGACTAGATTTGACTATTTCAGATGTAAATTCCTCTAACTTCTTTGACGGTGTACCTCTTATAGCCAACCTTCTCTTCCTAGCACCACACATTATCTTTCATGATTACCTATTGTTTTCACATTGGGTGTCTAGAAACTGAAGTTTTCATTTATAAAAAAAAGCTCTTATAACCCAAATTTTGATCACCAAGTCTGAATCATAAAAATAGAGAGACTAATATAGACATGGCGGTGATGAATCTGCTGATAGTTGAATATCGCTGCAAACCTTATATTCTTGTTGATCTAGTGCAGACTTGATTTTTGAGTTGTCCACCTTTTCACCCCTCTCATAAATCACTCGTTTGCTTGGTTGTCTAATTTCTCCCGCCTACAATTCATTGTGTTTATGCCGCTCATTTTTCAACTGATGTTATTTACAACATCAACATAAGGTAATTAAAAACTTTTTCCCGTCCCTTTATAAAGTTTTTTTTTTAACTCTTTGTCACCCGTCTTTTGTTTTTCATATTCAAAATTAATTGAATTATGTCAATCTTTGCTCCATAGCCTAGAACCATCTATGTGTTAATTCTTCTTTGGATATAGCCCGCACTGTTAGTTTAATGCCGGGTGGGATTCCATATTTCTCTTAAATTTCTACAAATTTTGTACCTTGTACGTTGTGAAGCACAACATCTTGTGTTGTGACTTTTTTTTTCTTGTGCTTTCATAATTCGCTGAACAAATCTCACTTTCACTATTTTTTGTTGTCACCCCTTATACTATTCTGAAATCGATTGTTATGACATTTGATGATTGTATGCGTTCAGATGAAAGAGTTTTTCGGGTGAATCTAATATAGGCTTAATATCAAACATTAATTTATAAAGACATATAATTTGCATCACAACTTATATATAATGTAGTATCTTTACTCCCTCCACCTTCTGCATACATGATCATTTTTTTTAATTTCGTTGAAGATGGAGTTTGCGGCTTATGTGTTTCGGCTAAAAGGGTGTATTACTTCTTAAAACCAATAAAAAAAAGTCATTTGATTTTTCACCGGCATCAAGATACAAAGCAAAGAAAATGCACAAAGCATTAATTAGAAAATAAAAGAGGATTGTCGATCGAAAAAGGTGAAATAGAAATTAAAGTGGAATCATATTTTATACATAAAAAATGCATCTAAACCTTTTGTCTTTTAATTTGTATACATATTTAGCCTAAGACGCACAAAGATAAAGGATTGGGGAAAAGAAATATAAGAGAAAGTATTTGTTTGTAGAAGACAAAGGAAGTGACTTTATGTGTTATTGTTTACTTCCGCTTGTGGATCATCTATTACAAGAATACTGAGCTACCCTTTTTTACAAGAAATATTTGGTTATTCTCCCAAGTCTATCCTAATCTCAGACTTGTCTTGAGTTTTGTAAAAACCAAAAACATTTGTCGTCCTTTCATTTCCATAATTTTATATATGGATTTGAGTTTTACTTTTTTAGATTTTTTGGATGCTTTGACTTTAGGTGTTAATGTTTATTTCCAATTGTGGATCATTGATTACAAGATATCATTTGATGATGTTGAGATTATTAGTTTTTATCTCTTTACGCAAATGTTGCGTTTATGATGAAAATTGAAGATTTAGTCTATGTTTGATCGTTTAGTTGATTACGAGAAGTTGAATGGAGTGATGAAATAGTGTCTAGATTGATGTCCAAGCTGATGGAATTATAAATTGTTTTTGTTCCTTTATTACCTAGATTCAGATTTTTTGATTAGTTCATGTTTTCATGTTGGCAAATTTTGATCGTATATGCTTATTCAGGTCGAAATATAACAAATTGACATTGTCTTCTTGGATTGCATTGCATCACATTGTCTTCGGATGGAAATATAACGGATTGACATTGTCTTCTTGAATTGCATTGCATCATATTGGTAAATTAAGAGGGAAGAAGTTCCTTATTAAGCTTTTGAGTTTGGGTTTTTCCTCTTATTTGTGAAGATTTTGTGTTGGAGAATGAATGTGCATATTCTAAATTTTGTAGTGTTTGTGAAGTTGATGTTAGTTAGGTAGATCTAGATAATTGGTGATCATAACTCCTTGTTTTATTTGTATTCCTATGAATTTTGTATGTACTTGCAAGAGACATTTTGATTTAGCTCATAAAGAAGCGGTTGATGAATATGAACTATGGATATTAAGATTTGATAAAGAAAGGGTGAAAAGTGCTAAATGTACGAATGAGCTGATTAACGTATCCTTTCGGTCCTTTATGGCTGTAATTTTTGTGTTTTATATTATGCATGCTCTCCTATGATTAATTAAGGCATAAACTAAAGTATTGTGGTTTGTTTGCATGTTTGCCCCTTTTTTCTTGTACTGAATTAAACTTATCTGATGTTTGTATGTGTTTGTCTCTTTCTTCTGGTACTGAATTAAAATTTAACTCATATGAAATGATCAATTATGCATGTAAAGAGATATGTAAAATTAGTTAGTTCTTGTATGAATAATGTCTTATGTCTTTAAGTATGCTCCTTAGTCTAATCTGATAGAATATTTGTTGTTGAGTATACTTGAACTTTTTGTGTCTCTTTACTATTGACATTTGTAATTTGGTAAAAAGTTGGTGCTTAATACACCTAGTTTAGTACTTTATTGTGTTAAAACTATTGCTTTACTTGTGTCTACTATGACAGACATAAAAAGGAATGGGTGGCTAAGGGGATATATTATTTTGGTTTAGGGTTTTGGGACCGTCTGAATATTTCTTTTGTTTCTATTGGTGATTTTGAGCATAGACAAGTCATGTATCTTGTTGTTCCAAGCCTACCTTTCTGGCTTCGTTGTTGAAATTAGGTAAGTTTTTCATAATAGACCTATGTCAAGTTTGTTCATTTTTCCATGTTTTAAATTTCATCTGTGTGCGTGCGTGCGTGCGTGCGTGCGTGCGTGCGTGCGTGCGTGTGTGTGTGTGTTAGGTGCTCTTAGGATGTGAGGCACACTATAGGCTCTTCCACCTTACTTGTGTCTGCTATGACAAACATAAAAGGAATGGGTGGCTAAGGGAATATATTATTTTGGTTTAGGGTTTCGGGACCGTCTGAATATTTCTTTTGTTTTTATTGGTGATTTTGAGCATAGACAAGTTGTGTATCTTGTTGTTCCAAGCCTACCTTTCTGGCTTCATTGTTGAAATTTGGTAAGTTGTTCATAATAGACCTATGTCGAGTTTGTTCATTTTTCCACGTTTCAAATTTCACGTGTGTGTGCGTGTGAGTGTGTGTGTGTATTAGGTGCTCTTAGGATGTGAGGCACACTATAGGTTGTTCCACCTTATGAGTTGTAATATGATTTTGTTGGATGTTATTTCTTACCTACTTGTTTGTCTATGTTATCTTTGATACCATAGTACTTACACTTTCTGATATTAAATGTTTGTTATATAGTTGTGCAGATTGTGTTGTGTAGATTGTTTGCTCCAAGAAAAAAGTTTGTATCTTTTTTAGCCATGGCCATTTTGCTAGGTTTGTCTTGTTTTTTTGTTTTTTTTTTTTGCTGAAACTAATTTTTCGATTGGTTGTCTCTTGCAAGATGAAGCCAGAAAAGAAAAGTCTTAGTTAGGGAACTATATCCTCAAAGACATGATATTACACTGTCATAGTATACATGGAAAAATAGATTTATGAGCGTTCTCTAAAAAGATGAAAATGTAGGTTATGTACTACATCTGTTTGTTTTATTTGCCTTCTTTTGAAAGATGAAAATGTAGGTTATGCATGACATCTGTTTGTGTTATTTGCAGTATTTATTTATCGTTGATCATATATACACATACTTGGCTCAATAATTACAAATACAATCTAACACACTACGGTATTTAACACATCCCACACAACATTGGTACCCCACACTCGCATACAACGCACGCGTTGCTACCTAGTCCATTTAAAAGTAAACAAACTACACAAAACTTATAATTTTATTGGGCAAAGTTTTAGTGAGATAAGAGTTTCTAGAACATTCCAAAGTGTTTTAGAGGTAGTTTTACTTCTAACTTGACAAACTACCTCATCAACAAGCCTTACCATGATCTCAGAATGAGTTTTCTCATTTAACCTTGCATTTTGGGCACCAATAACATCCTCAACATAATCTTCTTTCACAACTTTTCAACACTATAATTTTAATAAGGGTAGATTTCATCTTAAGTTTTCACATGGCAAAGTCATGGTCACACAAGTGACTAAGGTATGTTTTAAAACAAGAAAGTAGCATAAGTAAAAAGAAACAAAACCCTAGAAAATAAAATATGAATTTTGTATATTTTGATAGAACACTTAAATTTCTTCAAATAGAAAAGACTTTAAACCTTTCGAGATTTTAAGAAACCAAAAACTAAGGTTTTGAAAAAAAAAGTGATTAAATTTTTTTTTTTGGTATTTGTAATCAAGGGTTTTGGACTTTGGATAGTGGACGGTTTGGTATGAGAGGGATATTGTAGATTGTATTCTTTTAGGAGATTCTTTTTGATAAATAATCCTGATAAACGTGTCTTCAATTATCAATATTTATGGAGATTGTTGGGGTTAGATTAGTTGTTCTACCCACGTACCCCTCCTCTACACATGACGATCGATCGATATATTTCTCTCTTCTACTCTTCAGTCACTCGAAAAAGAAAGCAAGAAGACCTCTCCTACCTCTCATCTCCTTCGCTTTTACTCGTTTGAAGAAGAATGGATGCTCCTACTCCTCCTACTGATGCCACACCGGTTGGAAGGAGGAAGTAACAAGTCCTGATTCGATTTGCGATGAAGAGTGCAGAGGAGTAAATTGTTACTTGTTAGGTCTCAAATGTTCGACCTCTTCGTCGAATTTGGTATTGAAAAGAGTGCAGAAGAATGTAGAAGAAGATGAAGTGTACAGAGGAGTTTTTTCAATCATTACCCTCACTCTTTCCTCTTAACAAATCACCAAGTAGGAGAAGCGTTGACAAAATGCGCCATTTGAGACAAGGGATGGCGATGTTGGAAATCCGGATGATCCTAAATTGACCGGTCAAAGCTGGATTGAAGTTGGCAATGAAGAAATTAAGGTTATGAGTAGGAGAAAGAAGAGGAACAAGGATGAAGGTAATGAGACAATGGAAGATCTGATTCGAATAAGGGGATGAAGATAGAAAATGAGAATGATGAAGCAAGTGAAGAATCGGACCATTTGAGTGCAACAAAAGGGGATCAAACAGGTGATGGGCATGTTTTTGCACCATTGAAACAGATCCGTGGATGTGCAATATACATTAAAATGAAAGGGATTAAAGAAAGTTTAAGGGCATTTTTGTAATCTCTCATTAAACAATTTAACTCAATAAACATATACCAAACACAAAAAATTTACAACATTTATCAAACCCCCATAATATTCATTTACCACAATCCCCAACAATCTCAACAATCTCTATCCCCAAAATTCAAACCATCTGATACCAAACAGGTCCTAAGAAAACATACTAAGAAATAGACCTGGGCAAACGCGGGCAAGCCCGCCCGCCCGGCCCGCTCGTGAAAACGGGCGGGTATGGCGCATAAGGCAGGCCCGTCCGGGCCGCTAAGCCCGGCCCGGAAGCCCGTTTTATTCATTTTTAATTTAAATATGTAAAATATATATATGCGAATAGTAGAAATCAAACCCGATACCTCAAGATAAGGTTCAAATGTTTACGACCATTGAGCTACTTTGAATTATGTGTTATAATTTTATTTATTTTATATTTAATATGTATAATTTTCATTTTTTTAAAAAAATATTTAAAAAAACGGGTCAGGCCCGCCCGGCCCGAAGCCCGCTTCGGGCGGGTACGGACAAGACCTTAGGCCCGAAGTCCGGGCTCGGCCCGAGTCCGGCCCGCAAAAACGGGTAAAAATTTTATGCGAGCCCGGCCCGAGTCCGGCCTGGGTCCGGGGATGCCCAGGTCTACTAAGAAAGTACTAACAACTCTTATACCAAAACAAGCGTGATAAAAAAAAATCTTAATAACAAAAAAAAAAATCATAGTTTTGGACTAGATCTAGAGTGATCATAAACCAAAATCGAAACCATAAAAATAAAATAACACATATAAATTGGTGATATAGTTCAAGTATACACTTTGTTCTACAAGATCTCAAGAGGGGGAATTTAAACCATAATCTACTAAGTAATCAAGAAAACACAAGTATACAAATGACTCAATTAAAATAAAATGAAGCAAAACAAAAGGGGAAGTAATGGAACAAAGAAGAATACCTCTCTTTTGTTTTTCACTCTTGTAAATCTTACTTTTTCTTTTCAAATGATAAACCATCAAAAAACACTCACATACTCTTTTTAAAGGTCAAACCCTAGACGAGATAAACAATATGAGTTTTACCGCCACTATGTGTAGAATGAATGTCTTATAATTTATTAGTTAGATGAACATTGTGTTTTACTATATGAAACCAACAAAAGTTAATGTGGTCTAACTCAATTGGTAATATCATATTTTTTTTAAAAAAAACAAGAGCGTTAGAATGGGCAGCCCATAACATTTTATCCGCAAAATGAGACACAATAAGATGAAAAATAAAACACAAAACAAGTATTCATCAATTGGTTTCAATTAAGTGTAAGTGTAACATCCCAAATCCGTAGGACTCGGAGTGCTACTGGGCTAGGATCTCACAATGGATCTTGACCCTAGCCTGACAACAACTTCACTGAATCTTACAACAAGACACTGATAGATGAAAACAAAACATGAAACTGATGTATATATATACCGATCAAAAGTGATACAAGGTACTGCTGAGTACAAAAGTCAAAACATAAACCCGTAATATATAAATATCCCAACCACGATATCGTCCCCGTGTACGGAACCCTCAGCAGATCACCCATCCGGATCACTCTACAGCTCTCCTAACCTGCAAAGGATCTACAACACGGTATAAAACCGTTAGCTAACTATACACATATATAAGAAGATGCTAGAGCACAAACACACGTCAATAATATTAACACATCATCATGATATCACACATTTACCCGGTTTATTATCTTTAATAAGTCCAACACTCGATCGTATAATAAATGTATATGAATATACGTGACACGAGGAATGTATATATAACCCTCGCCTCTGCTTGCAATAGCTAGCTGGAGTGGTATCAACGCACTTTCCCGTATACCGTATGGAGTGGTAAGCGCCCTTCCCGTATACCAGAACTAACTAGCTTACAGAGAACTTCCCAGACTCCACTACGGGATGAAAGGTAAGTTGTCACAACCACTACAATGGGCGGTCAATATAACATAGGTCGGTGACCAAATAATAACACATGCTATAAAGCACATAACACACACCACTCAAGCATACATCCAATATAAGGATAGTAGCTAAGTAAGTCCTATGGACTTACCTCGATCTCAGAAGTAACTCGCTACGAACAACTCTCACAAACGTCCACTCCAAATGGAGGACAACACAGCCTATACAAGGCACGCATACATATATATCACAATCCTATCACACAAAGGGGTCACACCTAGACCCAAGGGATCCATATGGGATCATATCCAACTTGTAACCTCAAAGCCGTAACCGGCATATCTATAACATACTCATCATAAACCGATACCTAGCATGGTACTAGTTCCCTCATACTAGAAAGGAAAGGAACTACCTAACTATAGGTAGTCCCGGGACAAGACGCACCTGCGTGAACTAAGGACGCAGGGGCGGAACGCAGGCAACCGCGGGCGCGGCGGCACTCAGCCGCGGGGCGTTGACACGGGATGCAGGTAACGCAGGCAAGGCGCTGGCGCTGGCGCTGCGACACGTCTTCCGCAGGGGCAGTGACTTCTGGCCGCGGGGGCGGCGACAGTGCAAAATGAAATCTCGCGGCTTCTCTTTAGCTCTTCACGTGATCAAATCACGTCTACTCTCTTCTATAGTCACACACATACATATACATACACAATTCCAACATCACCCTATGTCCAAGCATCAAATCCTAAGCTAAGTAAAGATGGACAAAGAAGAAGAAAGAATGAAGAAGCAAGGAGGACATACCAAAGTTGTGGCCTAGGCACGAAATTGCTCCAAGACAACACTTCCACTAGCTCTTAAGCTCAGCATATCAAACACTAGCATCAACATCAACATTCACCATCAAAACTCTCTTATCAACTCAAGGAAAAACCAACACAAGCTCAAGAAGGATGAAGGAGAAACAAGGAGGACGTGAAGGCTGGATGGAAAGTGAATAAGGGAACCCTTGCTCAGCAAGGAGAAGAAAGAAGTAAAGCTAAGGGGTAAAGCACGGTCAGAAGAGTCAACAAAACCGGCTGCAGCCGCCAGAAACCGCAGGCGGTCCCATGAGCCGCAGGGGCGGAGACCCGCAGGGGCGGCCAAAATGCCCGCGGGTGCGGAAAAGTCTAAACTCGGCCAAAGCCAATCTCGGCCATGGTCCAATCTCGGTCCGGAAGAATAGGGGTCTCACAGTAAGTAAGTCCACCACATAAGTTAATGACTAGCCATCATATTTGTCATGGTTAGCCATGACTTGACCAACGAGTTTTTCCACAACTCATAACAATGATGTAATATACACCGATTAAAATCAAGTTATGGTTACAATCTTAATCAATATAAATATATTAAAGTAGAGTACGTTAAAACTAATGTGGCACTTTATGGTTTCAGTATTTTGAAATTTAACCCTCTCATTAATTGTCACAAAAAAAAATTTTAAAATTATTTTTAGCCATTAAATATTTTATTTTAAATAACATTAGTTTTTGGAAAGGTTTCACACGATTATATTTTTTGGGGGATTTTGATTTTTTTTAATGATTTTATTATATTTTGTATGAATTCTCTTTTTTTAAAAGATTATAGGCACAACCTATTACGTTAAATAGTTCCAATGATTTTGTTATTCCACGTCGACTATCAAGTAAAACTCATAACAATGATGTAATATACACCGACTAAAATCAAGTTATGGTTACAATCTTAATCAATATAAATATATTAGAGTAAGAGTACATTAAAACTGATGTGGCGCTTTACGGTTTCAGTATTTTGAAATTTAACCCTCTCATTCATTGTCACAAAAACTTTTTTAAAAATTATTTTTAACCATTAAATCTTTTATTTTAAATAGCATTAGTTTTTGGAAAGGTTTGACGTTACTTTTTATTGTTGAAACGATTACATTTTTTTGGGGGGATTTTGATTTTTTTTTAATGATTTTATTAAATTTTTAATGAATTCTCTCTTTTTTTTAAAGATTATAGGCACAACCTATTACGTTAAATACTTACAAGGATTTTGTCAAGTACAACTAATGATTTGAGAAATTGTATAAATAGAGGGTTTGGAGATTGAACAAATCACACATTTCTTAACCTTTTGGCTAAGTTCAAGTATAGTTTTTATTCATATCGAACTAATATTCGTTATGTGGGTCGTTTGACCTACTGTAACGTGACCCACTATTACGTGGGTCGTTGACCTACGGTTATGCGGGTCGTGACCTATGTTACGTGGTTTACAATATATTTTCAGCGTTTTAACGTTTGATATTTCTCTATGTTATAATTTATTAAATGAATTTTCTTCTTTTTTGAACGATTATCAAATATTTTCAGGGATTTTACTATGTCACATTGACTATCATGGTATGTGAACGTGTATAAATCATACATTTATTGTCCTTTTTGGCTAAGTTTGAGTATAACTTTTATATCGAATTAATAATCGTTATATGAGTCGTTGACCTACTGTAATGTGGGTCGTTGACCTACTATTACGTGAGTCGTTGACCTACGGTTATGTGGGACGTGGGCTATGTTCAGGGTGGAGCCATAAATTTTTTAGGAGAATTTAGCTTTTATATATATATATAACTTGAACCAGTGTGCCCACAAATAATAGTCAAGTACCTACAACGTAAGAAAAATAGTTAGTAAATAATCAAATTCATTGGTAAAAAAGCAACCATTATTAAAGTAATATAAAAATATTTTATTATATTTCAAAGAATGAAAAGGAATAAAAATAAATAAAAAATAACTACCAAGTCCCTGCTCACTAGGTGGGCTAAACGTACTGTTGAAGGTGATGTAGAATAGGATTTATAGTACAAAAGTGTAAGCTATATTTTATCTATTTGGGCTTGGGCTGGGCTGACACTAGTACAGACTAAACGTAGCTTTATTCAAAGATAAATAAATTGTAGGCTATATATTTTTTTTTTGGGCTTGGGCTGGGCGACGGCTAGTGTCGCCCAGCCCTGTATCCGTCCCTGGCTATGTTACGTGGATTACAATAATTTATAAATGGTTTAACGTTTAATATTTTTCTATGTTATAATTTATTAAACAAATTTTCTTCTTTTTTTCGAACGATTATCAAAATATTTTCAAGGATTTTGCTATCCCACACTGACTATCAAGTAAGACTAATGGTTTAAGTAAGACTAATGGTTGTGAACTTGTATAAATAGAGGGTGTATAATTTATCAAAAAAAAAGTATAATTTGTATTCATATTAATATTTGTTATGAGGTCGTTGATTTTATGTTTAATATTTCACTAAGTTATAATTTTTTTTAGACGAATTTTCTTCTTTTTTTGAAAGATTATCAATACAATTTTTTTATGTTTAGTATTTTGCTGATTTATAATTTTAAATTCGATCATATTTTCATGAATTTTTCGGGTTTTTTATAATCTCGATCACGTCGGTTATCATGTAAGACCAACAATTATTTTTATTTTATTCATATCGGATTAATATTACAAGATGGGTTGGACTCCATAAGTACAAGACAAATTGAATCAACGATTATGATGTTATTTTTTATACTAAATTCATAAGGCACGGGAGCTAAACTAATTAAATATTAAAAAAAAAAACAATGTGAGCTCGACGATAAAACAAATTCGGATTATCGAACATAACTAATAAATTTTATTTAAAAGCTGAAAATTTACAGATGAGTAGTCAGGTTTTATATCGGATCACATTTTGTTTTGTTTATTATTCGAAGTGATTTATATGATTGATCTTAAAAAATTATAAATTACTTCAATAATTCTACAATTACCCAACAAAATATAAAAGAGGGCTCAATTAATTCATAATGGGTTCCAAGTGAAAGACCCATTCTCTTACATCGGCCCAAATGAAATAAGGTTTACACTGAAACCCTAGGGTCGCACTTCTTCCCCTCCATATAAAACCTAAACTACAATCTTTCATCATCTGCTTCCCTCTCTTTCCACCGTCGTCCAGCAATCCATCGGCAAACAAAGCAGCCATGGGAGAACATCTCGTACTTCGCGGCACCATGAGGGCCCATACCGACATGGTTACAGCCATCGCCGCACCAGTTGACAACAGCGATATGATCGTCACTGCTTCTCGCGACAAATCCATCATCCTCTGGCACCTCACCAAGGAGGACCGCGTTTATGGCGTTGCCCGTCGCCGTCTCACCGGTCACTCTCACTTTGTTCAGGATGTTGTCCTTTCATCAGACGGCCAATTCGCTCTCTCCGGAAGCTGGGACGGTGAACTCCGTCTATGGGACCTCGCTGCTGGTACCACTGCCCGCCGCTTCGTTGGCCACACCAAGGACGTTCTCTCCGTCGCTTTCTCCCTTGACAATCGCCAGATCGTCTCTGCTTCTCGTGACAAGAGCATCAAGCTCTGGAACACTCTCGGTAAGTCTTCTCGATTTCCAAATAATTACTCTTTGGTCTTGTTGTTTGATCTATTCATATTCAATTTTGATCACCTGTCGAGATCTCAGTTCAAGCTAGTCTCTTTAGTCGAATTTCGTTGATTTTTGAAACTTGAGTTGCGGATGAATTTCAGATTTATTTTTCATTAGTTGTTAAGTTTCTAATTCGCTTATTGATTTATAGTTTTTTTTGGGAAATTTGTGTCACTCTCTGCCTGTAAATGTCGATTGTTGAAACGTCTATCATTGTTAATTGAATATCTAGAATAACATGTTTGCATTGCAATCGATTATCAGAAAACTTAGAATGTAACGAGATAAATTTATAGGTGAATGCAAGTACACCATCCAGGATCAAGATGGCCACAGTGACTGGGTTAGCTGCGTTCGATTTAGCCCAAACAATGTTAACCCAACTATCATCTCTGCTTCTTGGGACAAGACTGTTAAGATTTGGAATTTGTCAAACTGTAAATTGAGATCAACCCTTGCTGGCCACACCGGATACGTGGACACTGTTGCTGTCTCCCCTGATGGTTCTCTCTGCGCTAGTGGTGGAAAGGACGGTATTGTTTTGTTGTGGGATTTGGCTGAGGGCAAGAAGCTCTACTCCCTCGAAGCAGGAACCATCATCCACGCCCTTTGCTTCAGCCCTAACAGGTACTGGCTATGTGCTGCAACTGAGAATGCTATCAGAATTTGGGATTTGGAGAGCAAGAGCATTGTTGAGGATTTGAAGGTTGACCTCAAGGCTGAAGCCGATCATACTGATGGCGCTGCCACTGGCAACAAAAAGAAGGTGCGTTTCCTCGCCGTGTGTTAGTTAATCTGTGTTTGAAGTACACGTTTGAACTAATGTACAATGTTTTCGTTTGTATGTTCAGGTTATCTACTGCACAAGTTTGAGCTGGAGCGCGGATGGAAGCACATTGTTCGGTGGCTACACTGACGGTGTTGTTAGGGTTTATGGCGTCGGCCGTTACTAGGTAAAATCATCCGTTTCTTGCAGAAGACAAGTGATTTTCTACCATAGTTTAATGTTTTTTAGGTGATGAGGTGGACTTCTCCGAATTTTGTTGAAATTTCTTTCCGTTTATCAACCTTTATTGGGTTAGACGCTTTTTTATGATATATCGCTTGCTACAGATCTTACAATCCTTTTCAAGATTTACTAAGTTTATGCAGTTCCTTCCTCGCCTATCTATTGAATCCATATGAACGTTGGTATCATACTGTCGTAGATCAGAGTCATTTTGTGTTGCAACTTGCAGGATAAGGTTCCAATCCTTGTTCTAAACCTCACAGCATTGGTTTTACTTGAATTAGACTAATTAGTTGTAAATCTATTATGAAGAGTGCCCTATCCACAACAATTTGTCGAACGATTCATTTCAATAACTGATCCATAGTGAGGCTGAGCATAAGAAACTGAACTGCTCTAAACCAAAAACTGAACCGCTGTAATCCGAACTGTAAACCAACGTAACTATACAAGAAGTCAAGAACAATGGTCTAAATCTATCGCAAACAATGTGGAACGATTCATTTCAAAAACTTGGCGCTCAACATTTTCTGGAGAAGTCGGATTTGGATTTGCTTTTTGAGTTTTGACGCTGAATTTACAAGAGAAAATTCCATATATGAAGCTAAGAGCAAATGGATTTGGAGATTGCTCCTCTGGCAGAATTTATTGATAGTAAGGCTATTTTACGGCCGTCATTAAAGTTTTGTGCTCTTTTGGAGTAACTCCTTTAACGATAAAACTTTGAATGTGTACAAGTTTCCTTCTTCTAAGCCTTGCACTACCTTTTATGGATCATCCCTCGTTATTGAATGTGTATAAGTTTTCTCCTTCTAAGCCTTGCACTACCTTTCATGAATCACCCCTTGTTATTGATGTTGCTTTAATCTTTAAATGCATTAAAACTTTTCCCAAATGTATTTCTTATGGTAGAGATGGCTTAAGGGCCCAACACATCTTAGACGCTATTTGTGGTGAGGGTTATATGGTTGCCACATGTCTGGATGAGTTTGTGGTTAAGTGGCAGGTGTTCGTTGAGTCTAGATGAGTTTGTGGCTTCGACTCCTCTTACACCGTTGTTGAAGCTGGACAATGGGATTCGACCTATTGTAGTGGGTATTGTATGAAGGTGGTTGGTGTCTAAAGTAGCCACAAAGGGTGTGTGTAAAGATATAAGAGAATATCTCGGAGATTTGTCGTTTGGAGTTAGCATCCAAAGTAGTTCCGAGGCTATTCTTCATAGTGTTAACAAGGTTTTGAGTGAGCGTCATGCTATTGCCTACACAATTACTATTGATAGATACTAACGAGCATTCAAGGACGAAATAAGAGAGAAGACTAACATTGAAAGTCCACGATAAATCAAAGAAAAACCCTAATTTTAGATGTTTTGACAAGTGGCCAAACTTGGAAGTAAGAGAGAAGATTGGCCGAGATTGTTCCGGAGCTTGATGGTTTTGTCTCAGGATGTTGAAACAATCTGGCGATTTCCAAGGGAGAAGGCAATGGAGAGAACATCCATGGTGATGCTGACGAAACGACGAACGATGATGATGGCTATGAGGTCACAAAGACGGAGCTCGCCATCCTAGTTGTCGGAGAGAGCGAATTGACCATCGGAGGAGAGAGAAATGTCATGTAAAAAATGAGAGCGACTGGTGAGATGGCGACGGGAATGTCGTAGACGTGGTCTTCCTTGGTAAGGTGCTAGAGGATGGTTGGTTTGTCGCGAAAAGTAGTGACGATCATGTCATTGTGGTCAATAGAGGAGCCAATGGCGGTAACCATGTCAATGTTGGCCACCATGGTGCCACAAAGCACGAGGTGTTCTCTCGTAGCTACCTTTGTGGTTTGATTCTGATTTGTTGTTTGCACATCAACGATGGGAAATTAAGGGGAGAAAGTAGGTAGATAGTGATTTCTGTTTTATACGTAGGGAAGAAGGAAGAAAGGGGTGAAGCTAGGGTTTCTCTACATTATTGATGGAATTCGGGCCAGTTTGGAAGAAGATAAAACAATTTCCGGATAGGTTTACAAGAAAGTTGTTAACTTTTTTTTAATTTGAACATAAATTTCATCGGCCAAACGTTAGTAGTGTAACAAAAGATCGCATAAAATGCAAAAAAAAAAGAGAAGTCGTATACCGAAAACCAAAACCACAACATAAAGTATCAAATACGAGAACATGAAACACATACACCAATACGAGAAACACGAAAGATTAATAAAGAAATGAAAAAAAGTGTAGAAAAGCATAAAACATATTACCGAGGAGAATGTGTATATGAAATATTGAAACTCCTTGATAATACCACCGTAAAAACCTCAGTCAAATTTAGAACTGATCATGGACCGTTAGGTCTTGATCACACATTCACGACCCTCCAAACAATCACACTCGATCAGTCCTCCCTCCAAATAGGTATTCTTACACCAAGTAATGCAAAAAATGAGTCACCGAAGCAAACACCTTTTCGGTTAGTTCTACATTTCTCGTGGTTTATCATTTTTCGATTCCGATTGTTTGTATTTGTGATAGAATAAGTGTGCAACATATTTCTCCCTCTTTAAACTTACCAAAGCATAGCCTTTACCCTTTAAAATGGATTGAAAAACTCGTCTGAAAACTCCATTGAAGCCAAAATAACCGGAGAAAAAACACCTTGTTTCTCTTCCACCTTTGGCCACTGGCGAACCACCCCCACTAACATCTTTGTCTGGATCACCACCCTCAGGCCTCCAGTTTGCCACCCCTTGTTCACCAGTCCATTACCCTTCAACCGGATCCTAGACCTTGTCGTCAAAACACTGATCTAAACCCTACCTTAAACCATATATACCCAAAATACCCCTAGACGTAAACCAAACCATAAACTACGATATGACTTTCCTCTAATTGGTCCAACTGACACAATATCATAACCGGTTTGGTCCATCCCAAGGAAGAAACATCAAACACGAGTTGGAAGATTGAACCCGTTTTTCAATTAAGAAGGGCATTTTTGTATTATTTTTAATTTATAGTTCAATTTTTCTATGATATTCAATATTAAAAAAAAAGAGAGAATTCATTTGTATTTTAGTTGATAGTTGTGTTCATTTCAGTTTCCATGTTGAGTTTGGAACGCAGGGTAGCTGATCTTACCTACCCTTTTTGCCTATCCTTTAACCTTATTTTAGGTTCAATACCGTCTTTTATAAGTTCTTCTCATGGTACAAGATTGGTCGATCGACTAGATACGGAAACTCGTAGATAATAGTAGTAGTAAGAGAGATGGAAAGTTTGTGTGCTACTTAATTTAGATTCAGGGATTTCGAGAATAAATCGACAAGAATAGTAACCAACGATAAATAAAGAGTTTCAGGACCAAGGTCACTACAACATACATATTTAAATCTCAATTGATGTATCCAAACCATAATTATGTGGGGAAAACTCCGTTTGATTGTCACATGAATAAAATCATTGTGTTTCATACATCAAACATTATTGTCAATCATGTTGATTGTAACACCCCGAATTCTGGGAATCCGGAGTGTTAATGGCTAGGACCTCACAATGGGTCCCGGCCTTAGTTTGACAACAATTTCATAACGGACCTTGCAACAAGGCACAAATAGTAAAAGGATAAGATCTTTAAATAAAGTACTCAAAGTAATAAGACGTGATCAACATAACACAACCAATCTCTAGGACGAGTGAGTCTAACATTAAAAGTCAACTAAAGAAATAAATAACTGAAATAAATAACCGAACACCCGATCCTAGTACGGAAATCTTGGCTGTCCACTTCACTCTCGATCTCTCGGTAGAGATCTAACCTGCGTCATCTAACAACACAGTATAAACCGTTAGCTACAATTCTAATACTAAAGTGTCACTAGAGCACAAACACACACAAGGGCATATACAGTAAATCATTCAGCATGCACACGCAGATCCCAGTTTATTATCTTTTCATTACATGACTTGATCCAGTCTAATTTCCATCTTATTTTGTAACACAAGAGTCTCCCGACTCTTGCCCCCGTCCCCGTAAACCAGTAGGGCTGGTGTATGTACCTCTTCCCGTATACCGACTGGACTGGTCGCGGGGCAATCCTCCGGCACCATCGGCCCGAACTGACGGTTACGGCACGTTATCATACACGTGTGCCTTACTTAACAATAAAATACCGTGATCTAATCTGTTCATTTTATTTCTCATAATATAGCACACACCACTCAAATGCACACTCAGTACAAAACGGTAACTAAGTGAGTCCTACGAACTCACCTGAACGGTACTGGTCTCAAAGTCTCGCGATCTCGCCAGCAAAAGATCCGATTATCCTGATCATTAAATTATTCATTCTTAGAATAATTCTAATCTTAATTTCATTCAACTTATCATTCTCACAATCAAGGTATGACGTCTAGACTCAATACCCTGAATTCTTTTAACATTTCGGTTCGGGGACCTACACGTCCTTTCCCGTTTCTTATTCTTAGTCTCGTAATCTTTTAACTTAAAACTTAGATCGGAGTGCAACAAATCTAAAGTTAACAAAAGTTCGTCTATTTTCTATTCTTGTTCCGATCTTAACAGTAAAGTATGTTTCCTCAAATCCGTTAACTTGAGGTTCCGATTCCTATTTAGATATTAATCTTCACTTATCTACGTATTTCCAAGTTCTCTTATCCTCCATAGTTTTTTCATAAAGCGTTATATCGGGATTTCATACCCTATTTTATCGTTATCTAACTTCTTGACTATTTATAGTTCTCACGCCTGATTTATCATCGTAGCTTTTTCCCAACTTGCTACAATCTTCGCCTTCCACAATTCTCTATTAATTCCGTATTATATTTCATCTCAACCTTCTTACCTTTAACCTACGTTATCCATTAGTTTATGCTAACTATTAAGCCACCCATAATTAAATAATTATAACCACACCAAATTTTTATCGGAAGTAAAATTTAACGGAAAGACAATGGTCTCGGGTCTAACCGGGTGAGATTGCTAGTAGGATAACCAGTTCCAAGGCACCCGTCGGATGACTGTTAATTGGTGGTTCGATCCTTAGGAGCGGTGCTTCGATTGATTAAATCCGATAGGGAACTTGGGGTCGGAATTTCGAGTCCTGCAGTAACTTAGCTTAGGTTAATTCTTTTGGGGTGACCCGCAAGTCTTGGGTTCGAAACCCCACGCTGGACACGCAGAGTGTAACAACAACAAAAAGAATGCACAGAGGTGAGCGGGTCGCGGCTTACAGAGAAATATATGTCGGGTCGGTCGTGAGAGATGGGTTCTTGTCCACGCCCAATCTTCACACCAGGGTCGCAGGGACCGTGATTCGAACCCCGGTGGCTTTCTAGCCGACGGCGGCCTCCAAGTCTCCGCAGTGGCGAAGAGGGCGGAAGTAGGGTGAGAGGCGTGAACAGGGGAGATCAGCAGCAGATTAGTGACCGTTCTGGCGAGGGCGGAAGTGGGGTTGGCTACGTAGCGTGAGGAGGTGACAGTCTGCAGGGGTTTGCGACAGTGGTAAAGCGGGATCGGCGTGCGGTGAAGTCCGTATGTCGATCGAAGACAGTGGACGCAGGAGAGTAAGGGCGGAAGAGTGATGGCAAGGGGGACGTGGATTCGGAATGGCGACTCGATGGGTTTTGGTCTTCACGCGGCTTTACTGGAATGAAACCGCCGTCTTAATTGCTCCCTTAACGTCGGACTTGAATGCAGTCTCGGTTGCTTGAACGTTGCAATGGAAGAGACGAGCTAACGTGGAGGTGGGTGGTAAAGAAGGAAATAAGAGATCTAGGCGATTGACAAGAGTAAAGAAAATGGGCCAGTGGGCCGAAACTAGAAGAAAGAAAAAAAACGATTGGCCCGGCAAGGAAGTCAGGGAAGACAACTGGGTCTGGTCTTGTCCTGGCTGAGATAAAAACAAAACAACGGATTCCTCTCCAAGCCCATAATACGGTTGAACCAATTCTAGTTCGGTTCAACGAATCGATGCAAAAACTTGAAACTCGTTTCGGATCTTGGAATTATTCTTAAAATTTTAATTAAATAATTTCGTTATTTTCCGAAAATTTTCGGTTATTAAATCAGTCTCCCCTTAAAATAAGTTTCGTCCCGAAACTTAGGGTGACGTACGGTTATTCTGAGTTTCGGACTCTCGCGTCATAAATATAATTATTTTAATTCATATTTTCTTTTCCGTAACACTCGATCAACCAATGTCACGCAATCTCGAAAATAACACCACTATATCCGTAATCACTGAATCCACATACGATAACAAATAAACAAATAACACTCAAAAGATCTCAATCTAACTCGTCGAGACGGAAGTCGACACTAGCTCAGAATACTGCTCCAGGTACGAGCTCCTAATGCTATCCTCTGTCTCCCAGGTAGCCTCATCTATTCCCCGACGGGACCACTGAATCTTAAGCAAAGGATTCTCCTTCGACCGTAGTCGTCTAACGCCCCTCTCTAAAATAGCTATTGGATACTCTGCAAAAGTATGGTCCGGCTCAACTGTCAAATCCTCATGACTGACCACGTGTCGTGGGTCCGGTATGTATTCCCTGAGCTGGGATACATGGAATACCGGATGTGCACTCTCCAAGGCAGGTGGGAGAGATAATCTGTACGCGACCTCTCCTACCCGCTCCAATATCTCAAAGGGTCCGACATATCGGGGGCTTAACTTCCCCTTAATGCCGAAACGCCTAACCCCTTGAGTCGGTGATACTCTCAGCCACACGTGTGAACCGACTCGGAACTCTAGCGGTTTGCGCCTCTTATCAGCATAAGACTTCTGGCGACTCTGAGCGGCTAGCATGCGCTCTCGGATCAAGGCTACCCGAGCCATATCATCCTGTATCTGCTCTGGGGCGACTCCTCCGGCCTCACTAACATCCTCCAAACACAAAGGTGTACGGCACTTCCGGCCGTATAACGCCTCATAGGGAGCCATACCAATACACGAGTGATAGCTATTGTTATATGAAAACTCCACTAGAGGTAGGTGATCGGGCCATACCTGTCCCCAATCCAGTACACATGCCCTAAGCATGTCCTCCAAGGTCTGGATTGTCCTCTCCGATTGACCATTTGACTGCGGGTGGTAAGCGGTGGTAAAATGTAGGCTGGTCCCCCACGCGATATGCACCTGCTCCCAAAATCTAGAAGTAAACCGTCCATCTCTATCCGAGACGATGGTCCGGGGTACTCTATGCAGTCTCACGATCTGCCTCGTGAACTCCTCTGCTAATCGACTCACCGGACACGTTTCCTTAATAGGAATGAAATGTGCGGTCTTGGTGAGTTGGTCCACCACAACCCAAATAGCGTCAAAACTCCGGCTCGGTCTCAACCCAGTGACAAAGTCCATCGATATATCCTCCCACTTCCACTGCGGAACTGGCAGTGGGTGTAGCTCGCCTCCTGATCGGTGATGCTCAACCTTGACCTGCTGACAGGTCGCACACTGGGTCACAAACTTACTCACATCCGGTTTCAGACCGCTCCACCAATAGGAATGTCTGATATCTCTATACATCTTACTCGTACCTGGGTGGACTGAGTAAGGAGTAACATGAGCCTTCTATAGAATCCACTGCCTCAGCTCCTCATCAAAGGGGACACAAACACGCCCTTGGCGTCTCATCACTTCATCCCCTCCTATCAAAAACGGTGGTGCCTCATCACGGGACATCCTCTCCCGAATCCTGGATATGGTAGGGGAGGTATCCTGCTTCTGTCGGATCTCATCCAACAGATCCGGCACAAGCTCCAACGCACCTAAGTGCCGATCAACATCCGGAAACTGAATCTCTACCTCTAGTCGGGCAAGGTCCCTCTGTAGCTCGGGTTGGGCCGTCAAACGAGCTATAGCCTTCTTTTGAGGCGTCTTCCTGCTCAAGGCGTCGACGACTACATTCGCCTTCCCCGGGTGGTACAAAACTTCCAGATCGAAGTCCTTAATCAACTCTAGCCATCTCCTCTGTCGGTTATTTCACTCCCGCTGAGTGAATATGTACTTCAGACTCTTATGGTCTGTGAAGATCTGACAAGTCGTCCCATACAAGTAGATCTTAAGGGCATGCACTACTGCTGCTAACTCAAGGTCATGAGTAGGGTAGTTCTCCTCGTACGTCTTCAACTAGCGAGACGCATACGCTATCACCTTACCCCTTTGCATCAGCACGCACCCCAAGCCTAGCTTGGATGCATCACTGTACACCACGAAGTCCTCTGTGCCCTCTGGCTGGGCTAAAATCGGAGCAGAAGTCAACCTCCTCTTCAGCTCCTCTGACAAGACTCAAACCACACAAAGCGGGTGGTCTTCTTCAGTAGACCGGTAAGTGGTCGGGCAATGCCTAAGAACCCTTTCACGAACCGTCTGTAGTAACCAGCTAACCCTAGGAAGCTGCGCACCTCCTTAACATTCCTAGGAGGCTGCCATGACGAAACGGACTCGATCTTGGCCGGATCCACCTTGATCCCCTCGGCCGTCACCACATGCCCCATAAAGGCTACCTCTGACATCCAAAACTCGCACTTGGACAACTTAGCATAGAGTTGGTTGTCCAGTAGTACCTGCAACACTGTCCTCAAGTGCCCGGCATGCTCATCTCGGTTCCGGGAGTACACTAAAATGTCGTCAATGAAGACTACCACGAACTGATCCAGGTAATCGATGGATATTCCATTCATCAGCCCCATAAACACTGCTGGCGCGTTGGTGAGCCCGAACGGCATCACCACAAAATCATAGTGACCGTATCTGGTCCTGAATGCCGGCTTTTGGATATCCTGATCCCTCACCCTCAGCTGGTGATAACCTGACCTCAAGTCAATCCTGGAGAAGACTGAGGCCCTCTGCAACTGGTCTAGCAGGTCGTCGATACGGGGTAATGGGTACTTGTTCTTGATCGTTACCCGGTTCAACTCTCTGTAATCTATGCACAACCTCATAGATCCATCCTTCTTCCTCACAAACAGTACCGGAGAACCCCAAGGGGAGACACTAGGTCGGATGAACCCCTTCTCTACTAACTCCTCCAACTGCTTCTTCAACTCTACCATCTCTATGGGTGTCATCCGGTAGGGAGCCTTCGAGATCGGTCTCGTGCCAGGCTCTAAGTCGATGCTGAAGTCTACACTCTGCTATGGAGGTAGGCCGGGGAAGTCATCCCGGAACACCTCAGTGAACTCCCTCACTACTGGTACGTCCTCTAGCCTCAGACCCTTCTGCTCCTTCATGGCATAGCACTAGAAGGCCTCACATCCCTGTCCGATCAAACATGGTGCTCTGACTGCACTGATCATTGTTCCCACCTTTCCGAGGTCCCACCCTCGGAAGATCTGTAGTTGTCCCTCTGCCGATGTAATTGTCACTGTCCTCTTGCCTATGTCAAGTATAGCCCCATACTTAACCATCCAATTCATCCCTAGAATGACGTCCTCATGCACCAATTAAGTGCATAACTAAGAAGTCCACTAACCATTCCCGGTTTCCCAAACGGATCGGAAAATTATGAATTTCCCGAGTACCGTTCACCTTGTTCCCATTCGGTAGCCCTACTATGAAGGGTATTCCAACTACAGTATCCAAGGACAACCTATCTACACATGCATCTGATATGAAGGAATGGGTTGCCTCAATATCAAACAAAACTCGGACAGGTGCGTCCTTAATCAAGATAGTATCTGTGGTCGTAGGAGCATTCGGCTGATCTGCACTCCTCAGCTCAAATGCCCTAGCCTGGGTCCCCACGGCCTCTGCCACGGCTCCCACCTGGTGCGGAACCCTGAGATGGGGCATACCCCAGGGCTTTGTATTGCTGCTGCTGCCCCAGTGTCCTCTGCTGCTGGTGACTTGGAGCTCTCTGCTGCTGATATCCCGGTGTTTGCGTCGCCGGAGATCTCTGTCCACTACCCTGAGCTCCGGGATGGAATGATCTCTGCGCTGGTGCAGCTGCCCCTTGACGGCAGAATGTAGACGTGTGCCCCAACTTGCCACAAGTGAAACATGTGACCATCTGCCTTTGACACTGAGCTCGCAGATGTCCAACTTGGCCACAGTTGTGGCACTGACCTCCTGGGTCTGTCACCGGAGTCTTCGGTGGAAACCCAACACTCCTGGAAGTCTGAGCTCTACTATGGCTCCCAACTCTACTAGTAGAACCTGACTGCCCCACTCTCTGCCTCTTATCAGGCCCTCGTGACTGCACTGCTTTCCGCTGAAGTGGTCGATCTCTCTCATAAGCAACAGCCCTATCTTGATAGTCCATCAGGGTGTCACATCGAAATCCGGCTAAGTAAGACTGGGTGTCCTCTCTCACTCTCTGTGAGAAGAGATATATATGTTGATCCTCCGGTGGGGCAGCTGGTCCTAGCAGGGTCAGCTCCTCCCTGAACCTCCTGATGGCCTCAGTTATCGGCACATCCTCAAATCGGGCCTCATAGAAATCCCGCAGTCGCTCAGTCCTCAAAGACGCAGGGCAGAAGTGGCCCCGAATCATCTCTCTCATCTGTGCAAAGGTAGTCACACTCCTGCAAACTGTCCTTCACCAGTGATGTGCCTGTTCCTTGAACAGGGTCTGTACCAACTCCACCTGTCTCTCCTCAGGACAACGTATCACCTCCAAGGCAGTCTCCACGTGTCCTATCCAATGCTCCACCTCCAGTCCTATCGTCCCGTCAAAAGTGGGAACCCGTTGATAGTTGAAAGTCCTCAACCAATCATCGGGTCTAGGCAGCCGCGGCTCCTCTCTAGCTCGGGTCTCCTCTACGACCCTCTCTGTTATAGCTCTGACCGGGGTCACTCCTTGTGACACAGTGGCCGATCTAGCTGGTGGGGCCGGGGCTGGGGCTGTCCTCCTCCTCAAAGCAGTCTCAACGGCCTCATCCACGTAGGCTCGCAGCTCAGTAGCACTCATCGCAATGCGGCTAGATCCAGATGATCTGGTCCCACGGGATCGAAGTGAATGTGTAGCTCTTCCCCTAGACTCGGGGGCTGAACTCTCAGCAACTTCCTCTCTTGGGACGGCCCTAGACTGGACTCCCACATTGGCCTCAGCAGCGGCCTTCACACGATCCTCAGTATTTGCCACTACTTCCTCTGGTGGTGGTGCAAGTAGAGCAGCTCGGCCTCAGCCTCGACCTCTAGCCATTGGGGGTCTACCCCGGCGTTGGGGTGTCCCAATAGCTGGTGTCGCGGGATGAAGAGGTGGACAACCTCTTCCCCTACCCGTAGTGGGTACTATGCTATCATGTGCCATCTTATAAGACGAACGACTAAGATTAATATAATGTAACATTAAGGGAAAACACATAATAACTTACTACTACCGAGATATGCAGAGTGAAGTGGTAATTTCCGTACTACTACCCAAACCCGACTCAACAGAACTTTAAACTTTAAATTCATTTTTAAAACCAGATCCCTCTTCGGGTTCTCTTTATACTTGACCTTTTCGAAGGTTTCGAGTGCCATTGTTGCCAACCTAGAGCTCTGATACCATGTTGTAACACCCCGAATTCTGGGAATCCGGAGCATTACTGGCTAGGACCTCACAGTGGGTCCCGGCCTTAGTTTGACAACAATTTCACAACGGACCTTGCAACAACGCACAAATATTAAAACGGTAAAATCTTTAAATAAAGTACTCAAAGTAATAAGACGTGACCAACATAACACAACCAATCTATAGGACGAGTGAGTCCAACAGTAAAAGTCAACTAAGGAATAAAAAACTGAAATAAATAACCGAACACCCGATCCTAGTACGGAAACCCTGGCTGGCCACTTCACTCTTGATCTCTCGGTAGAGATCTAACCTACATCATCTAACAACACGGTATAAACCGTTAGCTACAATTCTAATACTAAAGTGTCACTAGAGCATAAACACACACAAGGGCATATAGAGTAACTCATTCAGCATGCACACGCAGATCCCGGTTTATTATCTTTTCATTACATGACTTGATCCAGTCTAATTTCCATCTTATTTTGTAACACAAGAGTCTACCGACTCTTTCCCCCGTCCCCGTATGTAAGAGCCTTAGTCTTTTGAGCCATTTTGGCCTTAGCCGCCCCCGCAGGTTTAGGGAGCCGCCCCTGCGGCTCGTGTAGTTTTCCGCCCCTGCGGCTCAAGGAACCGCCCCTGCGGTTTCTTGCGGCTGCAGCCGGTTTTGTTGACCGGTTGGACTCGTGCTTTACCCTTTCCTTTCCCTTCCTTCTTAAGTCTTCTTAGGCTCGTGATCAAGGTTTTCCAGCTTCTTCACGCCCTTCTTGCTTCTCCCTTTCACCTCCTTGATCTTGCTTGAGTTTTCCTTGAGTTTGAAAGAGTTGTGTGTGGCTTTTGGTGGTTGATGATGTGTGATGTGTTGCTGAGCTTGGGAGCCAGCTGAGGTAGTGGTTGTGGATCATTTCCTTACCTAGACCAACAGTGGAGGTAAGCTCCTTGCTTCTCCTTCCTTTCTTTCTTCCTTGTTTCCTCTTCCCTAGCTTAGGATTAGATGTATGGAAGGTATATTAATGTTAGAATGTGTATGTATATGTATGTGTGTGGCTATGGAATGGAGAAGACGTGATTTGATCACGTGAACAGTGAAAGAGAAGTCGGGACTCTACGTTCTACAGAGTCGCCGCCCCCGTGTCTGGGAACCGCCGCACCTGCGGGAACCTTGTCACCGCACCCGCGCCCGGAAGCTGCCGCCCCCGCGACCACGGTCCCAGCGCCTGCGCCGTGCCTGCGCTTGTCTGCGGCCACTATCACCGTGCCTGCGGCCGAGTGTCGCCGCGCCTGCGGTTTGCCTTGCTTCGTCCCTGCGATCCTCTTGTCACGCAGGTGCGTCTTGTCCCGGATCTACCTAGAGTAGTGTAGATCCTTTCCATTCCTAGTATGAGCGGTAGTAGCATGCTAGGTATATGTATGAGGATAGAATGATGATGAGTATGATATCGTTATATGCCGGTTAGGGCTTTGAGGTTTATAAGTTGGATACGATCCTTATGGGTCCTTGAGTCTAGGTGTGACCCCTTTGATGGATAGGAGTTTGATATCTTGTTATGCCTTGTTATTAGGCCCCTGTTCTCCAGAGTTGGAGCTGATCGGGTTGAGACTACTTCTGAGGTTGAGGTAAGTCCATAGGATTTACTTAGCAACCATCCTTATATTGGATGTATGCATGAGTGGTGTGTGATATATGCTTGATAGCATGCGTACTGATGATTACCGACCTATGGTTTAGTGACTGCCCATTGTAGGGCCGTGACAACTTGTCCTTTCATCCCATTGGGAGTCTGGAGGTTCTGTGCGGGCAGGCCAGATTGGTTCAGTGGGCCGGTTTTTCTCCACTCTCATAGGGTACACGGAGACGGTGACCGGATTACCACTCCAGCTGGCACCATTCCCTAGAGGTGAGGATTATATATTCCTCGTGTCACATATGTTTATATACACTTATTTATACGATTTGAGTGTTGAACCTTATAAAGATAATTAACCGGGTAAATGTGTGATAGCATGATGAGGTGTTTATTATTCTCTGATGTGTGATTGTGCTTATGCATCTTCTATATATATATATATATATATATATATATATATATATATATATATATATATATATATATATATATATATATGTATGGTTAGCTAACGGTTTTATACAGTGTTGTAGATCCGTTGCAGGTTAGGAGAGCTGCAGAGTGATCCAGAGTGGGTGATCCGCTGAGGGCTCCGTACACTAGGTCGTTATAGTGGGATATGGGGTCTTTTGTCATGTACAGTTATATATTTTGATTGTACTCAGTACTTCTGTATTACCTTTTGATATCTATATATCTGTTTCATGTTTTGGATTTAATCTATATGTGCCTTGTTGTAAGATCCAGTGAACTTGTTGTCAAGCTAGGGTCAAGATCCATTTTGAGATCCTAGCCCATTAGCGCCTCGAGTCTTTTGGATTCGGGGTGTTACAAAGTTGGTATCAGAGCCTTAGGTTGACAACAATGACACTTGCAATCTGCGATAAAGGTCGAATAGATAAATAAACAGTTGCCGAAAGGGGTCTGACTTTTCAAAAGGTTTTGGTTTTGAAATGAGTACAAAGTGTTTTGGGATAGTGTGTACGTGAGCCATCGCCCCTTTGAAGACCTCGACAGTATAGATATATATAGATATTCTGTTGTGATTGATTTTGTATATATCTATACATATGGCATATATATAGCCTTTTAAGTTAGGTTTGTGTCCTCTGCAGATGGTTCAGACTAGAGCCTTATCTGCAGTTGGACGAGGTAAGGGTAGACCCCCTCTAGGTAGAGGACGAGGTAGGATTCCCGCTGGTGATGCACATGCAGCGGAGGAGATTCACGAGGATGTTGCTGAGAGTGTCGTTCCTGAGACTGGGAACAGTGCAACTAAGAGACAGGGATCCCAGAGAGTCCAGTTAGATGACTCAAATCATGTCTCCATGGAGGGACCAACATTCCGCGAGTATATCAGACGAGTTGAGGAGGCTGCTAGAGTAGGTAGACGTGCCCCCGATCTGCCAGCACAAGAGGGATCATCTGGGAGATCCCACGGAGTTACTCAGGTGCCAACTGTACCGGCACGTGCTGCTGAGATTCCTCAGGTTCAGGAGGAGCATAGAGGGTCTCGACCAGATACTTGGTTGAAGGCATTCCATTAGATGGGAGTACCCCCTTTCTCTGGGAAGGTGGGGTTAGAGGTTGAGCTGTGAATCGGACATGTAGACTCAGCTCTGGAGTCTATTAGATGTCCAGCAGATATGCAGATTGAGTTGGTGAGACTCTGTTTAGAGATTTGACACAACACTGGTGGAGGTTTGTACGGGGACAGGTTAGTAGTTATGACCAAATGAGAACCATGATCAGAGAGCGTTTTTTCCCTGCCTTATTGAGGAGGGAGAAACTACGGGATTTTGTTGAGGCTGGGTTTGAGGATGTACTAGTTTCTGAGGCCATTAGGAGATTTCAGGAGGAGCTGGCATTGCTGGGTCCAGCTGCACGTTCTGCAGATCAACATGTGTATCTTTTCTCCCGACGACTGAGAGATACTACCCGGACCTATATGGCGGGATTTCATTGTGAGTCCTTGATGGACTACCAGGACAGAGCTTCTGATTATGAGAGGGAGCGGACTAGTCAGAGGAGAGCTTCTCAGACCGGAGGGTCTGAGAAGAGGCAGCGTACTGGGCAAACCAGTGGTACTGGTGGAGCTGTTGGTTCAGGGCGAGGCGAAAGTCGTCAGAGTTATCCCTCGTCTACACCAGTTACCGATAAGGTACGACAGTGTTTCAACTATGGTGGGTATGGACATATCCGACCAGAATGTACGAGGCAGATAGTGACTTGCTTCACTTGTGACGGACGAGGACACAGAGTTGTCTTCTGTAGACAAGGTGGAGCTTCATCACATCAGGATTCTTCTCCTGCTAGTGCAGCAGGAGGGGGGCAGAGGCCACATTAACACCAGCAAATACAGGGACAACAAAGGGTCCCAGATCGTCCTACCACTCAGGGATCTGCTCCTGGGTTGGGTAGAGGTAGAGGTCGTGGTGGGAGTACCACCGACACTAGAGGAGCTCAGGGTAGAGTTTTTGAGCCGAGGAGTGCAGAGGAGCCAGCTGCACCGACTGCTACAAGTACCATTCTGATTCATGGTTTACCTGTTAGAGTTTTATTTGATATTGGTGCTACGCATTCATCTATATCTGATGCATGTGTTGAGCGTCTGAGTCTAGATACGACTGAGGGGATACCCTTTAGTATAGAGTTACCCGGTGGTAGTAGGGTCAGAGGTACCCGTGAGATGCGTGACTGCCCCATTTCTGTAGGGACCCGTGTATTACTTGTGGACTTCTTTGTCATGCCATTAGTGCATGAAGAAGTCATTTTAGGTATGGACTGATGGATAGACATCAGGCGGTTTTAGATGTAGGTAGGAGGATTGTTACCCTCTATACCGAGTTAGGACATATAGAGGTTTTCCGAGGTTAGGACCTTGGAAAATCAGGCATGGTTATCAGTGCGATACGGGCAGCGAGACGGATTTCACAGGGTTGTGAGGTCTTCTGGTGTTATGCCATGAAGGAGGGGCAGAGTCCAACATTAGAGGATATCCTAGTTGTCTGTGAGTTTGCAGATGTATTTGTTGAGCCGTCCAGTTTGCCGCCTCAGAGGAGTGTGGATTTTGGCATTGAGTTAGAGCCTGGTACGAGACCGATCTCGAAGGCCTCATATCGGATGGCGCTTGCCAAGATGCTGGAGCTGAAGAAGCAACTCGAGGAGTTGGCTGAGAAGGGTTTCATCCGCCCTAGCGTATCCCCATGAGGAGCACCCGTCCTCTTCGTGCGGAAGAAGGACGGATCGTTGAGATTGTGTATAGATTACAGAGAGCTGAACAAGGTGACCATCAAGAACAAGTATCCATTGCCGCGTATTGATGATTTGTTAGATCAACTTCAGGGAGCGACAATATTCTCCAGGATTGATCTGCGCTCAAGGTATCACCAACTGAGGGTGAGAGAGAAGGATGTGCACAAGACAACATTCCGGACCAGATATGGACACTACGAGTTTGTAGTGATGCCATTTGGGCTTACGAATGCCCCAACCGTCTTTATGGAGTTGATGAACAGTATCTCCATCGACTTCTTGGATCAGTTTTTGGTGGTTTTCATTGATGATATTTTGGTGTACTCTCGCAACCGAGAGGAGCATGTAGGGCAGTTGAGGACTGTGTTACAGGTTCAACGAGATAGAGAACTGTATGCTAAGTTCTCTAAGTGTGAGTTCTGGATGCCAGAGGTAGCATTCCTGGGTCATATAGTTTCCGCCGAAGAAATCAAGGTGGATCCGGCAAAGATCGAGGCAGTAGCAGCTTGGATGACACCGACGAACGTCAAGGAAGTACGTAACTTTCTTGGCCTAGCCGGTTATTACCGACGCTTTGTGGAGGGATTTTCTGTGATTGCCCGTCCACTGACGAGTCTGTTGAGGAAGACTACCATATTTGTATGGTCTGATCAGTGTATGCAGAGTTTTGAGGAGCTGAAGAGACGTCTGACTTCCGCTCCTGTTTTGGCACAGCTAGAGGGTACATATGATTTTGTGGTATATAGTGATGCATCCAAGCTAGGCTTGGGATGTGTATTGATGCAGCGAGGTAGAGTGATAGCATATGCGTCTAGACAGCTGAAGACGTATAAGGAGAACTACCCAACTCATGATCTGGAGTTGGCAGCAGTAGTTCATGCCTTGAAGATCTGGAGACATTATTTTGTCTGGTGCCACATGTCAGATCTTCACAGACCATAAGAGTCTGAAGTATATTTTTACGCAACGGGAATTGAATAACCGTCAGCGTAGATGGGTTGAGCTGATCAAGGACTTTGATCTGGAGATTCTGTATCATCCAGGGAAGGCGAACGTTGTCGCCGACGCCCTGAGCAGGAAGACGCCTCGAGAGTAGGAGATTGCGAGGCTGACAGTTCAGCATCAGTTATAGAGAGACCTGATCTGGTTAGAGTTGGACATCCAGTTTCCTGATGAGGATGCCCAGCTGAGTACTTTAGAGGTTCTTCCTGATCTGTTGGGTGAAATCCAACAGAAGCAGGGGACCTGCCCGACACTAACGAGGATCCGAGAGAGGATGTCTCGTGATGAGGCACCACAGTTCCTTCTAGGAGCAGATGGAGTGTTGAGACGCCGCGGTCGCGTCTGTATACCTTCTGATGCGGATCTACGACAGAGGATATTACAGGAGGCTCATTGTACGCCTTATTCAGTGCACCCAGGTACGAGTAAGATGTACTAGGACTTGAGACGTTTATACTGGTGGGGGGGCTGAAGCCCGATATAGCCAGATTTGTGGCACAGTGTGCGACCTGTCAGCAGGTCAAGATTGAGCATTTCAAACCTGGAGGTGAACTCCATCCACTGCCTGTTCAACAGAGGAAGTGGGAGGACGTCACCATGGACTTTGTGATTGGACTGAGACCGAGCAGGAGCTTTGATGCCATCTGGGTTATAATGGACAGACTGACGAAGACGGCACGTTTTATCCCGATCCGGGAAACGTGGCCAGTGAGCAGATTAACTGAGGAGTACACTAGACAGATAGTGATACTCCATGGTGTACCGAGGACGATCGTCTCAGACAGAGATGGACGATTTACCTCGAGGTCTTTGCAGAATATTCAGACTGCCCTGGGGACGAGTTTGCACTTCACTACCGTGTTTTATCTTCAGACAGATGGCCAGTCAGAGAGGACCATTCAGACATTGGAGGATATGCTGCGAGCTTGTGTGTTGGACTGGGGACAAGTGTGGACGGATCATCTCCCACTAGTTGAGTTCTCGTACAACAACAACTGGCATGCATCTATTGGGATGGCCCCATATGAGGCACTGTATGGACAGAGATGTCGTACTCCGTTATGCTGGGATGAGCAGAGCAGTGTTAGTGGTTTGACACCTGATCAGATTCAGGATGATGTGGCTCGAGTAGCACTGATCAGAGAGCGGATGCTGACTGCACAGAGCCGTCAGAAGTCTTATGCAAATAGGAGGCGTAGACCTCTAGAGTTCAGAGTAGGAGCTCATGTGTGGCTGAGAGTGTCTCCGACACGAGGTGATAGACGTTTTGGCATTAAGGGGAAGTTGAGCCCCCGATATGTCGGACCGTTCGAGATTTTGGATCGGGTTGGGAGTGCAGCATACAAATTAGCTTTGCCTCCGAGATTAGAGGGTGTTCACCCTGTGTTTCACGTGTCTGAACTGAGGGAGTATATACTAGATCCGAGACATATTGTGAGTTATGATGATTTGGTGGTTGAGCCGGACCACACTTTTGTGGAGCATCCGATTGCAGTCCTAGAACGAGGTATGATACGCCTGCGTTCGAAAGACATTCCTATGTTGAGGATACAGTGGTTGATACGAGGACCTGATGAGGCTACATGGGAGACTGAGGATAGTATTCAGAGGAACTATCTAGAGTTTTATACCGAGATAGATGTACCAGTAGGATCGACGAGTAGATCTTAGTACTATCTTGGTGCGTGTTATGCTTATGTGCTTATATGCTATGATGTGTTTATTTTCGTACTAGCTATGATATGATGTGTGATCTTATTAGATCTTGTGTGCTAGTATGATTACTGTTTATAGCTGGATATGGCTCTTTCCTCCATGCTATTGTGATACGATTAAGATTCAGCTAGAGATGGTTATTCCTCCATGCTATTTTGGTGGACATAGTTTTGCTGGAGATGTTTTTCCTCCATGCCTTTCTGTTATGAGTATGATACGGCTAGAGATGGTTTTCCTCTATGCCTGTATGATGTGATGATGATATGGATAGAGATGGTTTTCCTCTATGCCTTGGATAGTATAGTTTTTGTTGCTGGAGATGATGATTTCCTCCATGCTCGTGTTTGAGGATATGGGAAGTGTTATACCTCGGCTTTTGAGTTCGAGTGGTTTGAGGATTTCACAAGTTTCGGGACGAAACTTGTTTTTAGGGGGGAGAGATGTAAGAGCCTTAGTCTTTGGAGCCATTTTGGTCTTAGCTTCCCCCGCGGGTTTAGGGAGCCGCCCCTGCGGCTCGTGTAGTTTTCCGCCCCTGCTGCTCAGGGAACGGCCCCTGCGGTTTCTTGCGGCTGCAGCCGGTTTTGTTGACCGGTTGAACTTGTGCTTTACCCTTTCCTTTCCCTTCCTTCTTAAGTCTTCTTAGGCTCGTGATCAAGGTTTTCCAGCTTCTTCACGCCCTTCTTGCTTCTCCCTTTCACCTCCTTGATCTTGCTTGAGTTTTCCTTGAGTTTGAAAGAGTTGTGTGTGGCTTTTGGTGGTTGATGATGTGTGATGTGTTGCTGAGCTTGGGAGCCAGCTGAGGTAGTGGTTGTGGATCATTTCCTTACCTAGACCAACAGTGGAGGTAAGCTCCTTGCTTCTCCTTCCTTTCTTTCTTCCTTGTTTCCTCTTCCCTAGCTTAGGATTAGATGTATGGAAGGTATATTTATGTTAGAATGTGTATGTATATGTATGTGTGTGGCTATGGAATGGAGAAGACGTGATTTGATCACGTGAAGAGTGAAAGAGAAGTCGGGACTCTACGTTCTATAGAGTCGCCGCCCCCGCGTCTAGGAACCGCCGCCCCTGCGGGAACCTTGTCACCGCACCCGCGCCCGGAAGCTGCCGCCCCCGCGACCACGGTCCCAGCGCCTGCGCGTGCCTGCGCTTGTTTGCGGCCACTATCACCGTGCCTGCGGCCGAGTGTCGCCGCGCCTGCGGTTTGCCTTGCTTCGTCCCTGCGATCCTCTTGTCACGCAGGTGCGTCTTGTCCCGGATCTACCTAGAGTAGTGTAGATCCTTTCCATTCCTAGTATGAGCGGTAGTAGCATGCTAGGTATATGTATGAGGATAGAATGATGATGAGTATGATATCGTTATATGCCGGTTAGGCTTTGAGGTTTATAAGTTGGATACGATCCTTATGGGTCCTTGACTCTAGGTGTGACCCCTTTGATGGATAGGAGTTTGATATCTTGTTATGCCTTGTTATTAGGCAGTGCTGTTCTCCAGAGTTGGAGCTGATCGGGTTGAGACTACTTTTGAGGTTGAGGTAAGTCCATAGGACTTACTTAGCTACCATCCTTATATTGGATGTATGCATGAGTGGTGTGTGATATATGCTTGATAGCATGCGTAGATGATTACCGACCTATGGTTTAGTGACTGCCCATTGTAGTGTCGTGACAACTTGTCCTTTCATCCCGCTGGGAGTCTGGAGGTTCTCTACGGGCAGGCCAGATTGGTTCAGTGGGCCGGGCTTTCTCCATTCCCATAGGGTACACGGAGACGGTGACCGGATTACCACTCCAGCTGACACCATTCCCCAGAGGCGAGGATTATATATTTCTTGTGCCACATATGTTTATATACAGTTATTTATACGATTTGAGTGTTGGACCTTATAAAGATAATTAACCGGGTAAATGTGTGATAGCATGATGAGGTGTTTATTATTCCCTAATGTGTGATTGTGCTTATGCGTCTTCTATATATATATATGTGTATGGTTAGTTAACGGTTTTATACAGTGTTGTAGATCCTTTGCAGGTTAGGAGAGCTGCAGAGTGATCCAGAGTGGGTGATCGGTTGAGGGCTCCGTACATTAGGTCGTTATCGTGGGATATGGGGTCTTTTGTCATGTACAGTTATATATTTTGATTGTACTCAGCGGTACTTCTGTATTACCTTTTGATATCTATATATCAGTTTCATGTTTTGGATTTAATATATTTGTGCCTTGTTGTAAGATCCAGTGAACTTGTTGTCATGCTAGGGTCAGGATCCATTGTGAGATCCTAGCCTAGTAGCGCCTCGAGTCCCGTGGATTCGGGGTGTTACACTGTAAACCAGTAGGGCTGGTGTATGTACCTCTTCCCGTATACCTACTGGACTGGTCGCGGGGCAATCCTCCGGCACCATCGGCTCGGACCGAAGGTTACGGCACGTTATCATACACTTGTGCCTTACTTAACAATAAAATACCGTGATCTAATCCGTTCATTTTATTTCTCATAATATAGCACACACCACTCAAATCCACACTCAGTATAAAACGGTAACTAAGTGAGTCCTACGAACTCACCTGAACGGTACTGGTCTCAAAGTCTCGCGATCTCGCCAGCAAAAGATCCGATTATCCTGATCATTAAATTATTCATTCTTAGAATAATTCTAATCTTAATTTCATTCAACTTATCATTCTCACAATCAGGGTATGACGTCTAGACTCAATACCCTGAATTCTTTTAACATTTCGGTTCGGGGACCTACACGTCCATTCCCGTTTCTTATTCTTAGTCTCGTAATCTTTTAACTCAAAACTTAGATCGGAGTGCAACAAATCTAAAGTTAACAAAAGTTCGTCTATTCTCTATTCTTGTTCCGATCTTAATAGTAAAGTATGTTTCCTCAAATCCGTTAACTTGAGGTTCCGATTCCTATTTAGATATTGATCTTCACTTATCTAGTTATTTCCAAGTTCTCTTATCCTCCATAGTTTTTTCATAAAGCGCTATATCGGGATTTCATACCTATTTTATCGTTATCTAACTTCTTGACTATTTATAGTTCTCACGCCTGATTTATCATCGTAGCGTTTTCCCAACTTGCTACAATCTTCTCCTTCCACAATTCTCTATTAATTCCGTATTATATTTCATCTCAACCTTCTTACCTTTAACCTACATTATCCATTAGTTTATGCTAACTATTAAGCCACCTATAATTAAATAATTATAACCACACCAAATTTTTATCGGAAATAAAATTTAACGGAAAGGCAATGGTCTCGGGTCTAACCGGGTGAGATTGCTAGTAGGATAACCTTTTCCAAGGCACCCGTCGGATGATTGTTAATCGGTGGTTCGATCCTTAGGAGCGGTGCTTCGATTGATTAAATCCCGTGGGGAACTTGGGGTCGGAATTTCGAGTCCTGCAGTAACTTAGCTTAGGTTAATTCTTTTGGGGTGACCCGCAAGTCTTGGGTTCGAGACCCCACGCTGGACACGCAGAGTGTAACAACAACAAAAAGAATGCACAGAGGTGAGCGGGTCGCGTCTTATAGAGAAATATATGTCGGGTCAGTCGTGAGAGATGGGTTCTTGTCCACGCCCAATCTTCACACCAGAGTCGCAGGGACCGTGATTCGAACGCCGGTGGCTTGCTAGCCGACGGCGGCCTCCAAGTCTCCGCAGTGGCGAAGAGGGCGGAAGTAGGGCGAGAGGCGTGAATAGGGGAAATCAGCAACAGGTTAGTGACCGTTCTGGCGAGGCACAAGCTTGTCGTGGGGTTGGCTACGTAGCGTGAGGAGGTGACGGTCTGCAGCGATTTCCGACAGTGGTAAAGCGGGATCGGCGTGCGGTGAAGTCCGTATGTCAATCGAAGACAGTGGACGCAGGAGAGAAGGGGCGGAAGAGTGATGGCAAGGGGGACGTGGATTCGGAATGGCGACTCGATGGGTTCTGGTCTTCACGCGGCTTTACTAGAACGAAACCGCCGTCTTAATTGCTCCCTTAACATCGGACTTGAATGTAGTCTCGGTTGCTTGAATGTTGCAATGTCAGAGACGAGCTGACATGGAGGTGGGTAGTAAAGAAGGAAAGAAGAGATCCAGGCCAGTGACAGGAGTAAAGAAAATGGGCCAGTGGGCCGAAACTAGAAGAAAGAAAAAAAATGATTGGCCCGGCAAGGAAGTCAGGGAAGACAACTAGGTCTGGTCTTGTCATGGCTGAGATAAAAACAAACAACGGTTTCCTCTCCAAGCCCATAATACGGTTGAACCAATTCTAGTTCGGTTCAACGAACCGATGCAAAAACTTGAAACTCGTTTCGGATCTTGAAATTATTCTTAAAATTTTAATTAAATAATTTCGTTATTTTCCGAAAATTTTCGGTTATTACATTGATTGTCACATACACAAAACTATATCTTATCGCACATCAAATGAAGTCTTTTGGGCATGAGTGATTCGGATCTCACATTTGTCATCAACACCTTGGAGCACTTATAGCAAATGAAGGTTCAAAACTCGGCTATTTCATTTTGCAAGGAACAATCCATAAACTACCATATCTCTCATAGATAAGCATTCAAGCAATTCATAGATAGATATCAACACCATAAATCAATGTAGTTTGACTCTCCAAACCCTAGAACAAATTTAATTTATCCATACATACCTTGAGAAAAAATTCAAAACTTTATTAATCGAAGATGGGAAGGGATGTCGATCGGCCACGAAGGGATCAATCGATCGCCCAACTATAATGTCTTGTGTCGGAAACGAAATTCTCAAATAAAATACGAATGAAAAAACCCTAAGGTTGAAAGCCTTATTTATAGGAGGGTATCTAACCTAATCCTCATATGTTTTGTTAAGATCTAACAAATCTACCAAATCTTAACTTTTAATGAGATATAATTTGTCCATATTGGATAACTACAAAGTAAAAACGTCCAAGTGGACACTATAAAAGTTAGCCCAAAGTAAAGAAAATAAGGGAATAAAATATAGACGTCAAAAAGAGACGATGCGGGCCCATCCGATCAGCCTAACGGGGCCTAATTGGTCGTCTTGTCTAGAGAAACTTCGTGAAATGCTTGCTCTTGACTAGTGGTCATGTGCGAGTCATGTTCATGATGAACAAAGGCTCAATTAGTCGGCCATGTTGGTCCTAGTCGATTATATTGGCCGACACATTTGTTGATTAATTATTCGTCTTCACTCTTAGATCTCAATCAATTAAGCCTTGACCTTGACTTCCTTGACCGCAGGAGACCCTTAGTGTGTAAGAGGTCACTCTCTCGAAATAACTCCATTTAAGCTCCGCGAAATGCCTAAAATGCATGCAATGTCATAAACTAATCGGTAGATCTTCAAAATACAAAAGGGAAATAATATTATGATAAGTCATGCTATTATGCTCAAAAGAGTAGAGGGATGGATATGAATGAGGGTGAAAAAAGACGCTAAAATTGAGTGTTATCAGAAATTCACCAACCAAATGTTTGAGGACATTATAACAAAATCCAGACATCAACTAACCAAATCAAAGGCTTCTCAAAAGTTAAAACTACCATTGTTTAGGCTAATTTGAATACTAAGTCCAACTTCATCATGCAACAATCATGCTCCCAATCAATATACATAAGGAGTTTGACCAAATCAACATAACTAGCTTGGAAAAGAAAATGTTCCATATAAATAGATTTGATTCGGGTCTATAGCCTTAAGTTACAACTTACGATGCACGAGATCTTGTAGCAATTACTAATGGTGCCCTATTGGTTAGTATTACACAGAAGAAATTCATTATACACACTAATACAATTAGATTTGCTCTTTATAGACAAACTTGGGTGTTGCGAACCCATGTAAGACCTGTTCCGGATCATGGGATATTTTTCTATCAAATAGGACGGGTTTTTGCACAAAATGTACTTATAAATCATTGATGCCTTATAGATATTTTCTTCTAGATTTTGAATGTACAATATATCACCCACCGATTACCTAGGACAATATATATGTAGTTATAAACATGCAAAGGTGGGGATTAGGAAGGTGGAATACATGAACAAGACCTTTCATACGAAACTCCTATTGAAGAATAATTAGTGAACTTCATAACTTATGGTTACAAATAATTAAGGAGAAATACCTTAGAGGTTCTCGCTTACAGAGTTATAAAATACGAAAAAACACATAATGACAATGGAAAAGACTAATGAACTTAATACCAAAATTTTGAAATAGTTTTTTCTCGAAATGTAGGCGATGAAAAAACTATTAAACTTTGGAAGTATCCATGGCTAGCAGAGGAAACCACTATAAAACTATGTACTCAATATTTGTTTCATTAATGAGGAAGAAATGGTTAGCGCCTTTATCGCTAACGGCTTATGAGATCATAATAGGACTGATTGAGTCATGAATCAACTAACCCCTCAAAATCTGATGGTAGTAGTGCATATTTACCCTCTCCCACATGGTCAAACACAATTATCCAAGACAAACTCTATTGAGGCCTCAAGGGATGATTTTCACCAAATCGGCAATGAAGCTAATGTACAAAAGCAAATGAACAACCCAAAGCCTTAATGCATGGATTCGGGTAATAAATATCATACTAAAAGTTATGATTTTTTTTTATGGAGACTATCTATCAATGGTCTCTCTTAAAACAAAACCCGGAAAACAAAAGGTTGTAGTCTCTATACAGCGTTTACAATACATCTTATGTCAACACCCTTTTAAGAGCACATACACATCTTTCTCAAATGTCATTTAATGATAAATAACATACCTATCGAAAAAACAAGAAATACCTACAAAACCTAGACATGACCCACAAACAAATGCCGGAAAAGACATGGTGAAATGTTTGGCTCCTAAGGTATCAATGCATCCTCAACAACAAAAAGATGACAATATTGACCAATTAGTGTTAACACATATTAAGGAATGCGAGAATGCTAATGCAAAAAAAAAAAAAAAAAAAAAAAAAAAAAAAAAAAAAAAAAAAAAAAAAAGACAAAGGCTAACGTTTTCCAAAATCAAAAGGAAAACTAGAAATATCTCGTGGTGCAAACATGATAGGGTAGTCATAAAATAAAATTTTGATGGATTCAAACACAACATTGACAATTGTGCATTTGGATTCATTCGCAAAGATCATAAAACCTCGATGATTGCCCTTGACTATGTACAATGTGGTATCTTATCTATCCTTCGTGTCAAAGTATGTACGTTAAGAGAAGGTTTGTTTAGAGCTCGAGAAGTGAGACTTAATAAAGTTGTTAACGAGGAATAACCTAGTTATTATTTATTCCATCAACCATGAAAAATCGATCTCATCTTCCCTGACATTTCACAACTTATCGCACATGTATAAATCCACGACATTTTCCTTAAAGTTAGTGGCGTAGTTGACAAACTCACATTGACCACGACTATTTACAAATGATCCTCAATCATGTAGGAAGTTAAATTGCTCATCCACAATAATGTCATAAATTGATTCTTCAATAAACAATGATCATGTCTATTGCTTAATTGCTTTTCCTATAGTATAAAAAAAGTCCCTCGTATAAATGCTTAGCCAATCATCCATTGCATAACCAACTAAACTATATCTAGAGGGAAAAAAAAAAAAGGTGAATGAATGCAAGTAATTGGTGAAGAAATCTTTGTCGGTTGATGGAAGTTAACTGCACAAACAGCAGATCCATCTAGCCAGTAGAATACCTTGAAAATTGTAGTAATAAACTCTTGAATGTGAAGGTTCTTTATTAGCTTAATTGAATAAAATATGGCCTTGAAGAAATGTTTATCCGGAGTATGGGATTAAAGTTGACTGTAGAAATGTAGAATGGGGTTACTGTTACTAATATGGAACTCAACCCAATCTAATCAGCTGAAAGTCAAAGGTGAAACCACATAGTGGAGAGCTTCAAGATTTCAATCTCCCCTGCGCAAATCCCAGATGGAGCCTGCAAATCCCTAATTGGGATGGCTTCCTATTTGTTGTTCATCTTCCCCACCAAGATTATCCCACAAATATAGTGGGTCACACCTAAACCCACTTGAATCCCCTTTGCTGTCCATCACAACTTATTTTAATTCATACAACTCATTCACCACTACCCTCTTCTTCGATTCAACTTTTTTTCGATTATATTTCTTGCCCTAATTTAAGCCTCAGTTCCCCCCCCTCAAGCTTATGAGTTTGACCGTCTTCGTCACTGCTTACTCAGCAAAGGGTAATATACTTGGCTGGAAACTTTCTTCCTTTTTCCTCGCTTCCTCGTGTTGACGTAACAAGTCAGACCCAAATTTATTTCTGCTAATTATCTTCTTTTCATTTGATTTGATTTTGGGTCGGCTGTATTGCCTGAGGAGACTTGATTTCTTGGAGATTTGAGCATCTGGGTGTTCTTGGTATGCGGAAGTTATATATCGGTATTGCGTAGGTCAAGGGTTATTGGCTTGATGAATTGTTTCATACGATCTTTGTTAATCGACTTTGGTAGCTGGGAAGAAGGATCTTTCCTTTTTTGGTGTTATTGCTAGTGTTTCTATTCTGGGGCAATACCATTGACCTTAGGTTTAATGCTTGGTCAAAGGCAATGGAGGTGTTTATGGCCGGATTTCTATTTTCCCAGCACCTACTGATTATTGCTTAGTTGAAAATTTAACATGAAGAACCTTTTGAAGAAGCTGAATGCCATGTCTAATCAAGCTGAATCCGAAGGTTCTACTACATCAAAGGGGAAGAAGATGAATTTGAATTTCGGTCCTTTCTCGCGGCAAGAGAACCAATCTGAGCCAAACAAACCCTTCCAAGCCTTGACAGGGTGGTTTCAATCAGTGACCAATAGGAAGAATCAGCGATCTCCATCGTCATCAACCAGCTCTAGGAAGGGAGAACGAATTGAGCAATCCGAGTCTACAAGCAGTGCAGGCATAGAATCTGCTTTATTAGATGTTGCGGATCATGGTTCTGTGACAAACATATCTAAGGATCCTGTTGTAAATGAGGAGTATCAGATACAGTTGGCTATGCAGTTGAGTGCCAAAGAAGACCCTGAGGCGGTTCAGATTGAAGCAGTGAAGCAGATAAGTCTAGGGTCTTATTCTAGTGAAAGTGATCCAGCTGAAGTGGTTGCTTATAGATACTGGGTAAGCTTTTTTCTGTTTTAGGTGTTAATTGCTTGTCTTGAGGAACAGTAGATTTTGTCTTAGTACTATCTTAAGGGCATTATAAAGTAATTTCATTGTTTATGCCTCCTGGATACCTGGATACGTACAGTCATTGTACATGCTAAATTGCCTCTGTTGAATTTGGAGACTGAGGCAATTTTTGGCATGTTAGGTGGAGGTGAAATGATAGATGAAGCTGAAATATTTGGAGGGCTTTTTTTTTCTTCTTCTTCTCAGGAATACAAAATAACCAAATAAGTTCCATAAATAGCTAAACAACTCTAGCAAGTTGTCATGCCAAATATAGTCTGAATGGTACTGGTGTTTGGTTTCTCAATTAAAGGTATTAATATTCCTATGGTGGACAGGTTACGCTAAGAAAGCAAAGTATTTCTTGGTTAGTACAAATTATATGAAAAACAGTAGCATAAAATTTTAGAGCATTGGAGAGAGCACCACTCATGGCTTCATGAGAATTTTTGAGGATGTTTGCTTCTTACTAGAGAAGGTTAGATGTGGCTGAGGTATTAATATTCCAGTACCATTTTTTGGTGCCACTTAACTTTTTTTTTTTTTGGTTGGGGGTTGGGAGGGGGGGGGGGGGTGGTTGAGTTGCTGAAGAAACTGGCACTATTTATGTTCAGTTACTGCTGAAGTGATGTCTAGCTTCACAACCAAGTATGACAACGATTTGTTTAGTATGCTAAGACTTTAGTATTCATGTTTCTTTTCTAGCTCATCTCATTTACTAGATTTATCTATGTCCCGCAGAACTACAGTGCACTTGGCTATGATGACAAGATCTTGGATGGGTTCTATGATGTCTACGGTGTTATTACCGAATCCACTTCCACAAAGATGCCTTCCCTTGTTGATTTGCAAGGAATGTCGGCATCTGAGGGTGTTAGCTGGGAGGTGATTTTGGTCAACAAGCGTGCAGATGCTAATCTGCTCAAACTTGAGCGTAAGGCCCTGATTTTGGCGAATAATGTGAGGTCAAAATCCCTTCTTCCCGTAAGCGTTGAATTGGTAGAGGAAATAGCTAAAGTAGTAGCTAATTATATGGGTGGACCTGTTGGGGATCCAAGCAGCATGTTAAGAGCATGGAAAAGCCTTAGTTACAGTCTAAAGTCCACTCTTGGAAGCATGGTTTTGCCTCTTGGTTCTTTAACAATTGGATTGGCTCGTCATCGCGCATTATTGTTCAAGGTACTTTCTTCTGTCTACAATATTTGAGTTATTGCTGCTTGATTGAAAAACAAAGCTGTACTGCACCCTGAAAACTTGGTATCATCGTTATGTATAGAATAGTTACTTGACTATAGGATTAGTCTTGGTGTTTTACCCTTTTTAGCTTCTTATCACTTTTGACCAATGTTCCAAAATACGCGAAAAAGATATGGGACGGAGGGGCACTGTCTAGACGGCGTTCTAGACGGAGAAGATGTTTTTTTGATTATTTTCTTGTATTTAACTCCTATGCTTTGTACAAATCTGCATCATATCCAACATCCTCAACGAAATGTCCAAATATGTAATCCGAATATTCATTTGGAGTCGGGGAGAGATGGGATTTAAATTAAACTGTCCAGCCTGTCCTGAACCCGTCCAGACCCCAGCTCTTCCAACCCATCCTGACCCCTGTCCCGAACCCAAACTGTCCAGGAACCCCTGTCCGGCCCAAAAACAGGATGCCCCATGTCCGTCTAGCATGTGGACGCCGTCCAGGACATTTTTTAGAACAGTGCTTTTGATGATAGGTAAATAATTTTGTTACTCCAAATCCAGAAAATTTGTGTTCTATGCCAGTTTTGATTTGCAGCAAACAATTAAACATTGTAAAAATAATTCTAAATGATCCTACAAATTTCAAACTATTTGGACACAAGATAGAAACTCGTTCTTATAAATTTGAGGAGTATGTTATACAAATTTACTCTTAAATAGAGTAGGAGAAGAGATAGATTTTGGTAAGCACACAGAAATTTGCAGCTATTAAGATGTGATTGACAGTATCTGCAGTACCCGCAATTTTGCTTGAAGTTTACCTGTATCACCACCCATTGTTAACACTTGTATCAAATGATGATGAACTGTCAAGGAAAGGTTGTTCCTTTAGGGTCAGACCGACCGTTTTGGATCTGATTTTTCATTGTATTTACATGTTGAGAATATTTACCGTCAATTATACTTAGAGTTATTCCGAGGTGATAATCAACAGAAATAATATTCTAACAAGAACTATGCAACGAAAATTGAAATAATCAAATTACTAATCTGGACATGTAAATACATATTCTGTCCTGCACAATCTCTCCAATTGGTGAACCTGCATTTTAAAAAAAATGAAGGATCATTGAAGATGTTATGCAATCATTAGTAACTTAGAATTCAGAACTTCAGTTGCAAGTTTGGCATATAATTGTTAATATCAGTAGTAACTTGGTCAAGAAAGAATTGTTTGCTAATTTCTCATAATTTTGTGATGTGTTTGTTACAATAGCTGCCTTATTTTATTTTTAGTCAGTTTAGTTATTCTTACTTTGGATCAAGAATGCAAATTACTAGCATTCACCGAATTGTTTATGGTACGGCTAAAATTACAGCAAGGTAGGATGATAGTTGTTGACGCTTGAGTTTGTTTGCTGTATTAGCTGTAAGGAACTAGTCTATGAATGTTGTCTTTGAATGTAAGGGTGTGTTTGGATGCAAAACACATGTTTTATGTTGCAAGTGTTGTGGTTTATAATGCATTTTAGTATAAGTGCTGTTTGGAAGCTCCGATATATAGTGTAGTGTTGCACAAATATCAATTGTAAACAATACACATACTATTCATATTGCATTTTACTTCATTACTACATAGTTTAATTTTAAAGGTCAATACTACATAATTGCTTTATAATGCATGCCATCCAAGCACACCCTAAGGTAGTTCTCTTAATCTCAATCCCTTGGGTAACATTGTTAAATGTATCTTCTAGGTTCTGGCTGATAGTGTGGGGATTCCATGCCAGTTAGTAAAAGGCCAGCAGTACACCGGTTCTGATGAAGTGGCAATGAATATTGTAAAGCTTGAGGATGCAAGGTAATCACTTAGACACTTAATTCTGCTAGCTTCAACCTAGTCCATCTGTTTGATGGAATATTTATGTCTTCCTATATTTATTCTCACTTATTTTTGCTTGTAATATATTATATTTTTGAAAATTCTAGGGAATTCATCGTTGACCTAATGGCAGATCCTGGCACGCTAATCCCTTCTGATGGGTTGGGAATTCATGTAGAATACGAAGAACCTTTCTCCTCCCCTAGTCCATTGTCCAGAGACGTCGACTCTTCTACTGTATGCACATCCAGCAGTGGGGCAATTAGCTCATTTGAAGAACTACCCTCTTTTGAGACATTGCAATACAAGAGCAGGTTTAAAAGACAGCCTGGTGTTGGAAATGATTTTGGAGATGATAGTCAACCTAGGCCTTCCACCTTACATAGACTGAATGGTGACCATGAAGATTCGAAGATTGACTTGCTATCTGGTTATCCTCCTAAGGTGGAGAGATTACAGAGTCAAGAATTTCCAACAAGGGCCACTTATCCTCTTTCACACATCAGATCTCCCTCATGGACAGAAGGTGTTAGTCCCCCATCTGTGCAGAAAATGAAAGTGGATGATGTTTCACAAATGGTGATTGATGCTGCCAAAGGGAATCCACAGTTTGTACAGAAGCTACAAGATGCATTGCTTGAAAGTGGAGTTGTTGCTCCTCCTGATTTTTTCTCTGAAATTCATTCTGCATCTTCAGATGCATCATCAGAAGCCAAAACTGAACAAGAAGATAAAGGAAGGAACAGAAATAAGAATGAATCTAAATCATCTGAACATAAGCCGGAACACAGCCGTCCACACTTGCCCCCTTTGCCTCAGCGGGGAGGGGTACATCGATCAACTTCTCTGCTGCTACTGGAGTACCATAAACCCGTTTCAGGAGAATCAACTGGTGATTCTATGTCGTCACAGTCTGAAGTTACTCCCATGAAATTTGGAAGCGTTCCTGTTGCTGCAGCCGCTGCAGCTGCCGCAGCTGTTGTCGCGTCGTCTGTGGTAGCAGCTGTGGCTAAGTCAAATGCAGACTCAAACATGGCGCTTCCCATGTCGGCTGCTGCGACTGCCACTGCTGCTGCTGTTGTAGCAACTAGTGCAGCTGTCGGTATGCAATATGAACACCAACTTGATCTCATGCGTAGTAGTGATGGAGATGCAGATAGTTTTGGTCATGATCCTCAAAGTGGTGACAGAAAGGACGGTGGAAGTTATGGGGCAAACTCAGAGGGCGAAAGAACGTCTGACAGATCGGTGGGTACCGATAGTGGAAGATCAGAAACACCACTTGATGAGGTGGCAGACTGTGAAATAGCATGGGAGGAAATCACATTGGGTGAGCGTATCGGACTCGGTACTAAACTTTTATCCCATGAAACTTCTTGCATCTACTTGTTCATGAGTATTTTTCTTCACCAAATCATATTTTATTTGCCAGGGTCCTACGGTGAAGTATACCATGGAGACTGGCATGGAACTGTACGTATTTCTGTCACACCTTTCATTAACTTATGTTCTTAATGTGTAAAGTGCACTGAAATTTGATTACACAAGAGAGCTGAAGAGATTGATGGCGTGGAGATTTTTGGTACTAAGCAAGTTGTGTTGCTTGGATAATTTATGCCTTGTTGCGAAAATAACTGTCTGCTGTGCAACTTCTTGTCGAAGTTCGCCTTCAAACTAAAGGCTTGCCTTAATATATGTGCAGCAATTGCTCTCAAAGTTCAAGGATGATACCTGGGCTTTTATTTTTTTATTTTTTTTACGTAAAAGCTGAATGTGCAGCAGTTGCTCTCAATTTCGAACAAGCTGAGTGTGTTTATTAATTCTGTTATGCTTGATCAGAATGCAACCAATCATCAATGATCTGCTGTTGAAGCAAGACTGTAGAATGGAAAAAATTATTTAAGGAGACCTCTCATATTTGTTTGTCCTTTAAAAATTATCTTTCTTTATTGAAGATTAAGATGCTTTTGAAAATATCTTTTCTTCCTTTCTGATTTTGTGCCTACCTTCAATCCTGCTGATTCTTACAATTTGCAGGAAGTTGCTGTGAAGAGGTTCCTCGACCAAAGTCTTTTTGGTGAATCTCTAGAAGAATTCAAGAGTGAGGTAATCTAAGGCTCCTGAGCTTTGAGTTTTCATATGCTATTTGAAAAACTTATTGAATCAAATTTTTTTAATTGGAATAATTAGTTTAGGCATACATGATGTGGACCCACTGCCAGTATTAACCCTCTCTTTATAAAGGGATGCAGGCGGGGAAACAAAACACCCTTGTTGTGTTCAAGCTGTTCGGTCTTCATTTACAATTTGCCTCCAGTGGTTTTGTCTAGTGAACTCTGTTTACAACTTCTGATGTTTAATGGCATCATCCTTGAATATGAAAGATATCTAGAGATGCTTTACTTGAAACAAAGAAGTTATTTCTAGGGTGAAAATGCCACATTTTTAAATAAAAAATTGGCCTATCTGGACATCTGTGTATTTCAAAATTTCGGTTACCGTTAGAGTATTAAAAAAATCATTATTGTACATTTAGGTCCAATATGAACCTAGATTATGGATATCTTGTACATTTCCAGTTTAATTCTGTATATATAGACTTCTGCTGGACTGGAATCAGATGGCATTTAATATGTTCTTGAAAGAAGTTTCCAGAAAAAACTAAAAATCTACTGAAGTTCTATTCTTGATGGAAAAGGGGTCATTTTCTAATACCAAAGTGACACGTCAGTCGTATTTCTGGCTGTCATATGAGTGGTTCTCCTAGCCACATAGTTCAAGAATTAGGTTTAACTACTTAATCTTTTTATGCACCAGGTTCGTATCATGAAAAGGCTTAGGCATCCGAATGTTGTTCTCTTTATGGGAGCTGTAACTCATCCACCAAATCTTTCAATTGTGACAGAATTTCTTCCAAGGTAAGTATCGAAACTTGCAAAATATTTTGAGATTATATTATTACAAAAAGATAGACACTACTGTAGAAGCGTGCCAATTGCTTATTTTCTCCATGGCAATCTCAAACACGGGAACTAACTAGAGGACTCCTCTATCCGTTGAGCTTTTTTTCACGGTGGCAAATGTCCTTTCAATTTCCTCTTACAACCTTCAGCAGAGGCTACTTTTGATCTCTTCCTATGCAATTTCACCTGCTTTCCCACCTTTATTGTGGATGTACCTGATCTTTGTCCTCCATCTTCACCTCTTTTTTTTTTTTAATGTATGTGGTTGCCATCTAGAACTGGAAATCGGATCTTTTGGGTTGGTTTCGGATTGTGATTATATTTCAAAATCCTTTCAATAAACAACTTAAAAAATAAATTGTAATTCAGGTCGGGTTAGATCAGTTTCGGATTGGGTCGGTTTCGGGTTAGATTCGGGTGTAGATCACTTTTGGTTGGATCCCTTTCGGATCTGGTCCGAATGGGTCTGGTTTTTTCGGCTCAATTCAATTATCGGGTTAGGTTGGATCGGGTCGGTCCGTGTCATGCATTTCAATAGATTTTTGGTTTGGATCAGGTTCAGGGTCAGGTCAAACAGGTTGCGTTTCTCGGATTGGGTTTTGTCAGCTCTAATGTCATCAAGATGAAAAGATTTGCATAAATAAGACATTGGAAATCATGTCCATCACACAGGCAGAAAAGTGAAAATAAAACAATCAGAATATAAGGTAGGGAATCACCGGAAAGGTCTAGAGCAAGGATTTGCCATTACCGTGTGTTAGGCCTTGTAATAAGGTAGGAATCACTGGAAATTATGTCCATCCCACAACTTCAATAAAAAATGTTCACTTGCTTTCACAGTATTAGTCAAAGTATTTGCCCATTATCACCATTGTCATGTGTTAGGCCTTGTGATAGCGTGTGAACTTATTTTATTAAGGTTCTGATATTCACATATCTATTAAAAGTTGCATCACAAAAAAAAAATGCACAAACATCATGGAGACCAATGTGAGGCAGAACTCGTAGAGAGTTCATTTTTTCCTACTCCATAATGTAATTAGGTTATAGAAATAGCTACATAGTGGAGTTTGATGAATACTGCAAAGTTAACTGACCTGTAATAAGAGATGAGAAACTCTCTGCAGTTGAGTCATGTACTCATGTAATCGGTCCCCAGTGGGTTGATTAATTTGCTGTACATTAACCTCCATGGAGTAGTTCCTAAAATTTATCTTCACAGTGGAGTTGGAAAAGTTGAACTCCCTGAGCTCTGCTTCATATGGGTCTCCTTGATGTTCATTTTGTTTAGTGATATTTATGGAGGCACTTGAATATATATGAAACCAACTTAAATGATATGGAAAAAGTAACTAATGATATGATTTTGTTTAGTGATATTCTAAAGGCTGTATTTTTTGTTAAGTTTTTATTTTATAAATTCATGTATTCGTTTTTGAAGAAAACAGATAAGGCTTTTCATTTCAGTTTGTTTCTGGGGGAACAGATTTGTACTACAATTGCTGTTATGAATTCATTACCACGGCGTTTTCTTCATTCTATTATTTTGGTTGAAATTTCCAATATAGTTTCAATTTTGCAGGGGCAGTTTGTATAGATTAATTCACCGGCCTAACAATCAACTGGATGAACGTAGGCGTTTCAGGATGGCCTTTGACGTTGTATGTGAGACTTGAAATTTAACAAGTAGAAATTGTGTGTTTGCTCATTTCTTGCACACGAATAACTATTTTATTGCTGATTACTGTAGGCACGTGGGATGAATTATCTGCATACCTCTTCACCAGTAATAGTTCATCGTGATTTGAAGTCACCGAATTTACTTGTTGATAGGAATTGGGTTGTAAAGGTAAGGTCTTCAACATTATACATGCCAAACTGTCATTTTATACATGCCAACTATTTATCACAGTGATGTTTTTTACCCTTTCCTCTTCATTCCCCTGTCAGGTGTGTGATTTTGGTCTCTCACGAATGAAGAATAGCACCTTTCTTTCTTCGAGGTCAACAGCAGGAACAGTAAGTGATACTTTGGATCATGTTTTTTCTATGACAAAATTTTCATTTTGCATTCGTAAAACAATTTCGTAATTTTGCTGGAAATTTTTATTAGCTTCGAATCCGTGAAGTACATATGAAATTTAGGGGATCAGTTGAGGGTCTTGTGGCTACTCAATATATGTACTTCACTGAACTTCCTAAAATAGGGTACTTGTGTGTGAACTTTTGACTATTACAGATACCATGCTACACGTTTAGGCTAACTTAATTAAATCTTATCCTTTATTCTTATAATCATAAGATAAACATAACTGTTTAATAATACTAGAAAAGTATTATTGTACACAATATATCTGGAAAAATATATAGAACTAATATTTTCTTACAAAAGTTTCTGCTATTGTTCCATGCATAATAAGTAAAATATCTCTTGAAAGATATTAGTGAATTACCCTGAGCTTGTGATCAGCACGAGAGAGAGAGAGTGATTGCCCTTGCAAGCTTGGTCTCCATCCTTTTTATCCACTACTTCAGCCTTTATGAACCCATGAGTTCACTAATTTGGAGATCATAGCCTGCAAGTTTCATAATGTGAAATGAATTAATGATCATTGTGGAGAAACATTTACCTTCATGATAAGGAACTTACATGATAATTTTTCAGCTACAACTACTAAATTATTATCATGTAACCCTTAGTTTCCTTATCTTTTGAACCCATCAGCATCTGAAGCATATATGTGATTTCATTATTTAAGCTGATAATGTGGTTGTATTTGTTTCTAGTGGATCGAAACTCAAGGATGGATATGTTCGTGATCGATATAATTTGCTTGAAATTAGATCGTTGTCTTCACCAACTTGCAGCATCACTTAATAACACCGGCGAAAGCCAAATAGTTTTGAACTTGAAGCCAACAATTTAATGGTTAAACAGGATATTATTAATTAAAAGTTGGTGGCAAAGGTATGAGCTGGTGCAAATATCATTTGTAATGTTTATCTACCACTTCATTCTGGTATAGTTAGTTCAATGGCATCAGATTGTTTAGTATCTTGAAATTCTACATGTGTCTCTAAAATTTGGATATTATATTTTTGGGTTTCATACAAGTATGGACGTTTTATTAGAATATTGCTGGTGTTTTATAAGCAACATTTACCATAACATAACAAATCTTGTTGCAGGCTGAGTGGATGGCTCCAGAAGTGCTTCGCAATGAACCTTCTAATGAGAAGTATGTTTTCTCCTCCAAATGATTAACATATCTACACATATACTACTAAAACTGCTCACATTTTGCCCCATATGTCAACTCTAAGGCTGTTCACGTCAGCAAATTTTCATTTTATATACTATGATATTACAAAATTGCTACTACTAACAAATTACAAAATTGTTGTTTTTTTTCATCATTAAAGTTTATATTTTAAAATTTTTAATTTTAAATAGATGATTCCAATTAACCAATAACAATAATTTATATAAATAAAATCTATAAATTATAGATTTAGTAATTAAACAACTAACTACTCCATAATACATATTATTTTTAAGAAAAATTTGCACTAGGTGCGGGCACTAAACCATAAACTAGTGTTGAGAAAAGTATCGTGATGCTTAATTTTACGCATAATCTGACGAATCATTTGATTTTACAGGTGTGACGTGTATAGCTACGGAGTGATTCTGTGGGAGCTTTGTACTTTGCAGCAACCATGGGGCGGAATGAACCCAATGCAGGTTGTGGGTGCCGTCGGATTTCAGCATAGGCGTCTGGACATTCCGGATTACATTGATCCTCCTATAGCACAACTAATTACAAAATGTTTAGAAACGTAAGTATCCGTAATGTCTTCTTATATATCTGCAGTCTACATTATGGCGAATTCTTGACATTATCATGATCGCATGTAAAATGTAGGGATCCAAGATTGAGACCTACATTTGCAGAGATTATGGCTGCATTGAAGCCTTATCAAAAGCCTGTAACTGCTGCGCAAGTGCCTAGACCGAGAAGCAATGTCCATAACCCAGGTCAGCAGGAACCTGATCCGAAACAAGGAGCAGTTGGGTGAGTGATGGTACAGCGAAGAGTTGTCATCGTTTACAGAAGAGAAGCTTGATGGAGGCAAGAAATCAGGCGGAGAGTTGTGGTGATATGTGATAATAGACCACCAAAGGCTACTTGTATTGTTCTTGTAGCCAATTCTTGATGTGATCTGCAATTGGTTTGCTTCTGTCTATCATTTGAAGTTGATGTTATTGTAATTAAGCTCAAAGAAATTTTGTGACATTTTGCAATGAAAAAAGTGATAATGATAAGACCTTGTGAATATTATGACAAACATATCTTATCTCATCTCGGGGATATAGTTTGCTGGAGGGATTACCGTTTGTTTAGACGGTGAACTAGAAAATTGTGAAAGAACTTGAAATTGATCGAACGTTGGAACTGTAGGTGTTGTGATCAATACCCACATTGTCGTCTACGTGGAACACTAATTTCGGTGTTGTGATCAACGCTCACACCGTTGTCTACGTGAAATACTAGTCTTGGTGTTGTGATCAATACTCACATCGTTCTCTACGGGAAACACTAGTTTCGGTGTAGGGATCAATAATCACATCGTTGTCTACGTGAAACACTATTTTGGGTGATGAAAATTGGGAATTCCGGGAGTTATCGGGGAATTATAGGAAGTATAGGATGAAAATTATGGGGAATTATAGAATTTTCTTCAACCTCACCTAGATAGATATGAGAATTACGGGAAATTAAGGGGTTTTATATTATTTTATCCGAACTCACCGAATAGGGTTTAAAACTGTTCATATTTGGGCTATGACGGACTCGAGCTTTATTATAGAAATTGCTTGTTTATCCGGATCCGGACCAAGCCCGGCTAGCAGGCCTGCGGTGGCCACCGTACCCGTCCGGTCGGTACTTTTTTTTTTTTTAATAAATTTATTTTTAATGTAAATTTTGTTTAAAAATAAAATATATTTAAGATACTTATATAGTAATTTAATTTATTAAATTATGAATATTTTATATTTATATTTGATGCTTATAATATATACAATAAATATTTTTATTTCTTATCCGAGGCCGGGCATTTTGCCCATGCGGGCCTATAATGGGGCCTGGAACCAACATCCATACCCACACGTTTTTCCGGACGGGCGAGCTGCCCCCTGATCGGACCATGATGGTGAAATTACTCTTCATCAAAAGAAGTTTGCTACTGAATTATTGGTTGATTCCTGGGTTGAGTTCTTTAGTCCTTTAGTATCAATTACAAATTTGGTACACATGATGCCGGTCCTTTTCCATCCTTAAACAAAAATATAAGAATTTTAAAACAGGTACAGTTTTCAAACTTGTCTACACTATAATGACCTTTTCCGCCATCAATCTCATCCACAACACCCACCTAGTCTCTCTCATTCAATCAACCCATACAAAATTGAATGTTTCATCTATAAATACATTACACCAACAAACTCATATCTTCCCAAAACCTATATTACACATTTACTCATTAGACTCGGAAATCGCCTCCCTTAACACCTCTATGATCTCGCCCATACCAGGCCGGTCTTTATGATTCTTGTTTATGCACCTATCTGCAAGCTTAGCAACCTTAATAGCCGCGCTCCTCGAGTACTGATTCCTAAGCCTAAAATCAATGATCATGTAGAACCTCTTCCCATCTGCAGGGTATTGTTTAACCCATTCTAGAAGCTTCTGCTCTGAAGCTGGCCGGTGCTTGTCCAGGACTCTTCGACCTGTGATGATCTCATATAGCACCACCCCGTAGCTGTAGATGTCGCTGTTCAGGTGTAGATGGCCTGTGTCCACGTATTCTGGGGCAGCATACCCGTATGTTCCTACTGGCTGAAGATTACATAAGCATGGAGTCAACATTAATGCGTTAGATTCAATGAACCTCCATTTTTTACCATCAACTTGCTGAAAAGTATAATCAAGACAAGTTTCTAAAGTTCAGAATCATATAGTTTCATTATGTCCCATTCATGACAATTACTTTATAATGCGGTAGGGATATATACCTAGAGCATTGAATCTGGCATTTTTTTCATTATGAAATGACAATTTGTTTGGATTCAAAAAGATAGAGACATTCTTGGTTACATATGACTGAAGTTGGTGTGTTTTGTATACATATAAGGGCCTGTTTGGTATCCATATCTCGATATCAGAAATGAGTATCGACATAAAAAAACTCATACCTAGTGTTTGGTATATAAGAGCGTCTACATCCCATAAACTGAGAGTTTCTTTAGCAATTTATGATTACAAATTTAAAAATAAATGTCAGTAGAGAGATTTTTTGTTAAATTTATATAAAACAAAAATAATGAAGGAACTTTGGTGAATTTTGGAATGGAGGAGAGATTCTTAAAATATTTTTGTAAATGAAAAATAAATACAAATGTCAATAAGAAACAATTTCAAGGTTTTGGGATGAAGACGCTCTAAGTATATGTATATCAATTTGATATACCGATAGATATACTTGAATTACACTTTTTCACCCTTTTTGATATACAAAAAAAAAAAAAAACTAAAGGTATCACATATCGTATATTTTTCGTCCACCTTCTATTCTTTCTCCAGTGGATATCAATTTCATATCCATATCTTGATACCAATATCGATATCTATATATTGATATCTAGAAATGGATACCAAACGTGTCCTAAGTGCCTTCAACATTAGTATCACTAAACTACTTGATGAAAGCTGATGAATTCACAAAATTTATCTAATGTCTAATAAAGTGAGAAACTCACCGCAGTTGAAACATGTGATCGGTCTCCAGTGGGTCCTTCTCGCGCAAGCCCGAAATCAGATAGCTTGGCAGTGAAATTCTCATCCAACAACACATTTGAGGATTTGAAGTCTCGAAATATAATCTACTCAAGAGTATATGCAACCATAGAAATGTCACTAAAATACGAAATGGCAACTGCATATGATATAAAATGCAAGGTATTAACTCGAAACTTATACCGGCACTTCCAATCCCTCATGTAGATAGGCTAAACCTTCAGCTGCATCTAACATTATCTGCAAACGAGTTCTCCAAGGAAGAGACGGTAAACGGTTGTCAAAGAGATGGTTCTCTAAGCTTTTATTCACCATGTATTCATATACCAACAGTCTTTGGATCCCTCTTTCTCCATCTACTGAACAATATCCTAATAGTTTTACAAGATTCTTATGATCAACCACACCAAGAAAATGAACTTCTGTAAGCCACTCTTTATGACCCTGCACAAAATTAGATAAATTCAAATTCAAACTGCTGTAAATAGCAAAGAAAATTCAAAAACCTAAACATTGACCAAGATAACATAAATTGATCAACAGTATTTCCATTAAGTGGATTTGGCAACAAACAACAAAATAAACTGATCTTCAACAATTGATAGATCTGAATCATTAACTCAATCAAAAAAGAAGAAAAATGATTTAAGTAATTTGATTACCTGCCAGCCATTCTTGTTGAGTCTCTTAATGGCAGTAACAATAGTGTTACCTTTTCCTTCAACAGGCTTAATAGTGCCTTTATAAACACTTCCAAACCCACCTTGACCAATCTTCAACAATCTATTGAAGCCATTGGTGGCTTCTCTAAGTTCATCAAGAGTAAAAACCCTCAAATTCTGATGTTTTTCCCTGTACAATTCAGGTATAGTTCTTGAAGAAGCTGAATTCGCCGATTTCACTTGCCTCGTCGGTGACACATTCGACACACTTTGATTTCTCAGCTCAGGTGCAGATTCTGCCTTCTTGGGTTTCTCTTTCTTCTTGAAATTTGAAAAACAGTTCATCTTTGAGAGCCTTTGAAACAGCTTTTTTAAAGGATTAGCCGTTTTAACTCAAAATTGAAGCTGCATGAACTCGAAGAAGAAACCCAGCTCTCTTTTAAGGAGATTAATGAAACCCAGATGATGGATTGAGGTTTTAATGGCAATTCAAAGAGGGATGATTTAACGCGTGAAGTGTGAACAAACTGAAAATCGAAGAGGAAGGGAATACGTACAGTTGTGTGTTCACCAAAGAAAAACCTTTATTTGTAATTGGAGCCCGTGAGAGGAATATGAAATTGTACAAGACAAGGAAAAGGAAATTATTTGCAATTGAGATGAAGATTATAATCTCGAAAAAAAATCGGTTGAGTACAGAAATGGGAACACGAAAGTAAGAGGAAAATGGTGACGCGGAAAAGGTTTTGGGAAATCAAGGACATAAACTTTGGTCCGCGTATGTTTTAATTTATTGGTCAAACAAACTACATTACTTTTATTGTTTGTCAAAAAATTTATAAAACAACCCTATTTTTTAGGTAATTTAGAAATGAACCTCAAGTGTCATGAATTAAGATTGTCCCATTTTGATTGGGCTAACAAACCTTAGGATATGTCGTCAAGTGTCAACCGAGTCAGACAGTTGCACTTGACGGGACGTGTGGAGGATTAAATGTTCTTACGTCGATAATAAAGAAATAACAAGATGGCATACCTAGTATATAAGGTCGGTAAGTTATTTCTATTGTCGATTGGTGTAGGATGCAATTTTATTAGGCTATGTGTTGAGCGTGAAAATGTGTCTCTCATCGATAATAAAACACATGATCATAACATATAATATCTAGGTTATTCCTCCTATTGCCAATTGATTTTAGGATTGAACACTGAAACTTGTGTGTAGATTCACTTTGACATGCATAACCTTCCACATCTTTAACCCATCGGATATAAAAAAATAATTAGAGTTACTCTTCTTATTGTCAATTGGTTTTAGGACATTAATTTTAAACATTTTAAAAATTAAAGTTTTTTAAAAAAAATTATATTGATTAATAATTTTTGCAAAATTTTAAAATTATTAACCCAATTATATAATATTTAATATTAACCCAATTATATAATATTTTTTCAATTTAATAGATATTATATAATATTTAATAAAAAATATTAACCCAATTTTAATATAATCAGTCATAAAAGTATTAAAAATATTTATTAATTATATTTAAAAACTATTATTTAGCATAAATTCTTCCATGCAGAGAATGATGTTTATCCATGTCCTCGTTACCATCTCCATTATTTTCTCATCCCGTCCTTGTGACGGTGATCCCCATCGGGTATCGGGAATTTCCCGCTCCATTGACACCCTGAGTAATAATCATGTAAGCTTTTTGATACATATACTTTGGTATATCTTGTTTCAATGGCGAAGCCGGACGGAGGCGAGCAGGGCAGTGGCCCCCTGGCTAGTAGAAAATATTTATTATTAGAATAGTATAATTCTAACCTTTTTCTATAGGTTGGATGGTCAACCACCCTTTGGAGGACTCAAAAGACTTAATTGTGTTTAGTATTCGATAGGGTGTTATGGTTTTGAGATTTTATAATAACGATTTTAGCATCTCCTCCTACAAGATTATAGAGATTTCTCAAATCTCATTCCACTCATACCCTTCATTTACAACAACAGAAAATCGTAGGAATTAAGTAGAAGAAACTTTCCGAAGCAATGGGTTACAACCAATCCAAGATAGAGAACAAGGAGGTAGTCTCGCGATGCAAGGAGTGAAGGCATGACATGAATGACGATGTCGCCGCCTCTCAAACATCCTACGCCATCTTCATTAAGAACACCGGCGCTACTCTCAACGACTTCGCTTCCGGTGAGTGGCTCTTCTTCCCACACCTTTCTCACTCTTCCTCCGCCGCTTATTCCTCCCCTCTTCCACCGGAAACACCTTCATTCGGAACCTTACCTCCTCCTCCCCCATTGGTCGAATAAAAAAGAAAATCAAAGAAGGAAGAAATCTAGCACAAGAAAATCGAAGAAGGAATCATGCAACCATTTATTAGGGTTGAATAGAAATCAACTATATTTTTAGGGCCGAAGAAATTGATCGAATAGCAGTACTGGGGGCAACGAAAAAGAGAAGAAACAAGTGGCCATGTACTAGGATTGAAGAAATTGTCCGGAACTAGGGTTAAGTTCACATGTTTTGATTTCTATTTTAATCGTCACATCCATTGAAGGTAGCATAGGAAAGAAGAGGAAACACTAGTTTACAAGGAAAAAGAGATATCATTGGCGTTTCAATCTTGGCCTTATGCTGATAATTTTTGTAGAGGTAATTTGATATTTAATCAAAAACAAACACCAATTTTATACCGTAAAGTCTGCAAGCACAAATCTAAGAAAATACTCGTTTATAACCGCAACCACAATTACAACCACAACCATAAATCTATTTTTAGTAAATACACCCGTACTTTCGAGAGTTGCATTTTCTAGTAATGTTTTTACTTCCTAAAGTGATAATTGCTATCAGTTTTAGAAGCCTATTGCACAACTTTCTAATTTATGGTTTTAGACTTGTTAGAAACTATACATTACTTTTTCTTTACTTAATCATTCTTTTTTATTTTACAAAAAATTTTCATTCTCTAAATGTTTAACTCGTTTTAATATTTTAGTTACTTAATAATTTTACACATTTTTTTACTTCCACGAATACAATGTGATTTATTAATATTTGTGACAATGTTGATAGATGATTAACTCTTGATTTAATAAATAAATTCATAAAACTATATTTTTTTTATTCTTGTTCTGAGATATAGCCTCTTGTTTTGATAAATAATTTAAACTTCACTATTTTTTTTTCATCGAAATTTCACTAAATTTCATTTTTAATATTCAACGAGATTTTTGGAAAAAAAAAAAAGAAAAGAAAAAAAAAATCTGGTTCCACCACTGTCTTGTTCGTCCGCCGTTTTTGAACGACTGTCTTGATCCACCAAACAAATATAGTGCATCGACTTCTTTTTTCTTTTTTTTTTTTTCAAAAACATTTATTCAATCATACTGAAGTTTAGTCAATTTCTTCCACGCTTCCGTCGTCAACTCATCGAATTTCCACATTAACAAATAATTCATTACTTGTTGCGTTTTAACAAATAATTCATTTCTTGCACGGGATTTGATAAAAATATTTTTTGTTATTTATTTTTTTAAGGAATTATATATAAACTATTTTTTTGTCATTAGATAGAGTAGATAATAAGCAACAAATATTTGTACACTTTATATATAATATTATATAATACATTAACAAAATATCTAATTGTATAATAACTCATAAAATGATTTTTTTTCTCCCTTATAATATTGGTTCATATGTTGATATTTTTATCTATTATATAATTTAATATAAAACATTAATAAATATTTGCTTAGGGAAGATCTTTGTTTTGTTAGTTGTTGAAATTTATTAAACGTTTAAATTTCTTGTTGGATGTAGCAGAATCTATATTTTTATACATTTTTTCTCAGCATAATCTATGTTTTTATATATATTTTTTTAAATATTTTTTTAATAAATAAACTTAATTAATATTTTGTAGGCTATGGTTAAATGCTAAAATGACACGTGGCTGTTAGCATTTTTCTGTGTGACACGTGGCAAGGAGTGTTACTCCTATAATATATACTAGTGTATTACCCGTGCACTACACGAGATTTGTTAAAATATATTGTTGTGGAATATTTCTTTGAAAATTTTGTGTTTTGATACAAATCGTAAAAAATAGTAAACTTCTCTTCAATCATATTTTGATACAACTCGTATAAAAATAATAAACACAAAATTTATAGTAAACACAAAATTTCGAGTTTACCGTATAAAGAATATAAAAGATCTTAAAAAAATAAATTATTTATGCGTGTATCTATTTAGAAATTTTTTTCGGTTGGCTATATATCACAATTACCACATCAAACTTGTATTTGATTGGTTAGGATTGTAAGAAAAACATGTAGTACTTTTTTTTTTTTTCTCCTTGTCTTCAATTGGAATTTTTCCTTCTCTTCCGATTCACTCTTTGATTAAATTAATTTATTTAGGCAATAATAATAATGATAATAATAATTATTATTTTATTAAATTTTTATTAAAAACATCTGATTATGTAAACCCAGTTTTTTAATAATGTAGATAAATAATTTTGTAAAAAGATTTTGTTGAGCTTTGATAATAATTTATATTAACAACTTAAAATAATTAACTTTTTAAATTTTTTTTTTATGTTGCGTAAATCTGGTACTGATACGTAGTAAAGAAGGATTCTCCTTTAATACATATAAGATAAGATAGTTAAGGAAGAAAATTCTGCAAATCTTGTACTTAAATAATCAAGCAGAAGATACGTAATAGAATTTATTATTTATCGTCGATTATAAAATTCGATTATATAATATACTCGTTGGAGGACCATCCAACGTTGTTTTAAATTTTTTTTATTTATCCATATTAAATTATTCATCAGAAGTTTTATGGTAATTTGACTCATTCCTCATTAAAAGTTGACTTCTTTCAGTAAGTTTATCAATTTGGTCCGTTTTATAAATTAATAAATAATTTATAAATAAACATTTATGAAAAGACGTGGGCAAATAAATAATTTTTTAGTGAAACAAATTGTCATCCTCGTCTAGTCGTATAATATGATGACAGTGTCGTTTTCCGTGTCCTTTCGTGTCGGAAACTTGGAAGCTTTCGGAAACTTTTCGGACACGGTCAAAATAGTGAGGACACGATCAAGACACGTTTTTAACACCGGGAATAGCCGGACACATTCAAATCATGGTCATAAATGACGGCTCAATGTGAGATCAAAGAGGGATACAAAAGAGATGAACAAGACATCCATGACCGTTACGTTTTGGTTTCTTTTTTCGAATTCAAGATGAATAAGATATTCATGAATACTACCTCAATATCACCTAACGATCAATATTCTTATTTATCAATACTTCTACAATTAATGACGCATTCATATATATGTCATTGTTTATATCGTATATGCATCTCTTCTTATTATATATAAATTTTTCTTTCGCAGTAGCTTTAAAATGATATATTATTTATATTTTTTCGCCTTGTCACTATTTTCTACGTGGTTGGAACCGCTTAAAGTTTTAACTATGAGTCAATTCCATGTATTTGGAATTTTAACTATGATATGACTCTTTATTATTTACTTAATATATGTATGGAATTTATATAATTAGATTCGTTTTGCTAAAACTTATCCTAGAAATCGAAAGGTATCAATTATCATATTAAGCTTGAATTTTCTAACTGACTTATTTGAGTTTTAAATCCTTTTAAAATTTTATCTTTTGATTTTGTCCGGTAACTACAACAATAACTTTTCTTTTTCTCTCTTTTGTATTGTTAATAATCGTTGACCGTAAAACTATGAAATGTCAACAAAAAAAATCGTTTTTTTTTTTTACAAAATTATTTTATATAAATTAAGGGATTAAAAACCAAAAGATGATAAAGTTTGGATTAGGTTCTCGTTCTTATAATTTTAAATGGTTACTCTAGCTCATTGGTATGATTCTAATGGAAATCGGAATCGAAATAAGTCATATTCATACGTCGTGTTTGGTATGACTTAGAATAGGATTGAAATTCATTTCATTGAAAACCTCATTTTAACTTTGGAGAGGAACTTGATTCCATGAATTTCATTTCAAGATATTAGCCATTTCAAATTTAAAACCATATTTATATATTTTCATTATACATATATTATACCTATTTAGTGTCCGTTTGGTTGTAGTGGTGAATTGAAACGGAATGAAATTGGTTAAGTGGAAGGGGAAAAAATGAAAATGATTGGATTACTTTCATGTGTTAAAAAACATCTAAGCAAATATACTTTTTGATTGATTCGGAATCATTCCTTTACTGGAAAAGGAATGATTCTTAGTGCTTTCAAACGAGTCCTTAATTTAAGGAAATAAAAAAAATTATAAAATATTACCCATCAGTTAGTTAATTTGAGTTATGTTTTAATTATTTTGTAAAAAAAAATTTAAAAAAAAAAAACTATTAAATTAAATAATTAACAAAGATACGGATATTTTGGTCAAAATAATTTATCATCGTTAAGTGCTCAAAAACTGTATATAGACAAACTAGAGTTTATAGAAGATTCATATATCTAATTATTTAAGTATACATTGGGTTCATCTTTTGTATTTTAAGCCATTAATTGATCTTAATTTTAAATTAAATGTAGATTAAAAAATTACTTATCATTGAAACTAAACACGCATATATCGTCAAAGTTTGAACTAACAGATTGATTAGGTTCTTCTTTTTTTAAGCCATTAATCGATCTTAATTTTTAATTAAATGCAGATTAAAAAAATTACTTATCATTGAAACTAAACACGCATATATCGTCAAGGTTTGAACTAACAGATTGGTTTATACATTATTTTGGTTCTGTTTATCATGTATACATACGAGCATCTCCGTAGTGAATCAATTTTCTCGTTCAAGACTAAAACATTATAAGTCTTTCTATGTTTTCCCTGAAAACTCAGGTCACACCATTAAAATAAAAACGAATTTCCCTATAAGATATCAAAACTAATCAAATTTTATTAACTAATTTAAACCACAAATAATGATTTCAAAACTTTTCTAAGAACAAGAGTATATAAATATGAATTGTATTCGTTTTCATTCCGTTTTCGAAAAAGTAACACAACGTCTATTATCTGCTATTAAATTCATCCAGGTTGACTGTTATAAACAACAGGTCATTTCAGAAAGGTTAATTTCAGTACAATGAAATATAACCACATAAAGACTACTTAAGTATTATCAGTCAAATTCTGGTGAGAAAATAACCACATAAAGACAGATAAACAATTTACCAAATGCAATCGATACCATTCATCAAAAAACAACCAAAACATATGTAGTGATACGATTACTGAAAAATATTATCAAATAAGAGGGCACATACGTGTAACAGAGATTATTCATAAAAGACTGCACATCAACAGCAGTGTGAGGATCCTAAACTAATAGGTAATGGTAGAGCTATAAAAGGCAACAATGTTATGCTGGAAACCATATAAATTTTCATTTATCTAAGGCATTACCTTACGAGTAGCATCAAGATCATACAACAAAACTTGATAAAATTAACCCTCACTCACTCTATCTCTTCATGTGAAGAAACATGCGATCAATTCTCAATGCATTTGCAAAAGACAGATAATTATTTATTAATTTAAAAGCTCACATTGATCTTCAGAGCAACATTTGAAAGATACTGCTTGCTCATCCTAAATACGTGTTTTGTCAAGCAGCACTGGGACACAATGCCAAGTTCTGTGTCACAAATCCTCTATAAATCACCTGCAGAAAAAACAGATCAGTTACCACTTAATTAAAAAGTAAATTCTGCATCCAAGATTAATGCATACCATATAGTGATCCATTGTTATCTGACAGAATAACAATAAGCAAGCCAAGTTCTCTTCTGGGGTTGAAGTTTAGTCATGGCATCATAATATCGAGTTTTAAGAGCTCTCTCTATCTGATCAGGGCGAGCAGTAAAGGTAGGTGTACCTGTTCAGGATTGTTACATCTGGAAATAACAAGTTTAAGAGTAGTCGATTAGTTATTTTTTAATGATTATATGCCATACCAGCCGATCAGATCTTGTAACAAGTTAAAGAGTAGTTGATAAGAAGTTCACAAATTACATAATTCACATCACATTCCACGCCTGAAATTTGGCACATCTGAGCAAGCTCACAGCGAAAACCACGTGCAACATTGTCTTGATGCACATCCAATTTTTCACTGTTCCACCATTGACCATTTTCTGCATGAAGGGTTTACATTAGACTGAAGGCTACAAACCAAACAAATAAAATAATCTAATCTATGTATAATTTCACTATGGATAACAGAGTTCAGTTTCCTTAATGTAAAATTTTTCTTGTAGCACAAGGGCATCATTTCATCGTACACAAACATACTTCTAGAGGGGATAAACTCCAGTAGAAGGAATACTATCATGGTATTTAAGCTGCGTAGCAAGAAAGAAGCACGATTCAGCACTCGACACAAGTTCTGGTCACGATTACAAAAAGATCAATATCAATTTCCAAATGCAAAATACGAACCTATGGAGTAGGCAAGACACGTGCTTCCACAAGTTTGATACGCCAATCGGACATCTAACAGTTATCTAGATCAAAATGATGAACACAACTCACCAGTAATCCCCACAAGAACAATACCCATTTTCAAAATGATGGAATCTACTTGAATCCCTAACAGTTATCTTCCTCCTGACTATCTTTGATATCAACTTGATTGCAGCATGACAATCTGAACAAGCTCTCAAATTTTTCATTACCAATATAGGTGATCCTTCAGGTGTACTAATCAATGCAAATGCTATTGCCAAACGCTCGCTGTGGTACATCAGTGATTCTGATTTAACATCTTCATCCCAATCATGAAGAGAGCAGCTAGTGTCAGGCTTGTAACCTAGCTCCTCCATCTGTTTCAACAAGGTATCTAATTTTCTCTGGATTTGCTCCCACCAAGAATGGGATCGATCATTTGCAGAGAAAACATGCACCTCATTCATAATCTCAACCCAACTGTAACCAGGAACCTTCTTAATTCCTTTTTCACGCATTGCCTTCTTCAACTTTGCAACAGTTTCCCAGTTACCGGCAGCAGCATACATATTGGACATATTTACATAAGTAGCAGCATCACTGGGATCCATGTTGTATAGTTCGTCAGCCACTTTCAGCCCGAGTTCCCAGTTTTTATAAATCTTACATGAGTTCAAAACTGATGATAACATTATCTCATCTGGGCAAAAAGGCATTTGATTTATCAACTTCTCTGCTTGGCTGAAGCACCCACGGCGGCACAAGACATCAACCATTGATGTATAGTGTTCTCTCTTTGGCTCAATGTGATAAACCGAATGCATGTCATTGAAGTATTTAAGTCCTTCTTCAACTAGCCCACTACGGCTGCAAGCAGTTAGAACGCTCAGGATGCTTACCGAATCTGGATGGACTGCAGAAAAAACCATTTCGTTGAATAGTTTGATAGTGCCCTCACCATCTCCATTTTGAGCATATGCAGTGAGCAGAGCATTCCATGACACAGCATTCCTACTTGGCATCTCTCTGAAGGCTTGAATAGCATATTCCATGGATCCACACTTAGCATACATGTCAACCAATGCACTTCCACAAAATACATTTAGCCAGAAACCAGAACCAACTAGATGAGAGTGCAACTGTTTTCCTAGTGCAACTGAAGTTAAACTTGCAGCCGCCTTTACAATGATTCCCAGAGTGGACTGATCTGGCATGACATTAGCCATGCGCATTTCACTAAACTTTCTTATACCTTCTTCGTAAAATCCTCTATGCACTAGACCTGAGATCATGGCTGTCCAAGGGACGGTTCCTCTTGTTGAAAGCGATTCGAAAATCAGGGTTGCTTCTTTAAACTGACCACATTTTGCATACATATCAACAACAGAATTTGCCACTTGATTTTCTGAATTAGCTCTTGTTACAATGCATTGGCAATGGATTTGTCTACCCATGTCCAAACTCGGCATGTTGGCTGCTATGCTCAAGATAGTTGAGAAAGGGAACTCAGCCCTGCTAAATTTATTAGACTGTAATTCTTGGAAAAGAGCAAGAGACTCCAAGTACTTCCCTTCCCGTGCTAGGCCTGATATCATGACATTGTAAGAAATACCATCTCGCTCTGGCATCTCATAGAAGAACTTGGCAGAATCTTTTAGACAATAATGCTTTGAATAAAGATCAAGGAGAGCATTACCGACAAAAACATCTTGTACAAAGCCTGTCTTGACTAATAAATTATGTACCTGCTGACCTAATTGTAAGTTTCCAAGAGCAACAGAAGCTGCCAAAACCCCAGCAAACGTGAAATCAGAAGGCTCAAGACCCACATTACGCATTTTCCTGAACAGACCAATTGCATCTTCATTTAAACCACTGTCTGAGTATCCTGAGATCAGGGTATTGTAGGTCACGGAATCCCTTTCAGGCATCTCACTGAAGACCCTCAAAGCCAAGCCCAACTGATAACATTTGCAATAACAATCTACTAACGTATTGCACACCCTTAGTTCTATATTACATCCTAATTTAATAACATGGGCATGAGTTTGAAGCACTTGGCTCATCACCTTCTCATCATTAAACCCAGATAAGAGTGCAGTAAAGGTCACATGATCCGGCTCAGTGCCATATCTACACATATCAAGATAGAGACTAAATGCATCAAATGGGTAATGATACTTGGAGTATCCACCAATCATAATAGTCCATGTCACATTTGTTCGAGCATCAACACTGTCAAATAACCTCTTAGCAGTGAAAAGATCACCGGCCTTGACATAGCCAGATATCAAGGTGTTGGTAGAGATAATGTTTCTATTAGGCATTTCATCATACACCTGGTAAGCCTTGGAGAATTCCCCACTTTCCAAGAGACGCTCCATAAGGAAGTTAGCGCGGCTCGTGTTCGGGTCAAAACCCGTTTTGACAATCCGGGCATCGATGACTTTAGCATGCTTGTTTGCAGATACAGGTTGTGGCAAATTGCGAGACGCTTGGTGGGTTATGAATGAAGAGGAAACCTTTTGAATTGCGTTCACCCAATGCCTCTGTTGTTTCATAATGCGTTCTATACATTTGAGCGTGTTGTGACCTTGGATAAATGTTTCTGCTTAAACTGATAGTTTGACTTCTTTTGGTAAACAAATTTGCGTGTCTCCGCTGAGCACCTTGCTACAATGGCAACTTTCATGTAGCTCAAAAGTCTGAAACTGTTTGTATTCCGTCTTTCTTTGTTGATTGTTCTCTCTGAAATAACGAAGAAATTATTGAACGAAACCAAAGAAAATCACTCAATCCCAAGTCGAAAAATCGAACGAAAACGGAAGAAATCAAAGAGAAGAAATAGTACGAACTACAACCTTGGGTGGTCGCCGGAAGGGATGAGTGGCTGCTGAGCAAAACACCGACTGTCGATGGAAGGAAAACAGGGCGTAACGGCGTGAGGTCCTAACTCCCAATTAAAGTCTTCATTTCGTTTTTTTTTTAAAAAAAAATTCGGATTTGATTCGGTATGAAACCGAAGTTAAAGATTTTCTCAATAATAAGTAACCGGTTCATGTATGGAACAAAAATAGTAAATATGGTACGACCGTATGCAATACTGTCACATATCGTGTCATTTAATGAATTTCGGGAAGCGCGGTAACTATTTTGTAATTGTAGGAAGTTATGATACACGGAAACCTCTAGATTGTGTCGTTTCTCGTGTCTTTTTGTGTCGGAAATTTGGAAGCTTCCGGAAATCTCGGACACAGTCAAAATAATGAGGACACGGTCAAGACAGGTTTCCAACATCGGGAACGAGTCGGAAACATCCAAACCATGATCATGAATAACGGCTCAATGTGGGATCCATCATGACCATTGCGTTTTGTTTTCTTTTTTAGAATTTAAGATGAATAAGACATTCATGACTAGTGCATAAATATCAATTAACGCAATCAATATTCTTTTTTATCAATATTTCTACAACTAATGACACATTCATGTGTCATTGGTTATATCGTATATGCATCTCTTCTTATTATATAAAAAATTCTCATCACAAGAGCTTTAAAACGATATACTACTTATATTTTTTAGCCGTGTCCCAATTTTCTACAATTTTAGGATTGTCGCTTTCTTGTTTCTCGCTGTGTCCGTTTCCCGTATTCGTGTTCATTTCTGTGCAACATAGATAGGAAGGTTAGACGACATTTTTTTCCTTTTGAAAATTGTTTTCAAAAGAGGGATGCAGTGACAATTTCGTAATTTTCATGAAATTTTTTTACAGTTATGTTCATTTTTTTTGTTCAATTAGTTCAAACTGTTTATTCTTATTTTTTTTACCCTTTTTTCTTCAAAATTTATACATTTTTATTCAAACATATTTCAAATAGTATAAAAATTTTGAATTTTTTTACTCTAGTTTTTCCCTTTATTCTTTTGTTTCAAATTATTTGTTCTAATGGTTCATATTTTTTTCAATTAGTTCAAATTGTTTGTCCTATTAGTTCTTATTTTCTTAACATTTGTTTCGTTCAAAATTTTTATACATTTTCATTCAAATGTTTTTAAATTAAGAAAACAACGGGGCAATAAAGCCTTTTTTGATAACTAGATACATAGTAGGCCCTTATATTTTTCGGAATTAAAAAAAGATGAAATTCCTGGGTTATTTTTGGAATTGACGGTTTAATGAAGGGTTAAGGTGGTAAATTTTGTGGTGCTAAATTATGGAAATATTGTTTTGCAGATCCCGGGTATCTTCATCTAGATGGTAACTATTCGATCTTTCAACTTCTTCATTCTTGCTCAAAACTGAATCCAAACCCTAACTAGCGATTTCATCCTTTCTCATGACTTACCGGATTATCCATCTTCATCATCTAAGCCCGAGTCTTCATCGTCGCCGTTTCGGGAGCCAGAGTCGACATTCTATTTTCCACTCCACCACTTATTCATCATTACTCAAACACAAGTCGAAACCTTACCCTCGATTTCTCACATTCTTCATCCGAACTCAAGGTCGCCGCCCGCCGGCTCCACAATCTTCATCTCAAAGTGTTCTTGTTGCAATCGTCGTTGGATTGTGTGTAATTTTCGACATCGTCACTGCCAGTCTTCCATCTTTCATTCTTCTCTTTGATTTTGAATCGAAATCACCTTCTGTCAATCTGCGATTCCCCAATTTATGTTGCCTATTACTAAATTTGAAGTTTCTCTCCAATCCGGCCACATATTCTATCTTTAGCAGGTTTGTATTTATTCAATCCTCCATTTTCGTTTACTATTTGCACAAGGATTGAACTAAGTCGGAAAAACTGTTGCATGGATGTACAAAATTTAATATTTGATCGAAACAAAGGCCCAAATTTGTTCTAGGTTGAATAGTAGTTGTGTGTGTGATTTGTTACCTTGTTTTAGTACATTTTCCAGTCAGTTGGTACATTTTGTGTGTGTATATTATCGAGTTGATATTGTTTAAGTAATGTGAAGAGTTTATTGTTTTGAGTTGGTCAAATGAAATGAAATGTAGTTAATTTTGTTCATTTGTGTAGTACATCAAATGAGGTGGTTTGTTGGTTTTTGGCTAAAATAAATGTTGCATTATGTGGTGATTACAACTAGTTAGATCAATCAATTTAGATTTTATTTTAATATGTTCAAAAATAGTAAGCATTAATTTATATGAAATTGTTTATTTCGGTTTCAAAATAAAAATAAAAACATTTGATGGCTCGATCAAAGGCTAGTGGATCAAAACCAAGAAAGGTATCATCACAAATGGAAGCAACTGTTGTCAAATCTGATCAGGTAACTTATTTATTCTACAATTTTATTTGGTGTGTACCAATATATATGTTTGATGTTGTTCATTGGTAATGTATGTAAGAAATTAGTAGTAACTGTTGTGATGGGTTATAGGTTTGTGATTGTTTGTATATATGAGTTGTGTATGGAAAAAAATATTGGATATGACATTTCACACATTTGTAGATAATGTTATGATGTGTTATTGACTATTGTAGTCATTGTGTATTGAATAATATATATGATTGTGTATGAAAAGTGTTTTTATACATGATGGTGTGACATATAGTGAAAACTTATAGCATATTATGTGCACACGTGTGTGTTTGGACATATTTGTGTAATATCATATTTCTTGTTTTTGATTGACATACTCCTCACAATAGCCCTGTGAACTATTATGATGCAATTTAGATGTGTTGTTTAGTTCTGACTAGTAAAATATGTATTGGTTGTTATAAGATTTGTGTATGAATATATTTTAGTTCATCTTGGTGTACATAATTCTCTTGTGTATGAACAAACATAATTGTGTCGGATAGATATATATTTTTTACGTAATATTGTGCACTACTTTGTGTAATGTTTGATTTATAATGTATACAATATTATTTCAATCTATACTGCTTGGTATAAATTCTTTGTGTACAGTTGTGTAATATCATCATACTTGTGTTATGCACATGTATATCACAATAGTAATATTGTTTAATGTTTATAGTTTTTGAGTGCATAGTTGTGTGTAAGTACATATGTATAATGTGTAAATGGTTTGTGTGTAATATTTGTTTAATATTATCTACTAAATATGTTGTTGTCAAATACATATGCCGACAGACTTGTGTGGGAGGGTCTTCTACACAAGATATAACTCGTCTTTATGCAAAAGACGACTACCATGTGAAGGTTAGTACTGTAAATTATAATACGCACATTGTGTATATGTAAATGTATTTATATTTGTATGTGTATTTTGCAGTTTACCTACAAATATGAGGAGAACGAGAGAAATAAAAATGTGAGAACCAATTGCTTTAGTCGGCTACACCTTATTCCACAAATTCTCGATGAATTGTTGGATGAAGATAATTTGAAGTTAAAGCAAGGTATATTCGGGCCAATTATAGAGATGAGCACCAAGTTGAAAATGTCGAACCAGTTGATTCACTTCATGCTAATAAGGGAAATTAGAACAAAAAGGCAGTATTCAATGTGGTTTGCAATAAACGATGTGTTATTGAGGTTTGGTTTGACTGAATTCTTTGAAATAACTGATTTGATTTGTAGTGAAGACAATCTCATCAATGTAGAAAAAATGAACCCAGTGTAAATGAGGCCAGTTGTTGGACATGATCGGTGCACTAATGTCCGGTTAGAGAAGATATTTATGAAAGAACCAAATGATTCCGAGTGCAAGTACAAGATGGCATTGATTATTTTCATTGAAGGTGTGTTGGTGGCCAAGGACAAGAAAGCCATGGTAACACAACACACAATCAATCTTGTCAACAACATGGAGTTATTGAACTCTTATCCATGGGATCGATTTGCATTTCTCCAAACGAAAAGGTTCCTAAAAACATGCGATCCATGGAAGATAAGGGTCAGTGGAGGGTATAACATTGGTGGGTTTCCATTAGCACTACATGTGATAGTTATTTTCATGCAATAGTAGCTTAGTTTATGTGTCATGCCAATATTTTTGATTTTTTTTTTTTTAATTTTACAAATCTTGGCTTTTAATTCTATTCTTAAGCTTGCAAGCCCATTTGCAACTGTCAAGGATTCAGATTGCATGCCTCTTTGTTTGAAGTTTGTATCAAAGTTTGTATAGGGAAGGCAATTCCCTAGTGTTGAGATAAAGTGATGCGCCCTTGACCACCATGACCGTAGATGAGGAGGACGATGCTTTGCACATTCGCTCCGATGAACCGCTCACTCGTTCTCGAGCCAAAGTCATCGCCCAAGCTGCCGGCTCAATAATCATGCGCACCATCACATCTCTCGGACCCGTTATGATGCGTCCTTGGAGGTAACCAAGGATAACTCCGGATCTAGATCAAGCAAAGCTCCAACTACTCCTTGATTCTTTGTGCGACGTTGTATCGTTTTAGATCGAAAAGGCGGAAGCGATGAAGATGGATGGAGAAATGAAAGGTTGATTCGATCTAGAGAGATCGAATAAACCTTTTTGTGTGGATCAAAGGTTGATTCTTAAGAAGAATCCTCGAATATGGATTTCTTGGATCAAAGACGAGATCCAAGGAAGAAATTTGAGAGATTGACGGGAGGTTTGATGCCCAAGCTAAGTCAGAGGAAATTCTTCTAAAAAACTTAGTAATATTGAACATGAAAAATAAGTAAGGCAAGATATCCCTTATATAGAGAGTCTTGCCTACCTATGGGCCAACGGGCCAAACAAACATACATAACGAAAAGCCCAAAAAGGGGGAAACCCTAAAAGATAAGATCAAAAGGGAATATTCTATACGGAATATCCCTTTTATTACATAAAAAGGAAAACATGAAAAATATAGTCCGAAAGTAAGCTAGCTTCATACCATGGAGTCGGAAAGACGAGACATGCCGCTAACGGGACCGGTAGCCTATGCCATGGTGGTGTAGAAACACGACATGCCGGTAACGGATCCAAGTGAAGAAGTGGTGCGGGCCATGATGGAGCCGGTGGCTCGGGCGATGGCCTTGGCTCGGGAGCGGGTGAGCGGTCCATCTGAGCGAACCCTCAAAGCATCGTCCTCATCATCTATGGTCAACGTCAAAGGGGCATCCAAGGGCGCATCGGTCCCCCCATCTTGGTTGTGAAACATCCCCATTTCACCATCGTCAGAGAGGGGCTCAACATGTAACACCCCAAATCCGTAGGACGAGAGTGCTACTGGGCTAGGATCTCACAATGGATCCTGACCCTAGCATGACAACAAATTCACTGAATCTTACAACAAGACACCAATAGATTAAAACAAAACATAAAAATGATATATATATAAATATATATATATATATATATATATATATATATATATATATATATATATATATATATATATATATACATATCAAAAAGGTGATACAAGGTACTGCTGAGTACAAAGTCAAAACATGAATCCGTACAACGTAAATAACCCATATCCCACGAATACACCCAGTGTACGGAACCCTAAGCAGATCACCCCTCTGGATCACTTTGCAGCTCTCCTAATCTGCAAGGGATCTACAACACGGTATAAAACCGTTAGCTAACTATACACATATATAAGAAGATGCTAGAGCACAAACACACATCAATAATATTAACACATCATCATGATATCACACATTTACCCGGTTTATTATCTTTAATAAGTTAAATCACTCAATCGTATAAATAGATGTATATAAAGATATGTGACACGAGGAATATAATCCCCGCCTCTGAGTGCTCTAGCCAGCTGGAGTAGTATCAGCACACCTCCCGTGTACCATATGGGAGTGGTGAGGGTCCTTCCCGTATACCAGATTTGGCCTGACTACAGAGAACCTCCCAGACTCCACTACGGGATGAAAGGGAAAGGTTATCACGACCACTACAATGGGCGGTCAATATAACATAGATCGTGACCATAATAACACATGCTATAAAGCATATAACACACACACCACTCAAGCATACATCCAATATAAGGATAGTAGCTAAGTAAGTCCTATGGACTTACCTCAATATCGGGAGTAACTCAAGTACGATCAACTCTCCGACTGGTCCACTCCAAACTAGAGGACAACACGGCCTATACAAGGCATACATATATATATATATATATCAAACTCCTCTCACACAAAGGGGTCACACCTAGACTCAAGGGATCCATAAGGATCATATCCAACTCGTAACCTCAAGGCCGTAACCGGCATATCTATATCATACTCATCATAAACCGATACCTAGCATGGTACTAGTTCCCTCATACTAGGAAAGGAAAGGAGCTACCCAACTATGGGTAGTCCCGGGACAAGACGCACCTGCGTGATCAAGGGACGCAGGGGCGGAATGGATAACCCGCGGGCGCGGCAGGGAGCAGTCGCAGGGGCGGTGACAAGGTACGCAGGCGACGCAGGCAAGGCGCTGACGCTGGCGCGGGCGCTGCGGCACGGCTTCCGCAGGGGCGGTGGTTTCCAGGGGGGGGGGGGGGGGGGGGGTGACAGTGCAGAGCGAAACCCCGCGAGTTGTCTTTCACTTTTCACGTGATTAAATCACGTCTCCTCTCTTCCAGATTCCCATCCATACATATATATACACAAGTTAACATCACCCTATGATCAAGCATCTAATCCTAAGCTAAAGAAAGGAAGAATCAAGCAAAGAGAAGAATAACAAAGAATGCTTACCACAACTGTGGTTAGCTAAACGAATGATCACCAACACTCTTACTGGCTTCCAAGCACAACAACACTCATCAAAAGCATCATCGTCATCAAAGCCACAACAAAACTCTTCCAAAACCAAGGAGAATCAAGAACAAGATCAAAGAAGATGAAGGAGAAGCAAGAAGGACGTGAGGGAAGCTGTAACATGGAATGAAATGGAACCCTTGCTCAGCAAGGTAAAACGAAAAAGTAAGGGTGAAAGGTAAAGCACGGTCAAAAGAGTCAACAAAACCGGCTGCAGCCGCCAGAAACCGCAGGGGCGGTTCCATGAGCCGCAGGGCGGAAACCCGCAGGGGCGGCAGTCAGGCCCGCGGGTGCGGTAAGGCCAATCTCGGCTAAGGACCAAGACTCGGTCCGAAAGAAAAAGGCTCTCACATCTCACCCCCCTAAAAACAAGTTTCGTCCCGAAACTTGCAAAGTCCTGAAACCACTCGGACTCAAAAGCCGAGGTAAAACTCTCTATAATCTCAAGCATAAGCATGGAGGAACTCATCCACTCTAACAGCAAACTATACTATCCAAGGCCTAGAGAAAGCCATCTCTAGCCAAACTATAAACGTATCACAAGGCATAGAGGAATCACATCTCTAGCTGTATCATATCCATAACAGTAAGGCATGGAGGAAGAACATCTCCAGCACTACTATGTCCATCAAAATAGCATGGAGGATAGAACAATCTCCAGCTAAACCTATCATATCACAATAGCATGGAGGAAAGAACCATCTCCAGCTATAAACAAAAATCATACTAGCATAACAAGATCTAATAAGATCATAATCACATCAAAGCTAGCATGAAATAAACACATCATAGCATATAATAATATAAGCATATAAGCAGATAAGACTCACCAAGCTAGTACTAAGATCTACTCGGTGATCCTACTGGTGCACCTATCTCGGCATAGAACTCTGGATAGTTCCTCTAGATACTATCCTCAGTCTCCCATGTAGCCTCCTCGGGTCCTCGTCTCGACCACTGTATCCTCAACATAGGAATGTCCTTCGAACGCAGGCGTCTCATACCTCGCTCTAGGACTGCAATAGGATGCTCAACAAACGTGTGGTCCGGCTCAACCACCAAATCATCACAACTCACGATGTGTCTCGGATCTCGTATGTACTCCCTCAGCTGAGACACATGAATACAGGGTGAACACCCTCTAATCTCGGAGGCAAGGCTAATCTGTAAGCTGCGCTCCCAACCCGATCCAGAATCTCGAACGGTCCGACATATCGGGGGCTCAACTTCCCCTTAATGCCAAAACGCCTAACACCTCGTGTCGGGGACACTCTCAGCCACACATGGGCTCCAACTCTAAACTCTAGAGGTCTACGCCTCCTGTCAGTATAAGACTTCTGACGGCTCTGTGCAGTCAGCATACGCTCTCTGATCAATGCTACTCGGGTCATATCATCCTGAATCTGATCAGGTGCTAAACCACTGACATTGCTCTGCTCATCCCAACATAACGGGGTACGACATCTCTGTCCATACAGTGCCTCATATGGGGCCAGCCCAATAGATGCATGCCAGCTGTTGTTGTAGGAGAACTCAACAAGTGGGAGATGATCCGTCCACACCTGTCCCCAATCCAACACACAAGCTCGCAGCATATCCTCCAGGGTCTGAATGGTCCTCTCTGACTGACCATGTGTTTGAGGATGGAACGCAGTCGTGAAGTGCAAGCTCGTCCCCAGGGCAGTCTGAATCTGCTGTCAGAATCTTGAGGTAAATCGCCCATCTCTGTCTGAGACGATCGTCTTCGGTACACCATGGAGTCTCACTATCTGCCTAGTGTACTCCTCACGTAATCTGCTCACCGGCCACGTCTCCCTAATAGGAATGAAACGTGCCGTCTTCGTCAATCTGTCTACTATGACCCAGATGGCATCAAAACTCCGGCTCAGCCTCAGTCCGGTCACAAAATCCATGGTGACGTCCTCCCACTTCCTCTGTGGAACAGGAAGTGGATGGAGCTCACCCCCAGGTCTGAAATGCTCGATCTTGACCTGCTGGCAGGTCGCACATTGTGCCACAAATCTGGCCACATCGGGCTTCAGCCCTCCCCACCAATATATACGTCTCAAGTCTTGATACATCTTACTCGTACCTGGATGTACGGAGTAAGGTGTACAGTGAGCCTCCTATAAAATCCTCTGCCTCAGCTCTGTATTAGCAAGTACACAGACGCGACCGCGGCGCCTCAAAACTCCATCTGCTCCAAGCAGAAACTGTGGTGCCTCATCCCGAGACATCTTATCTCGTATCCTCATCAAAGTAGGGCGGGTCTCCTGGTTCTGTTGGATCTCGCCCAACAGATCAGGAAGGACCTCTAATGTACGTAGCTGGGCATCCTCATCAGGAAACTGGATGTCCAGCTCTAACCAGATCAGGTCTCTCTGCAACTGATGTTGAACTGTCAGCCTCGCAATCGCCTGCTCTCGAGGCGACTTCCTGCTCAGGGCGTCGGCGACAACGTTTGCCTTCCCTGGATGGTACAGAATCTCAAAATCAAAGTCCTTGATCAACTCGATCCACCTATGCTAGCGGTTATTCAATTCCCGCTGTGTGAAAATATACTTCAAACTCTTATGGTCTGTGAAGATCTGACATGTAGCACCATACAGGTAATGTCTCCAGATCTTCAGTGCATGAACTACCGCTGCCAACTTCAGATCATGAGTCGGGTAGTTCTCCTCATACGTCTTCAACTCTCGAGACGCATAAGCAATCACTCTGCCTCGCTGCATCAAAACACATCCCAAGCCTAGCTTGGATGCATCACTGTAAACCACAAAATCCTCAGTACCCTCTGGATGTGCCAAAATAGGAGCAGAAGTCAAACGCCTCTTCAACTCCTCAAAACTCTGCTTGCACTGATCAGACCACACAAATCTGGTAGTCTTCCTCAACAAACTCGTCAGTGGACGGACAATCACAGAAAATCCCTCCACAAAGCGTCTGTAATAACCGGCTAGGCCAAGGAAACTACGTACTTCCTTGACGTTCGTCGGTGTTGTCCATGCTGCTACTGCCTCAATCTTCGCTGGTCCACCTTGATCCCCTCAGCTGAAACCACATGACCCAGGAATGCTACCTCTGGCATCCAGAACTCACACTTAGAGAACTTAGCATAAAGTTCTCTATCCCGCAAAACCTGCAATACAGTCCTCAGATGTTCTGCATGCTCCTCTCCACTGCGAGAGTATATCAGAATGTCATAAATAAAAACCACCACAAACTAATCCAGGAAGTCAATGAAGATACTGTTCATCAACTCCATAAAGACGGTTGTGGCATTCGTAAGCCCAAATGGCATCACTACAAACTCGTAGTAGCCATATCTGGTCCGGAATGTTGTCCTATGCACATCCTGCTCCCTCACCCTCAGCTGGTGATACACGGAACGCAGGTCAATCCTGGAGAACACAGTCGCTCCCTGTAGCTGATCTAACAAATCATCAATGCGCGGCAGTGGATACTTGTTCTTGATGGTCACCTTGTTCAGCTCTCTGTAATCTATGCATAACCTCAGTGATCCGTCCTTCTTCCATACGAAGAGGACAGGTGCTCCCCATGGGGACACGCTAGGGCGAATGAAGCCCTTCTCAGCCAACTCCTCGAGTTGCTTCTTCAGCTCCAGCATCTCGACAGGCGCCATCCGGTATGGGGCCTTCGAGATGGGTCTCGTACCAGGCTCTAACTCGATACTGAAATCCACACTCCTCTGAGGTGGAAAACTGGACGGCTCAGCAAAAACATCAGTAAACTCACAAACAACTGAGATATCCTCTAACGCAGGACTCTCCCCCTCCTTCATGGCATAACACCAGAAGGCATCGCAACCCTGTGCAATCAGTCAAGCTGCCCGTATATCGCTGATATTAACACATCATCATGATATCACACATTTACCCGGTTTATTATCTTTAATAAGTTAAATCACTCAATCGTATAAATAGATGTATATAAAGATATGTGACACGAGGAATATAATCCCCGCCTCTGAGTGCTCTAGCCAGCTGGAGTAGTATCAGAACACCACCCGTGTACCCTATGGGAGTGGTGAGGGTCCTTCCCGTACACCAGATCTGGCCTGACTACAGAGAACCTCCCAGACTCCACTACGGGATGAAAGGGAAAGGTTATCACGGCCACTACAATGGGCGGTCAATATAACATAGGTTGGTGACCATAATAACACATGCTATAAAGCATATAACACACACACCACTCAAGCATACATCCAATATAAGGATAGTAGCTAAGTAAGTCCTATGGACTTACCTCAATCTCAAGAGTAACTCTAGTACGATCAACTCTACGACTGGTCCACTCCAAACTAGAGGACAACACGGTCTATACAAGGCATACATATATATATATATATATCAAACTCCTATCACACAAAGGGGTCACACCTAGACCCAAGGGATTCATAAGGATCATATCCAACTCGTAACCTCAAGGCCGTAACCGGCATATCTATATCATACTCATCATAAACCGATACCTAGCATGGTACTAGTTCCCTCATACTAGGAAAGGAAAGGAGCTACCCAACTATGGGTAGTCCCGGGACAAGACGCACTTGCGTGATCAAGGGACGCAGGGGCGGAATGGATAACCCGCGGGCACGGCAGGGAGCAGCCGCAGGGGCGGTGACAAGGTACGCAGGCGACGCAGGCAAGGCGTTGACGCTGGCGCGGGCGTTGCGGCACGGCTTCCGTCGGTGGTTTCTAGGCGCAGGGGCGGTGACAATGCAGAGCGAAACCCCGCGAGTTGTCTTTCACTCTTCACGTGATTAAATCACGTCTCCTCTCTTCCAGATTCCCATCCATACATATATATACACAAGTTAACATCACCTTATGATCAAGCATCTAATCCTAAGCTAAAGAAAGGAAGAATCAAGCAAAGAGAAGAAGAACAAAGAATAGGAAGCTTACCACAGTTGTGGTTAGCTAAAGGAATGATCACCAACACTCTTACTGGCTTCCAAACACAACAGCACTCATCAAAAGCATCATCATCATCAAAGCCACAACAAAACTCTTCCAAAACCAAGGAGAATCAAGAACAAGATCAAAGAAGATGAAGGAGAAGCAAGAAGGACGTGAGGGAAGCTGTAACATGGAATGAAATGGAACCCTTGCTCAGCAAGGTAAAACGAAGAAGTAAGGGTGAAAGGTAAAGCACGGTCAAAAGAGTCAACAAAACCGGCTGTAGCCGCTAAAAACTGCAGGGGCGGTTCCATGAGCCGCAGGGGCGGAAACCAGCAGGGGCGGCATTCAGGCCCGCGGGTGCGGTAAGGCCAATCTCGGCCAAGCCAAACTCAGCTAAGGACCAAGACTCGGTCCGAAAGAAAAGGGCTCTCACACAACATAAGGGGCAAGGTCCTTGACGTTGAACGTCGGGTGTACTCCGTAGGAATCCGGAAGCTCTAACTTGTATGCATTCGGGCCATGGCGGGCTAAGATGCAGAATGGGCCATCACCACGGTCCGAGAGCTTGCTCATGCGTCGAGTTGGAAAACGCTCCTTCCTTTGGTGGAGCCAAACAAGATCACCGGGCTCAAAAGAGACGTCGTGGCGGCCCTTGTTGCGTTGTCCGGCAAGTTGGGTGGCACGACGTTCGAGTTGTGTTCTAGTCCGCTCATGAAGCTCAATGATTTGTGCGGCTCGGTTTGCGGCGATGATGTGTTCTCCGTCCTTGAGCGGGCGGGGAGTGAAGTCCAACGGGGTGTGTGGATTGAGGCCGTAGACAACTTCAAAATGGGACAATTTAGTTGTCGTGTGCCTAGACCTGTTATACGAAAACTCCACAATAGAAAGTAAGTCCTCCCACCTACGTGGGTTGGTCCTAGTGGTGACTCTAAGTAGAGCACCAAGAGTCCGATTGGTCACCTCCGTTTGACCATCGGTTTGGGGTGATAACTACTTGAAAACAAAAAGTTGGTTTCAAGTTTTCCCCATAGCGTTCTCCAAAAGTGACTCACAAATTTCACGTCCCGATCACTCACGATGGAACGCGGTATCCCATGTAAGCGCACCACATTGTCAAAGAATAAGGTGGCAACTTCACTAGCATTTTGGGTGCTCTTACATGCAATGAAATGAGTCATTTTGGAGAATCGATCGACTACCACAAAAATGGAGTCTTTGCCTCGTTTTGACATGGTTAACCCAACCACAAAGTCCATGGATAGATCCTCCCAAGGTCCCATTGGTATAGGCAAAGGAGAATTCAATCCATCCGGACTTTGGCGCGACTTTGCATGATGACATGTGATGCAACCTTTGCAAAACCGTGTCATATGCATGTGCATCCGGGGCCAAAAGAAATGCTCTTTGGAGAGCGGAAAGGGTCTTGGTAGCACCGAAGTGACCACGGTCCTCATGAGCTTCCTTGATCAACAAATGGCGTATAGATGAGCGCGGAATGCAAAGTTTTCCCGCTCGGAAAAGATAGCCATCGTTAATAAAGAAAGACGCGTGCTGATGAGTATGTTTACAATTATTGTATATATAGTTGCTTAACATAAAGTAACTATTCAATTTATGTTTGAGTTTGATATTATGAATTATACATATTGCAGTGGGAGTTGCGGTATATATACCGTCAAGTACATACAATTTCTTGCATCTGGACGGACCGATTTATCGGAGATTACAGAGGATCTTTTGCAGGCCTATAGAGAACAACTTTCGTATGTTGTGTTTTGTAGGGATTGACCCACTTGGTTTCAAGATAGGTAGAGTTATTGTCTATTGTATGTTTTAGACTCCAATTATACATTTCTACTGTTATTTATGTTTAGAATTTTCTTCAATGTTTTTGGAAGAAGTTAATACAATTATGGGAATCACTTGTGTATTACATTTTGTTGAAGTAAGTTTGAACTATGGTATGCTTTATATTTCAGACTCCGACCATTTTTTTTTTCTTCTAAAAGTGTCTTTAATCACTTGTGTATTACATTTTGTTGAAGTTAGTTTGAACTATGGTATACCACCTGTGTACGTTATTTAGTTGTGTAACAACCAAGGACAAGTACAGTGTATCGAACAAATATACCATACAAAGTTCCCTTATTTTATGATATATATGTGTTGTGTTGTGTACATTTATATGTTCAACAACATTAATCACCAATTTAATTGTCGTATGGGAGAACTTGTTATATATGTGTTATGTAGTGTACATTTATATGTGTTGTGTACGTCATTTAGTTGTGTAGTGTATATTTACACAAAAAGATTATGTTTCATACATTGTGTAACATAATCATCCGGTCATTGTGTGCTTCGGAACATATGTATTGTGTATCAGGAAATAATATGTCTAGCAAAATTGAAAGTCTACACAATTGCTCATATGAACCCACTTGTTATGTCATTTAGTTGTGTAACAACCAAGATCAAGTACAGTATATCGAACAAATACACTACACATTGTTCCCTTGTATTATGCTATATGTGTTTTGTGTAATTTGCATCTATATTTTTAACGACATTGATCGACTTACGTAATTTTGTAATGGATACATTGTGTATGAATTGGAAAAACAAGTAAAACTCAATGTTTACACAAATATTATGTTTAATACGTTGTGTAATAGAATAATATGGTTTCTTCAAGCTTTGTAACATATGCATTGTGTATTAGGAAATAATATGTATACCAAAATTGAAAGTCTATACAGTTGCTCACATGACCGCATTATGTTTTGCTACATACTGAAATTGTTTGTTAAATAATAAAATTTCATGGATTTAGACATGTTTTTTTGTTGTGCCAAATTCTACCACAACAACTACATTAGCGAGATCAAAGTCCATGAGTTGATAAACCAGATAAACTTGCTGAAAATCGAGCTTTCCCGCGGGTGATGAAGCGATCATCATGTCTTCGAGAAAGATGATGTTATGATGATGGATTTGACGAAGAATTTGTATCTCCCTCAGAGTGCTAACTGCATTGAATCTGTCGCGCATTGCTTCATTGATCCTCTTCACCACAACTTTCTCCCCTGTTTTCATATTCCGAAAAGAGAACACAAGCCTGAAAGAGCCCGAACCCAAACCCTTGATCGGAACATACTCCGTTGCTAATTCGACTTCAACGCCGCACACAAAGTACCTCTCAGTCCCACCTTTCACTTTCTTCTCTACCAATTTGTTGTTACTGTAGCCTGCTGCTTTTGAACAATCATCGAAGACATTCTTGAGCTTGCGCACAGAGCTAATTTCAATTTCAAGATTCTAACGGATATTTTCAATTTCAAGGTTTGTAATTTGTATCTGAAATTGTTTCCTAAATAATAAAATTGTTGATTTAGACATGTTTTCCCTTCAAGTGAGTCCCGTCTACTGTTATAACCTACAAAAACAATTATCATACATTAGAAAGATATATAAATATGTTTATCTGTTCCATGTGATATGATTTCAGTTATGACAATACGCATGGTCGTTTAAAAAAGTAAAATATTTTATTTTAACATGTGTACCGGGTTATTAATAGTTTGGTACACAAGGATATCAATGGTCATGTAATACATAAACAATAGGAGGTAATTTCAGTATTACCTTACGCATTACTTCGTATCTTTTAATGGATTGTTCATAGGCCACTAACACATATTTGAAATGTTTGTCCTTGTCAACCTCAAGAGAAACAATGGTTTCCTGGGTTGACATCCATTAACATATACAAACATGATGGTATTGAACTGTAATTGTCCTCCGAGGTACCTCTAATCACGTCCTTCACGGTTTCTTGTGCCATCCAACACTTCAAATAACTAGCATCAATTTGGTGCAAACTTTTCATTACCGTGATGATATGGTTGAATGAAGCTAACTTTTTGGAATTACCATACATACAATGTAAGGAACACTTGATCTGTTGATATTGTGTAGACAGATTGATACAAAATTCACAAATTGGGAAATACGAATGATTAACTTACATTGACTTCACCTTCTCAATTATTACATGGTACGAAGCTTCTCTTTTCATTGATCTTCGCAAGTGAAACGAACTTGTGTGGGTGGAGAAATACTTTGTTGTGGTAAAGTATTGTGACTGACCTAGCATAGAGAAACACACTCGCCACTTACAATCTTTGTCGATACATTTTGTTGTTACTGCCTTCTTCTTTGACTTCACAATCTTATATTGTGAACAATCTGCGATAATATTTTGACACAGAGCATTCTTCAGTTCTATTTCAGTAGGATATGTCTTTCCAATTATTAGATCTAAACTATCTGCAGACGGTACACAACTACTTATTTGAGGAACAAGGACAACTGTGTCACACGATGTATCCATCAACTTTTCGGTTTCCATTAGTACTATAGATGATGCACCAATTTCATTATGATTATGTCCATCAATACTCTGTATAGGTGTCAACACGCCTTCTCTTACGCCATTTTCTAGCTCAATTCCAAACCCTTTGTCCTGCTTGTGTAACTTGATCATCAATCTTTGGTCATTATTCTCTAACTGAACCATGTTGACGCACAAATGAACACTCCAACTAAATTGTTGCATGTCACTTATCTCAACTAATGTGTCAGAATCCTCCTTTGTGTTCACACTAAATGGTTTGAGTGCAGGACTGAAAGGATTTTTGTAGGTCAACTGTATCTCAACGTTTGACGTACATAATCCAAATCTAGAAGCAATCAGTGTTAAAAGATCTTCAAATGTGCATGAAACGTCAATACCTAAAGGCTTACTTAAGAAGTTTCCATTTTAATTCCATTCGCAATCTTAATTCATCCAAAGCCCCCCACAATACGTTAACACACACACAACCGTCTCACTATTACACAAGGATCTAGTATTGCATAAAAGATGTAGTACACAAAGATGAAATATAACGGCATACACAAATTGATACACAATGTCAAAAGTCAAATATTACTTCATACACAATGTTAAACGCCATCACTGTTACACAAAATCTACATATTTCCATATACATGTTATTCTGTACACAAACATCACATATTAACGCATACACAAATATCAAATTTCACGGAATACACAACGTCAAACAAATACATACACAAACTTCTGAGTAATCAGATATGTACACACAAAGATAATAGTTTGTGTATAAACACAAACATCAGATATTACGGCATACACAACGTTAAACAACAACATAGACAAATAGAAGAATAGGTCAACTATCGATTCGAGAAAAAATATAACTATTGGTATAGTTCATTTATGTTCGGATTCAAAATGAAGAAAAAAACTTAACTTATGCACAAAACCAATATTGAACAACGAAGAACAAGTCAATGGCGAACATGTCTATTAGTTTCGTTCGGAGTTCATAACAATTTGTACAATTCATTTTCATTCGGAATTCAAAACGAACACAAATACATACCTTATGCACAAACTCAGTCGAACGACGAGAAATTTTGATCTTTTCTAATGGACGGCACAAATCTGGACGCAATTTACTGTCTTCCAATTAGAAGACTGTTGAGAGAAAGGAAAATCGGCTTTTTTGTTTCTGTGTGAACGTGATAATTGTCTTAACAAATAAGATATTTAGTTGAGGTGAGAGAAAATATATTTTTGTCAGAATCTTCTTATTTATCCTAATTAGTTTTTTTGTGTATAATTAGAGGGACTTATTTTGACAGAAATGAAACAAAAGAGCCTTAATTATGCTCAATTATACACAGGGGCCCTATGGCCCATTTAATTCTTGAATTAATAGTACAAAAAATTTTTAAAAAATTTATTCCAATTTTCACCTTGCTTCTCTTAGTTCACACTATTTGTTCTAATTATTCATATTTTTGTTCAATTAGTTCAAACTATTTGTTCAAGTATTTCTTACTTTTAACAATTAGTTTAAAACTTACAAAGTAATACGTGAAAATATTGTGTAATGTTAGTTCAAAAATTGTGTTTTATTAGTTCAAACATGTACAAGTAACAAAATGCATAATAATATACCTACAAAATAAACAAAATATGTGAACTAATTATAAAAAGTGATTGGACCTTGGTCATGAGCTTCTCCCTTTCCTCAAACTCTTCTTAGACATCTACTCTTTATTTTTGAGAAGAATGAGGTTCAAGTGCCTTCCGGCCATGTACGGAGTCTTCTACGAGCGTCCCAAACGTTCTAGATCGGTTGAGAGGAGCGGTCCGTGTGATCCTCCCCACTAAATCCCGTGTTTTCTCTTTGCGTTGGCCTCATATTCTTCGATCTTATCCTAGAATTTCCACAAGGACTCGGTTGGTTCCCATGCCATCTTTGTCTCAGGAAGTCCCTTCCATCACGCTAAGTATTCGAGCCTTGGGCGTCGATACTTCTCGTGAACGACCCGATCCAACATGATCTCCTCAACTTCCTTGTCGAAAGAAGTCCGAACTCCCATTGGAGCCCTTTGTGCGTCTCCCCGTGACGGGTCTTCCATGTCTTGGTGGTAAGGCTTGAGCATGCTCACATGGAAGACGGGATGAATCTTCAATTTTGACGGCAACTCGATCTTGTAGGCGGTGCGCCCGATTATTTTAAGAATTCTGAAAGGCCCCTCCTACAGTTGTATCAATGCCTTGTGTAGACTGGTATGTCGCATTATGAAGTGGAGCTTGACCATGACTAAGTCCCCAACTTGATACTCTATGTCTCTTCGGTGTTGGTCATCCCACTTCTTTGTCTTCTTGTTGGCTTTGACAAGGCTAGCATGTAACACCCCGAATCCGTAGGACTCGGAGTGCTACTGGGCTAGGATCTCACAATGCATCCTGACCCTAACCTGACAACTTCACTGAATCTTACAACAAGACACCAATAGATTAAAACAAAACATAGAAACTGATATATATATATACATGTCAAAAGGATGATACATTGTACTGCTGAGTACAAAGTCAAACTGAAATCCGTACAATAAGGATAAACCCAAAATCCCACGAATACGCCCAGTGTACGAAACCCTCAGCAGATCACCCCTCTGGATCACTCTGCAGCTCTCCTAACCTGCAAAGGATCTACAACACGGTATAAAACCGTTAGCTAACTATACACATATATAAGAAGATGCTAGAGCACAAACACACATCAATAACATTAACACATCATCATGATATCACACATTTACCCGGTTTATTATCTTTAATAAGTTAAATCACTCAATCGTATAAATAGATGTATATAAAGATATGTGACACGAGAAATATAGTCCCCGCCTCTGAGTACTCTAGCCAGCTGGAGTAGTATTAGCACACCTCCCGTGTACCCTATGGGAGTGGTGAGGGTCCTTCCCGTATACCAGATCTGGCTTGACTATAGAGAACCTCCCAGACTCCACTACGGGATGAAAGGGAAAGGTTATCACGGCCACTACAATGGGCGGTCAGTATAACATAGGCCGGTGACCATAATAACACATGCTATAAAGCATAAAACACACACACCACTCAAGCATACATCCAATATAAGGATAGTAGCTAAGTAAGTCCTATGGACTTACCTCGATCTCAGAAGTAACTTGCTGCGAACAACTCTCAGAAACGTCCACCCCAAACTAGAGGACAACACAGCCTATACAAGGCACACATACAATCCTATCACAATCCTATCACACAAAGGAGTCAGACCTAAACCCAAGGGATCCATAAGGATCAAGTCCAACTTGTAAACCTCAAAGCCATAACCGGCATAACTATATCATACTCATCAACATCCGAATCCTAGCATGGTACTAAGTTCCTCATACTAGAAAGGAAAGGAACTACCTAACTATAGGTAGTCCCGGGACAAGACGCACATGCGTGAACTAAGGACACAGGGGTGAAAGAGATCACCCACAGGCGCGGCAGGTAGAAGCCGCAGGGGCGGTGACAAGGCTGCAAGCTAACGCAGGCACGGCGCAGGCGCTGGCGCGGACGCGATGGCACGGTCTCCGCAGGGGCGGCGGTTTCCGGGCACGGGGGCGGCGACAGTGCAGAACAAGATCTCGTGATTTTTCTTCGGCTCTTCACGTGATCAAATCACGTCCTTACCATTCCAAATCCACACACCACATGCACATACACATACCAACCATCAAAACCCTTAGCATACATCTAATCCTAAGCTAGAAAGATTGAATCCAAGACGAAGAGAAGGAAAAGAAGCAAGACTCACCACTACTGAAGATCCTAGGCTGCAGGGAAGATCAACACACACCAAGGCTGGCTTCCAAGCTCAGCAAACTCACAGTCATTAACCACAAAAGCCACCACACACATAAATCTCAAACCAACCTCTTCCAAATCAAGAACAAGATCAAGGAAAGCAAGGGAAAGCTAGGAACGAGACGGAAGCTGGAGAGGAAAGTGAAGAACAAACCCTTGATCAGCCAAGGGAAAGATTAATTAAGGTAAAGAGTAAAGCAAAGCACGGGTCAAAGGGTCAACAAAAACGGCTGCAGCCGCAGGAAACCGCATGGGCGGTTCCATGAGCCGTAGGGGCGGGAACCCGCAAGGGCGGCCATCATGCCCGCGGATGCGGCAAGGCCAAACTCGGCCAAAGGAAATCTCGGCTAAGGACGGAACTCGGTCCGAAAGAATAGGGGTCTCACATCTCACCCCCCTAAAAACAAGTTTCGTCCCGAAACTTGCAAAAACCTCGAACCACTCGGACTCACAAGCCGAGGTACACTCTCTCTCTCTCTCTATAGCCTCAAACACAAGCATGGAGGAAAACATCAACTCCAGCAGTAAACTATACTATCCAGGGCCTAGAGGAAAATCATCTCTAGCCAAACCATAAACATATCACAAGTCATAGAGGAATCACATCTCTAGCCGTATCATAACCATAACAGAAAGGCATGGAGGGAGAACATCTCCAGCACTACTATGTCCATCAAAATAGCATGGAGGGAAGAACCATCTCCAGCTAAACCTAAACGTATCACAATAGCATGGAGGAAAGAGCCATCTCCAGCTATAAACAAGAATCATACTAGCACAACAAGATCTAATAAGATCATAATCATATCAAAGCTAGTATGAAATAAACACATCATAGCATATAAGCATATAAGCATATAAGCAGATAAGACTCACCAAGCTAGTACTAAGATCTACTCGGTGATCCTACTTGTGCACCTATCTCAGCATAGAACTCTGGATAGTTCCCCTGGATACTATCCTCAGTCTCCCACGTAGCCTCCTCGGGTCCTCATCTTGACCATTGTATCCTCAACATGGGAATGTCCTTCGAACGCAGGCGTCTCATACCTCGCTCTCTAAGACTGCAAAAGGATGCTCAACAAACGTGTGGTCCGGCTCAACCACCAAATCCTCATAACTCACAATGTGCCTCGGATCTGGTATGTACTCCCTCAGCTGAGACATGTGAAACACAAGGTTAACACCCTCTAATTTTGGAGGCAAGGCTAATCTATAAGCTGCGCTACCAACCCGATCCAGAATCTCGAACGGTCCGACATATCGGGGACTCAACTTCCCCTTAATGCCAAAACGCCTAACACCTCGTGTCGGGGACACTCTCAGCCACACATGGGCTCCAACCCTGAACTCTAGAGGTTTACGCCTCCTGTCAACATAAGACTTCTGACGGCTCTGTGCAATCAGCATACGCTCTCTAATCAATGCTACTCGAGTCATATCATCCTGAATCTGATAAGGTGCTAAACCACTGACACTGCTCTGCTCATCCCAACATAACGGGGTACGACATCTCTGTCCATACAGTGCCTCATATGGGGCCATCTCAATAGATGCATGTCAGCTGTTGTTGTAGGAGAACTCAACAAGTGGGAGATGATCCGTCCACACTTGTCCTCAATCCAACACACAAGCTCGCAGCATATCCTCCAGGGTCTGAATGGTCCTCTCTGACTGACCATCTGTCTGAGGATGGAACGCAGTAGTAAAGTACAAACTCGTCCCCAAAGCAGTCTGAATCTGCTGCCAAAATCTTGAGGTAAATCGTCCATCTCTGTCTGAGACGATCGTCCTCGGTACACCATGGAGTCTCACTATCTGCCTAGTGTACTCCTCAACTAATCTGCTCACCGGCCACGTCTCCCTGATAGGAATGAAACGTGCCGTCTTCGTCAGTCTGTCTACTATGACCTAGATGGCATCAAAACTCCGGCTCAGCCTCAGTCCGGTCACAAAATCCATGGTGACGTCCTCCCACTTCCTCTGTGGAACAGGAAGTGGATGGAGCTCACCTCCAGGTCTGAAATGCTCGATCATGACCTACTGGCAGGTCGCACACTGTCCCACAAATCTGGCCACATCGGGCTTCAGCCCTCCCCACCAATATATACGTCTCAAGTCCTGATACATCTTACTCGTACCTGGATGTACACAGTAAGGTGTACAGTGAGCCTCCTGTAAAATCCTCTGCCTCAGCTCTGTATCAGCAGGTACACAGACGCGACCGCGGCGCCTCAAAACTCCATCTGCTCCAAGCAGGAACTGTGGTGCCTCATCCCGAGACATCCTATCTCTGATCGTCTGTAAAGTCGGGCAGGTCTCTTGTTTCTGTCGGATCTCATCCAACAGATCAGGAAGGACCTCTAAAGTACGCAGCTGGGCATCCTCATCAGGAAACTGGATGTCCAACTCTAACCAGATCAGATCTCTTTGCAACTGATGTTGAACTGTCAATCTAGCAATCGCCTGCTCTCGAGGCGTCTTCCTGCTCAGGGCATCGGCGACAACGTTCACCTTCCCTGGATTGTGCAGAATCTCCAGATCAAAATCCTTGATCAGCTCGAGCCATCCTACGCTGGAAATTATTCAATTCCCGCCGCGTGAAAATATACTTCAGACTCTTATGGTTTGTGAAGATCTGACACGTAGCACCGTACAGGTAATGTCTCCAGATCTTCAATGCATGAACTACCGCGGCCAACTCCAAGATCATGAGTCGGGTAGTTCTCCTCATACATCTTCAGCTGCCGAGACGCATATGCAATCACCCTGCCTCTCTGCATCAAAACACATCCCAAGCCTAGCTTGGATGCATCACTGTAAACCACATAATCCTCAGTACCCTCTGGCTATGCCAAAATAGGAGCAGAAGTCAAACGCCTCTTCAACTCCTCAAAACTCTGCCTGCACTGATCAGACCACACAAATCTGGTACTCTTCCTCAGCAAACTCGTCAGTGGACGGGCAATCACAGAAAATTCCCTCCACAAAGCGTTTGTAATAACCGGCTAGGCCAAGGAAACTACGTACTTCCTTGACGTTCGTCGGTGTCGTCCATGCTGCTACTACCTCAATCTTCGATGGATCCACCTTGATCCCCTCAGCTGAAACCACATGACCCAGGAATGCTACCTCTGGCATCCAGAACTCACACTTAGAGAACTTAGCATAAAGTTCTCTATCCCGCAAAACCTGCAATACAGTCCTCAGATGTCCTGCATGCTCCTCTCCACTACGAGAGTATACCAGAATGTCATCAATGAAAACCACCACAAACTGATCCAGGAAGTCGATGAAGATACTGTTCATCAACTCCATAAAGACGGTTGGGGCATTCGTAAGCCCAAATGGCATCACTACAAACTCGTAGTGGCCATATCTGGTCCGGAATGCTGTCCTGTGCACATCCTGCTCCCTCACCCTCAGCTGGTGATACCCGGAACGCAGGTCAATCCTGGAGAACACAGTCGCTCCCTGTAGCTGATCTAACAAATCATCAATGCGCGGCAGTGGATACTTGTTCTTGATGGTCACCTTGTTCAGCTCTCTGTAATCTATGCATAACCTCAGTGATCCGTCCTTCTTCCGTACGAAGAGGACAGGTGCTCCCCATGGGGACACGCTAGGGAGAATGAAGCCCTTCTCAGCCAACTCCTCGAGTTGCTTCTTCAGCTCCAGCATCTCGACAGGCGCCATCCAGTATGGGGCCTTCGAGATGGGTCTCGTACCAGGCTCTAACTCGATACTGAAATCCACACTCCTCTGAGGCGGCAAACTGGACGGCTCAGCAAAAACATCAGTAAACTCACAAACAACTGGGATATCCTCTAATGCTGGACTCTCCCCCTCCTTCATGGCATAACACCAAAAGGCCTCGCAACCCTGTGCAATCAATCTAGCTGGCCGTATAGCACTGATAATTGTGCCTACCTTTCCAAGGTCCCAACCTCGGAAAACCTCTATCTGGCCTAACTCGGTAGAGAGGGTAACAGTCCTCCTACCTACATCTAGAAATGCAGAGTGTCTAGCCATCAAATCCATACCTAAAATGACTTCTTCATGCTCTAGTGGCATGACAAAGAAGTCAACTAGTAACACACGGGTCCCTACAGAAATGGGACAACCGTGAATCTCACGGGTACCTCTGACCCTACCACCATCAGGTAACCCTATAATAAAGGGCATCCCCTCAACTGTATCTAACCCAAGACGCTCTACACAGGCATCAGAAATAAAAGAGTGCTTAGCACCAGTATCAAATAAAACTCTAACAGGTAAACCATGAATCAGAATGGTACCTGTAGCAGTAGGTGCAGCTGGCTCCTCTTCACTCCTCAGCTCAAAAACACGACCCTGTGGGCCTCTGGTATAAGTGGTGCCCCCACCACGGCCTCTGCCTCTACTCGGCCCAGGAGCAGATCCTTGAGTCGTAGGGCGATCTAGGACCCTCTGTTGTCCCTGTATCTGCTGTTATTGCTGAGGTGACCTCTGCCCACCTCCCGCTACACTGGCAGGAGAAGAACCTTGCTGAGATACAGCTCCGCCCTGGCAGCAGTAAACGGCTTTATGACCCGGTCTACCACAGGTAAAACACGTCACTAATGGCCTCGTGCACTCGGGCTTCAAATGCCCTGGATCTCCACAGTTAAAACACTGCCGTCCCTTCTCTGCAACTGGTGCAAATGAAGGCTGACCCTAACGTCTCTGACCACGCCAACCAATAGCAGAACCACCAGTACCACTGGTCTGCCCTGTACGCTGCCTCTTCTCAGACCCTCCGGTCTAAGAAGCTCTCCTCTGACTTGCCCGTTCTCACTCATAGTCGGCGGCTCTGTCCTGGTAGTCCATCAAGGACTCACAATGAAATCCCGCCATATAGGCCCGGGTAGTATCCCTCAGTCGTCGGGAAAAGAGATAAACATGCTGGTCTGCAGAAGGTGCAGCTTGTCCCAGTAATGTCAGCTCCTCCTGAAACCTCCTGATGGCCTCAGAGACTGGTACATCCTCAAACCCAACCTCCACAAAATCTCGCAGTTTCTCCCTCCTCAATGAAGCAGGGCAAAAACGCTCTCTAATCATCGTCCTCATCTGATCATAACTAGTAACCTGACCCCGTACTGATCTCCACCAGTGTTGTGCCAAGTCTCAGAATAAAGTCTGAACCAGCTCGATCTGTCTGTCAACTGGACAGCGAATAGACTCCAGAGTTGAGTCTACATGCCCGATCCAGAGCTCAACCTCCAACCCCACCTTCCCAGTGAAAGGGGGTACACCCATCTGATGGAATGCCTTCAACTAGGTATTTGGTCTAGGCCCTCTATGCTCCTCCGGTGCTCTGGCAATCTCAGCAGCAGGTACTTGTACAGCTGGTACCTGAGTAACGGTGTGGGACCTCTCAGATGGTCCCTCCTATGCCTGTAAATCTAGGGCACGTCTACCGGCTCTGGCAGCCTCCTCTACACGTCTACCGGCTCTGGCAGCCTCCTCTACACGTCTGATATATGCTCGGAACTCTGATCTCCCCATGGAGACACGATCAGACTCGCCAAACTGGGCTCTCTGTGCCCCCTGTCCCTCAGCTTCCCCGTTCCCAGTCTCAGGAACGTTCCCAGTCTCAGGAACGACGCTCTCAGCAACCTCCTCATGTATCTCTCCCGCATGTGAACCGTCAGCAGGAGTCCTACCCCGTCCTCTACCTAGAGGGGGTCTACCTCTACCTCGTCTTGTTGCAGGTAAGGCTCTAGTCTAAACCATCTGCAGAAGACGTAAACATATCTTAGAAGGCTATATATATGCCATATGTATAGATATATCACAGATCAATCACAGCAGAATATCTATATATATCTATACTGTCGAGATCTTCAGAGGGGCGATGGTTCACGTACACGATAACCCAAAACATTTGTACTCATTTCAAAACAAAAACCTTTTGAAAAGTCAAACCCCTTTCGGGTTCTGTTTATTTATCTATTCGAACTTTATTGCAGATTACTAGTGTCATTGTTGTCAACTTGGACTCTGATACCAACTTTGTAACACCCCGAATCCGTAGGACTCGAGGCGCTACTGGGCTAGGATCTCACAATGGATCCTGACCCTATCCTAACAACAACTTCACTGAATCTTACAACAAGGCACCAGTAGATTAAAACAAAACATAAAAACTGATATATATATATATATACATGTCAAAAGGATGATACAGAGTACTGCTGAGTACAAAGTCAAACTGAAATCCGTACAATAACGATAAACCCAAAATCCCACGATTACGCCCAGTGTACGGAACCCTCAGCAGATCACCCCTCTGGATCACTCTGCAGCTCTCCTAACCTGCAAAGGATCTACAACACGGTATAAAACCGTTAGCTAACTATACACATATATAAGAAGATGCTAGAGCACAAACACACATCAATAACATTAACACATCATCATCATATCACACATTTACCCGGTTTATTATCTTTAATAAGTTAAATCACTCAATCGTATAAATAGATGTATATAAAGATATGTGACACGAGGAATATAATCCCCGCCTCTGAGTAGTCTAGCCAGCTGGGGTAGTATCAGCACACCTCTCGTGTACCCTATGGGAGAGGTGAGGGTCCATCCCGTATACCAGATCTGGCCTGACTACAGAGAACCTCCCAGACTCCACTACAGGATGAAAGGGAAAGGTTATCACGGCCACTACAATGGGCGGTCAGTATAACATAGGTCGGTGACCATAATAACACATGCTATAAAGCATAAAATACACACACCAATCAAGCATACATCCAATATAAGAATAGTAGCTAAGTAAGTCCTATGGACTTACCTCGATCTCAGAAGTAACTCGGTACGAACAACTCTCAGAAACGTCCACTCCAAACTGGAGGACAACACAACCTATACAAGGCACACATATATATAGATATCACAATCCTATCACACAAAGGGGTCACACCTAAACCCAAGGGATCCATAAGGATCAAGTCTTGTAAACCTCAAAGCCGTAACCGGCATAACTATATCATACTCATCAACATCCGAATCCTAGCACAATACTAAGTTCCTCATACTAGAAAGGAAAGGAACTACCTAACTATAGGTAGTCCTGGGACAAGACGCACCTGCGTGAACGGAGGACGCAGGGGCGGAAGAGATCACCCGCAGGCGCGGTGACAAGGCTGCAGGCTAACGCAAGCACGACGCAGGCGCTGGCGCGGGCGCGATGGCACGCTCTCCGCAGGGGCGGCGATTTCCAGGCGCGGGGGCGGCGACAGTGAAGAACAAGATCTCGTGATTCTTCTTCGGCTCTTCACGTGATCAAATCACGTCCTTACCATTCNTCCGTAGGACTGCGGAGTGCTACTGGCTAAGGATCTCACAATGATCCTGACCCTAGCCTGACAACACTGAATCTTACAACAAGACACCAATTTTTTTCACTGAATCTTACAACAAGCACCAATAGATTAAAACAAAACATAAAACTGATATATATATATATATACATGTCAAAAGGATGATACAGTACTGCTGAGTACAAAGTCAAACTGAAATCCGTACAATAAGGATAAACCCAAAATCCCACGAATACGCCCAGTGTACGGAACCCTCAGCAGATCACCCCTCTGGATCACTCTGCAGCTCTCCTAACCTGCAAAGGATCTACAACACGGTATAAAACCGTTAGCTAACTATACACATATATAAGAAGATGCTAGAGCACAAACACACATCAATAATATTAACACATCATCATGATATCACACATTTACCCGGTTTATTATCTTTAATAAGTTAAATCACTCAATCGTATAAATAGATGTATATGAAGATATGTGACACGAGGAATATAATCCCGCCTCTGAGTACTCTAGCCAGCTGGAGTAGTATCAGCACACCTCCCGTGTACCCTATGGGAGTGGTGAGGGTCCTTCCCGTATACCAGATCTGGCCTGACTACAGAGAACCTCCCAGACTCCACTACGGGATGAAAGGGAAAGGTTATCACGGCCACTACAATGGGCGGTCAATATAACATAGGTCGGTGACCATAATAACACATGCTATAAAGCATAAAACACACACACCACTCAAGCATACATCCAATATAAGGATAGTAGCTAAGTAAGTCCTATGGACTTACCTCGATCTCAGAAGTAACTCTACGAACAACTCTCAGAAACGTCCACTCCAAACTGGAGGACAACACAGCCTATACAAGGCACACATACATATATATCACAATCCTATCACACAAAGGGTCACACCTAGACAAGGGATCCATAAGGATCATATCCAACTCGTAAACCTCAAAGCCGTAACCGGCATAACTATATCATACTCATCAAAACCGATACCTAGCATGGTACTAGTTCCTCATACTAGAAAGGAAAGGAACTACTAACTATAGGTAGTCCCGGGACAAGACGCACCTGCGTGAACGGACGCAGGGGCGAAAGGATCACCCGCAGGCGCGGCAGGTAGAAGCCGCAGGGGCGGTGACAAGGCTGCAGGCTAACGCAGGCACGGCGCAGGCTGGCGCGGGGCGCGATGGCACGGTCTCCGCAGGGGCGGCGGTTTCCGGGCGCGGGGCGGCGACAGTGCAGAACAAGATCTCGTGATTCTTTCTTCGGCTCTTCACGTGATCAAATCACGTCCTTTACCAATTCCAAATCCACACACCACATGCACATACACATACCAACCATCAAAACCCTTAGCATACATCTAATCCTAAGCTAGAAAGATTGAATCCAAGACGAAGAGAAGGAAAAGAAGCAAGACTCACCACTACTGAAGATCCTAGGCTGCAGGGAAGATCAACACACACCAAGGCTGGCTTCCAAGCTCAGCAAACTCACAGTCATTAACCACAAAAGCCACCACACACATAAATCTCAAAACCAACCTCTTCCAAATCAAGAACAAGATCAAGGAAAGCAAGGGAAAGCTAGGAACGAACGGAAGCTGGAGAGGAAAGTGAAGAACAAAACCCTTGATCAGCCAAGGGAAAGATTAATTAAGGTAAAGAGTAAAGCAAAGCACGGGTCAAAGGGTCAACAAAAACGGCTGCAGCCGCAGGAAAACCGCATGGGCGGTTCCATGAGCCGTAGGGGCGGGGAACCCGCAAGGGCGGCCATCATGCCCGCGGATGCGGCAAGGCCAAACTCGGCCAAAGGAAATCTCGGCTAAGGACGGAACTCGGTCCGAAAGAATAGGGGTCTCACATCTCACCCCCCTAAAAACAAGTTTCGTCCCGAAACTTGCAAAAACCTCGAACCACTCGGACTCACAAGCCGAGGTACACTCTCTCTCTCTCTCTATAGCCTCAAACACAAGCATGGAGGAAAACATCAACTCCAGCAGTAAACTATACTATCCAGGGCCTAGAGGAAAATCATCTCTAGCCAAACCATAAACATATCACAAGTCATAGAGGAATCACATCTCTAGCCGTATCATAACCATAACAGAAAGGCATGGAGGGAGAACATCTCCAGCACTACTATGTCCATCAAAATAGCATGGAGGGAAGAACCATCTCCAGCTAAACCTAAACGTATCACAATAGCATGGAGGAAAGAGCCATCTCCAGCTATAAAACAAGAATCATACTAGCACAACAAGATCTAATAAGATCATAATCATATCAAAGCTAGTATGAAATAAACACATCATAGCATATAAGCATATAAGCATATAAGCAGATAAGACTCACCAAGCTAGTACTAAGATCTACTCGGTGATCCTACTTGTGCACCTATCTCAGCATAGAACTCTGGATAGTTCCCCTGGATACTATCCTCAGTCTCCCACGTAGCCTCCTCGGGTCCTCATCTTGACCATTGTATCCTCAACATGGGAATGTCCTTCGAACGCAGGCGTCTCATACCTCGCTCTCTAAGACTGCAAAAGGATGCTCAACAAACGTGTGGTCCGGCTCAACCACCAAATCCTCATAACTCACAATGTGCCTCGGATCTGGTATGTACTCCCTCAGCTGAGACATGTGAAACACAAGGTTAACACCCTCTAATTTTGGAGGCAAGGCTAATCTATAAGCTGCGCTACCAACCCGATCCAGAATCTCGAACGGTCCGACATATCGGGGACTCAACTTCCCCTTAATGCCAAAAACGCCTAACACCTCGTGTCGGGGACACTCTCAGCCACACATGGGCTCCAACCCTGAACTCTAGAGGTTTACGCCTCCTGTCAACATAAGACTTCTGACGGCTCTGTGCAATCAGCATACGCTCTCTAATCAATGCTACTCGAGTCATATCATCCTGAATCTGATAAGGTGCTAAACCACTGACACTGCTCTGCTCATCCCAACATAACGGGGTACGACATCTCTGTCCATACAGTGCCTCATATGGGGCCATCTCAATAGATGCATGTCAGCTGTTGTTGTAGGAGAACTCAACAAGTGGGAGATGATCCGTCCACACTTGTCCTCAATCCAACACACAAGCTCGCAGCATATCCTCCAGGGTCTGAATGGTCCTCTCTGACTGACCATCTGTCTGAGGATGGAACGCAGTAGTAAAGTACAAACTCGTCCCCAAAGCAGTCTGAATCTGCTGCCAAAATCTTGAGGTAAATCGTCCATCTCTGTCTGAGACGATCGTCCTCGGTACACCATGGAGTCTCACTATCTGCCTAGTGTACTCCTCAACTAATCTGCTCACCGGCCACGTCTCCCTGATAGGAATGAAACGTGCCGTCTTCGTCAGTCTGTCTACTATGACCTAGATGGCATCAAAACTCCGGCTCAGCCTCAGTCCGGTCACAAAATCCATGGTGACGTCCTCCCACTTCCTCTGTGGAACAGGAAGTGGATGGAGCTCACCTCCAGGTCTGAAATGCTCGATCATGACCTACTGGCAGGTCGCACACTGTCCCACAAATCTGGCCACATCGGGCTTCAGCCCTCCCCACCAATATATACGTCTCAAGTCCTGATACATCTTACTCGTACCTGGATGTACACAGTAAGGTGTACAGTGAGCCTCCTGTAAAATCCTCTGCCTCAGCTCTGTATCAGCAGGTACACAGACGCGACCGCGGCGCCTCAAAACTCCATCTGCTCCAAGCAGGAACTGTGGTGCCTCATCCCGAGACATCCTATCTCTGATCGTCTGTAAAGTCGGGCAGGTCTCTTGTTTCTGTCGGATCTCATCCAACAGATCAAGAAGGACCTCTAAAGTACGCAGCTGGGCATCCTCATCAGGAAACTGGATGTCCAACTCTAACCAGATCAGATCTCTTTGCAACTGATGTTGAACTGTCAATCTAGCAATCGCCTGCTCTCGAGGCGTCTTCCTGCTCAGGGCATCGGCGACAACGTTCACCTTCCCTGGATTGTGCAGAATCTCCAGATCAAAATCCTTGATCAGCTCGAGCCATCTACGCTGGAAATTATTCAATTCCCGCCGCGTGAAAATATACTTCAGACTCTTATGGTTTGTGAAGATCTGACACGTAGCACCGTACAGGTAATGTCTCCAGATCTTCAATGCATGAACTACCGCGGCCAACTCAAGATCATGAGTCGGGTAGTTCTCCTCATACATCTTCAGCTGCCGAGACGCATATGCAATCACCCTGCCTCTCTGCATCAAAACACATCCCAAGCCTAGCTTGGATGCATCACTGTAAACCACATAATCCTCAGTACCCTCTGGCTATGCCAAAATAGGAGCAGAAGTCAAACGCCTCTTCAACTCCTCAAAACTCTGCCTGCACTGATCAGACCACACAAATCTGGTACTCTTCCTCAGCAAACTCGTCAGTGGACGGGCAATCACAGAAAATTCCTCCACAAAGCGTTTGTAATAACCGGCTAGGCCAAGGAAACTACGTACTTCCTTGACGTTCGTCGGTGTCGTCCATGCTGCTACTACCTCAATCTTCGATGGATCCACCTTGATCCCCTCAGCTGAAACCACATGACCCAGGAATGCTACCTCTGGCATCCAGAACTCACACTTAGAGAACTTAGCATAAAGTTCTCTATCCCGCAAAACCTGCAATACAGTCCTCAGATGTCCTGCATGCTCCTCTCCACTACGAGAGTATACCAGAATGTCATCAATGAAAACCACCACAAACTGATCCAGGAAGTCGATGAAGATACTCTTCATCAACTCCATAAAGACGGTTGGGGCATTCGTAAGCTCAAATGACATCACTACAAACTCGTAGTGGCCATATCTGGTCCGGAATGCTGTCCTGTGCACATCCTGCTCCCTCACCCTCAACTGGTGATACCCGGAACGCAGGTCAATCTTGGAGAACACAGTCGCTCCCTGTAGCTGATCTAACAAATCATCAATGCGCGGCAGTGGATACTTGTTCTTGATGGTCACCTTGTTCAGCTCTCTGTAATCTATGCATAACCTTAGTGATCGGTCCTTCTTCCGTACGAAGAGGACAGGTGCTCCCCATGGGGACACGCTAGGGCGAATGAAGCCCTTCTCAGCCAACTTCTCGAGTTGCTTCTTCAGCTCCAGCATCTCGACAGGCGCCATCCGGTATGGGGCCTTCGAGATGGGTCTCGTACCAGGCTCTAACTCGATACTGAAATCCACACTCCTCTGAGGCGGCAAACTAGACGGCTCAGCAAAAACATCAGTAAACTCACAAACAACTAGGATATCCTGTAACGCTGGACTCTCCCCCTCCTTCATGGCATAACACCGGAAGGCCTCGCAACCCTGTGCAATCAGTCTAGCTGCCCGTATAGCGCTGATAACTGTGTCTACCTTTCCAAGGTCCCAACCTCGGAAAACCTCTATCTAGCCTAACTCGGTAGAGAGGGTAACAGTCCTCCTACCTACATCTAGGACTGCAGAATGTCTAGCCATCCAATCCATACCTAGAATGACTTCTTCATGCTCTAATGGCATGACAAAGAAGTCAACTAGTAACACACGGGTCCCTACAGAAATGGGACAACCGTGAATCTCACGGGTACCTCTGACCCTACCACCATCGGGTAACCCTATAGTAAAGGGCATCCCCTCAACTGTATCTAACCCAAGACGCTCTACACAGGCATCAGAAATAAAAGAGTGCGTAGCACCAGTATCAAATAAAACTCTAACAGGTAAACCATGAATCAGAATGGTACCTGTAGCAGTAGGTGCAGCTGGCTCCTTTGCACTCCTCAGCTCAAAAACACGACTCTGTGGGCCTCTGGTATCAGTGGTGCCCCCACCACGGCCTCTGCCTCTACTCGGCCCAGGAGCAGATCCATGAGTCGTAGGGAGATCTGGGACCCTCTGTTGTCCCTGTATCTGTTGTTGTTGCTGAGGTGGCCTCTGCCCACCTCCCGCTACACTGGCAGGAGAAGAACCCTGCTGAGATGCAGCTCCACCCTGGCGGCAGTAAACGGCTCTATGACCCGGTCTACCACAGGTAAAACACGTCACTAATGGCCTCGTGCACTCGGGCTTCAGATGCCCTGGATCTCCACAGTTAAAACACTACCGTCCCTTCACTGCAACCGGTGCAGATGAAGGCTGACCATGGCGTCTCTGACCACGCCAACCACTAGCAGAACCACCAGTACTACTGGTCTGCCCTCTACGCTGCCTCTTCTCAGACCCTCCGATCTGAGAAGCTCTCCTCTGACTCGCCCGCTCTCGCTAATAGTCGGCGGCTCTGTCCTGGTAGTCCATCAAGGACTCACAATGAAATCCCGCCATATAGGCCCGGGTAGTATCCCTCAGTCGTTGGGAAAAGAGATAAACGTGCTGGTCTGCAGAAGGTGCATCTGGTCCCAGTAATGCCAGCTCCTCCTGAAACCTCCTGATGGCCTCAGAGACTAGTACATCCTCAAACCCAGCCTCAACAAAATCTCGTAATTTCTCCCTCCTCAGTGAGGCAGGGTAGAAACGCTCTCTAATCATCGTCCTCATCTGATCATAACTAGTAACCTGACCCCGTACTGATCTCCACCAGTGTTGTGCCAAGTCTCGGAATAAAGTCTGAACCAACTCGATCTGTCTGTCAGCTGGATAGCGAATAGACTCCAGAGTTGAGTCTACATGCCCGATCCAAAGCTCAACCTCCAACCCCACCTTCCCAGTGAAAGGGGGTACACCCATCTGATGGAATGCCTTCAACCAGGTATCTGGTCTAGGTCCTCTATGCTCCTCCGGTGCTCTAGCAATCTCAGCAACAGTTACCTGTACAGCTGGCACCTGAGTAACGGTGTGGGACCTCTCAGATGGTCCCTCCTGTGCCTGTAAATCTAGGGCACGTCTACCGGCCCTGGCAGCCTCCTCTACACGTCTGATATATGCTCGGAACTCTGATCTCCCCATGGAGACACGATCAGACTCGCCAGACTGGGATCTCTGTGTCCCCTGTCCCTCAGCTGCCCCGTTCCCAGTCTCAGGAACGACGCTCTCAGCAATCTCCTCATGTATCTCTCCCGCATGTGAACCGTCAGCAGGAGTCCTACCCCGTCCTCTACCTAGAGGGGGTCTACCTCTACTTCGTCTTGCTGCAGGTAAGGCTCTAGTCAGAACCATCTGCAGAAGACGTAAACCTATCTTAGAAGGCTATATATATGCCATATGTATAGATATATCACAGATAAATCACAGCAAAATATCTATATATATATATATATATCTCTATATTGTCGAGATCTTCAGAGGGGCGATGGTTCACGTACACGATAACCCAAAACATTTGTACTCATTTCAAAACCAAAACCTTTTGAAAAGTCAGACCCCTTTCGAGTTCTGTTTATTTATCTATTCGAACTTTATTGCAGATTACTAGTGTCATTGTTGTCAACCTGGCTCTAATACCAACTTTGTAACACCCCGAATCCGTAGGATTCGGAGTGCTACTGGGCTAGGATCTCACAATGGATCCTGACCCTAGCCTGACAACAACTTCACTGAATCTTACAACAAGGCACCAATAGATTAAAACAAAACATAAAAATTGATATATATATATATATATATATATATATATATATATATATATATATATATATATATATATATATATATATATATACATGTCAAAAGGATGATACAGAGTACTACTGAGTACAAAGTCAAACTGAAATCCGTACAATAAGGATAAACCCAAAATCCCACGAATACGCCCAGTGTACGGAACCCTCAGCAGATCACCCCTCTGGATCACTCTGCAGCTCTCCTAACCTGCAAAGGATCTACAGCACGGTATAAAACCGTTAGCTAACTATACACATATATAAGAAGATGCTAGAGCACAAACACACATCAATAACATTAACACATCATCATGATATCACACATTTACCCGGTTTATTATCTTTAATAAGTTAAATCACTCAATCGTATAAATAGATGTATATAAAGATATGTGACACGAGGAATATAATCCCCGCCTCTGAGTCCTCTAGCCAGCTGGAGTAGTATCAGCACACCTCCCGTGTACCCTATGGGAGTGGTGAGGGTCCTTCCCGTATACCAGATCTGGCCTGACTACAGAGAACCTCCCAGACTCCACTACGGGATGAAAGGGAAAGGTTATCACGGCCACTACAATGGGCGGTCAGTATAACATAAGTCGGTGACCATAATAACACATGCTATAAAGCATAAAACACGCACACCACTCAAGCATACATCCAGTATAAGGATAATAGCTAAGTAAGTCCTATGGACTTACCTCGATCTCAGAAGTAACTCGCTACGAACAACTCTCAGAAACGTCCACTCCAAACTGGAGGACAGCACAACCTATACAAGGCACACATACATATATATCACAATCCTATCACACAAAGGAGTCACACCTAGACCCAAGGGATTCATAAGGATCAAGTCCAACTCGTAAACCTCAAAGCTGTAACCGGCATAACTATATCATACTCATCAACATCCGAATCCTAGCATGGTACTAAGTTCCTCATACTAGAAAGGAAAGGAACTCCCTAACTATAGGTAGTCCCGAGACAAGACGCACCTGCGTGAACTAAGGACGCAGGGGCGGAAGAGATCACCCGCAGGCGCGGCAGGTAGAAGCCGCAGGGGCGGTGACAAGGCTGCAAGCTAACGCAGGCACGGTGCAGGCGCGGACGCGATGGCACGGTCTCCGCAGGGGCGGCGGTTTCCGGGCGCGGGGGCGGCGACAGTGCAGAAGAAGATTTCGTGATTCTTCTTCGGCTCTTCACGTGATCAAATCACGTCCTTACCATTCCAAATCCACACACCACATGCACATACACATACCAACCATCAAAACCCTTAGCATACATCTAATCCTAAGCTTGAAAGATTGAATCCAAGAAGAAGAGAAGGAGAAGAAGAAAGACTCACCACTACTGAAGATCCTAGGCTGCAGGGAAGATCAACACACACCAAGGCTGGCTTCCAAGCTCAGCAAACTCACAGTCATTAACCACAAAAGCCACCACTCACATAAATCTCAAACCAACCTCTTCCAAACCAAGAACAAGATCAAGGGAAGCAAGGGAAAGCTAGGAACGAGATGGAAGCTGGAGAAGAAAGTGAAGAACAAACCCTTGATCAGCCAAGGGAAAGATTAATTAAGGTAAAGAGTAAAGCAAAGCACGGGTCAAAGGCTCAACAAAAACGGCTGCAGCCGCGGGAAACCGCAGGGGCGGTTCCATGAGCCGCAGGGGCGGCCATCATGCCCGCGGGTGCGGCAAGGCCAAACTCGGCCAAAGGAAATATCGGCTAAGGACGGAACTCGGTCCGAAAGAATAGGGGTCTCACAAAGCATGTGTCAAATCCAACTTTTCTTGCCAACCCTTGGCAAATTTGTACACACAATGGTGTCGGTTCGGTGTAACCCATCGCGATGGTACTTGGCGTACTTTGTTGAAAGCTCGTGATAATTTAGAACGGACTCTTCCACGTAGACTCGCTTATCAGTAAGTTGTATGAGAATTGAGCGTTTTCCAGTAACTTTGGTCAATCTCTTTGTGATGCGCTGACATAGTGTCAAAGGTATACCTAGAGCAAGTAATTAGCCCCCTCGGTCTGTCCATATATCTATCTGAGGATGAAAGACGGTGGTGAGCTTTAAGTCTGATCCAAGCATCTTGAACATTTTTATCCAAAACTTCCCCTTGAACCTTCCATCCCGTCACTAATGATGGAATGTGGAAAACCCCAATACTTGACTCCGTTCTTCATAAACATCTTGGCCGCCTCTTCTGTGGGGAATTCCTTGGTTGCCGGTACGAAGCTTGCGTACTTTAAGAGTCGGTCTACAACCACCATGATGCTCCCAAATCCGTCCGTTTTTGGTAGGCGCACTATGAAATTCATGCTAACACTTTGCCAAGGATGGTTCGGTATTGGCAAAGGTACTAGGAGTCCTGCACGTTGTAGTTGCTCGACCTTGTCTTGTTGGTAAACAAGACAAGTCTTGACATATACCTCGACGTCGTCCTTCATCTGCGGCCAATAGTGTTTTTCTTATACAAGGGCTAAGGTACGATGCATACCCGGGTGTCCGACCCACTTGAAGTCGTGGTAATCTTTGATTACTTCACGTATCAATTCTCCAAAATTTTATTATAAATATATTTAAAAAAAAGTATGATATTAAGTTTATATTTAATCGGACCGGTTCAAGTGTGGAGGGGGTTTCAAGTGCGGCCTTATGCAACACTGTCCATGTGACACACGTTATTTTATTTTTTTTCAAGATTTTTTTTTTTAACGGACACTTTTTCGTTCAAATTTTTTTTAGTTAGTTCAAATTATCTTGTACTCATGGTTCATACATTCATTAACTAATTGTATAAAAAACTTGAACTTTTTTCTTATCGTTTTTTCCTTTTCCTTCTTCTTTTTCTAACGACACTATTTTCGTTTAAATTTTTATTTGTAGATTTATTTCAAATAATTTTTTTTGTTAGTTTATACTATATTGATAAATTAGTTCATTTATTTTTACAATTTTTTTTAAGTTTAAAATACTATATGTACTAATAGTATAAATGTTTGAACTAATATAACACTCAAATTAAACTAATCGTATGAATTTTGAACCAATTATAATAAAATATTCTAATAACCCTAACTATAAAAAAAATTGATCTTTTTTAATATTTTTCAAAATTGGGGTATCACGTTAGTTCGAACATTGTGTTTTATTAGTTCAAACATTGGGTTTTATTAGTTCAAAGATATACAAGTAAAAAAGTGGATATAAAAATAACTAATAATGTAACAAAACAACACATTAACTAAGTATATAAATATAATTAGAATTGAACTAAAATTATGAACTGAGATAATAAATGTTATAGTTTTCTCGTGCAATTAAAAAAAATGTCACCACATTTCCTTTTTACAACGGAATTTTTAAAATGACAAAATTATCCCCATATATTCTAAAAATTGTAAAATTATCACCACACATTCTAAATCATCAATTCATCAACGACCGAGACTACTATGTAATGTCATGTCACTATCTACCTTAATCATTTCTCATATTTAATTAGTAATTGTTTTAGGTTTTTACTAGTTCATAGCACGTATTTTGCATGGGTTTTTATTAATAAATGATTTGAAACTTGCGTATGCTAATGATATAAACCAAAACATAGTGTCCACGTATATAATTGGTTCGATATAAAGATATACGAAAAAATTATCTTTTTTGTTATTGGCAATGACATAGATATCAATAAAAGTTTTATATGACATAGTACGTGAACCGATAATATAAAACTATTAATTTATCACCGATACTTGATTGTGTTGAACCTTTTGGAATCGAATGATTATGAGAACACATTAAGGAGACACAACAAGGAAAAAAATATTTTTCAAGATGAAGCGATCGAATGTTTACCTGGAATAACGAAAAAGACAATTATTTATAGGAATGTGAGATATTGATGAATTCATCACAACTAGGTGATCCATATATATATCGAAAAGTAAAGAAGAGTTACAATATAGTTTCTTCCGCGTTAGAAAATAGATTGTATGATAAGTTTTAATCCACAAGTTTTACTATTTTTTATAGTTAAAATAGAGCTTCAAATTGTTATTATGGAATCGTTCAAATTGTTATTATGGAATCGTTATGTTAAAACCGCCACAATTATTAATCTAGTTTTAATAATAAAAAAATATGCTTGATTATTAATTTAGTAAAATAAAAAAACGGGATATGTTTCCATTTGAAGGGATGTATGGCTCCATCGTGAGATCATGTGACAAGCTGTCATATACATGCAAAATCCACTTTTTACTAAACGTGCCGGCAAATCTCGATCTTAATTCTCCCTCATAAATTATAAAGCTCGATCGATTCTTTAACGAATCTTCCATTTCTTGTCATTTTCTTTCAACCGCGAACACTGACCGATCCCCAAAAGTTCTCCCATTGACTCATCGTTTCCAACAGTACGTGATCGATTGCGATTAAGCGATGGACAGTGTAACGAAGAATTTCGCCAGCGTAGTGATCGGCGAGCAATTGGAAAACGATTCTCAGAACTCACGCGAAGACCGATCTAGGTCAACTTGGGCTCAGGTATTCTTCGATCGATTGTTATTATGTGTTTTGTTGAAAATGTTTGGGGTGTTTGATTCGCCGTTGACTGGCGATGAATTTGAAAATGTACAGGTGGTGTCGGAGGGTGGAGAGGAGCTTCGTGGAGAAGAACGTCGAGCTCCGAATAGCTATGGCGGAAATCGGAATGAGGATCAGCGGAATCGACAGGTTAGAAATGTGTGCTTTTTGTCGAATTTGGTTGATTTTTTTGTAGAGAAAATTGATATCGAGGTTAAGACTTCTGTTTAGTGTGTTTTACGTTACTTTTTAAGTTCCAAACTTGCAATGCATCATTTCACAACAAATTGCAAGCTTATCAACAATCTATACTCATTGGGGCGATCCGAACACATAAACCCAACGAAGTTCCGTCCTAAAAAAACCAATCAGCAATAATAGTTCCCTCTCAAGTCTAGTTTAATGATCAACTGAACCAAACCGTTGCACAGACGTGTGTATAAAGCGGATTGATTAGAAACGAACATTTAGCCTGATATATAAGTTTGAATCTTATTGCAAATCGGTTTTAAGACGTTTGGCCCATCAAAATTTGTCAAAAACAAAGGACACACGTTTCATCGTTCATAAGTTTATGTACATTCTAATAAGATATAGTGTAGCTCTTCTCCGGTTATGGTAAAATAAGATATATCTTATATTGATCTTTCTTTGTCACTTCTCCGGTTATGGTTTATCATAAGCATGGATCTGTTAGAAGTAGTTATTTAGTGTAGCTCTTCCTATCTGCCAGCCATATTGTCTAATGCACAAATTGATTGACATCTTGCTTACTACTTGCACAGGAAGCAGATGATGGTTGGCAACCTGCTCACAAGAAGCACCCGAAAAAAACTCAGAAGGTTTGTAATATTCTTTTTTCTGATAAACAATATAATGAAGTTACAGGCATACCAGAAATACTGCAAGCTATGGAATCAATGCTCATGAGGAATACTAAGTGATCCTTACATTTTGATTTGTTCTTGGGAATCCGTATGCAGGTACATATGGATCGACGGAATTCATACAAGCTGCCTCCTAATGAGCAGGAATACGCGAAAGACATTGAACATACTGCTAATCTAGAACCTTCTGAAAAGGAACTCTATGATCTGTCACAAGCTTGTAATAAGCTTTGGGAGCTTGACTTTAACCGCTTAGTGCCCGGAAAGGACTACGAAATTGACTGTGGTGATGGAAAGAAGGTTTACAACAAACAAGACATGGCAGAAGACACTCTTTTCACTTGGCTTGGGGATGATGTATTGAGAAGGCCTACTGTATCTCGCTTCTTCGCGCTTCTTGATAACTACAACCCACATCAAGGGTATAAGGAAGTGGTAACACATGAAGAGAAACAGGAGGAAATCGCGTTTATTGAAGAGATTAGTAGAACTGCACCTATAAAATATCTGTATAAATATCTTGTATATAAGAATATTGTCTCTGGTGGTTATGGTGAATTCAAAGAGTTGATGTCTGAGCTTTGGTTTGGGCTTTATGGTCGAGGTGGCACATCTGGCTCTTCCTCTGCTTTTGAACATGTTTTTGTTGGAGAGATTAAGTGCCGCGGAGAAGAACAAGTCTCGGGATTTCATAACTGGATTCAGGTATAGTTCAGTAAAATGGTCTTTTGAAGATGGTTTTGCTGTTGAGGAATGAATGACTTAATGAACATCTTTTACTTTGCAGTTTTACCTTGAAGAAGTTAAAGGCAGAGTTAACTACCATGGTTACATCTTACCACGCAAACGTGGCGAATTTGTAAGTAATGTATTTTTAACCATATGGACCATTAACTATTATAAGTTTGTGAGATTTATATTGGTTAAGCTTGATTCATTTATGTAATCAATACAGAATACACATCCCAGGGCATGTTTAGTATCCAGATCTAGATATCAATATTGGTATCAAGATATGGGTATGACATTAATATTTGATATCTTCATTTGATAGGTTTTAGTTTATGAAAGAGAAAGTATAAATATGAGATGTCTGATACCTCTAATTTTTGTAGTATATTGAAAGAGAAGAAAACGTGTATTAAGATTATATCAGGATATCAATTTGATTGTGTTGATATCCATATCTCATATCCGGATATGAATACCAGTCAGGCTTAATGCCTTACTTCACTAGCATCTGATTGTGTTGCATACATTGCAGCCTGACTCGGAAACACAACTGCTGACGATTCAATTCGAGTGGAATGGTGTACTGAAATCAGTGTCAAGTAGCTTCATAGGAGTAAGCCCGGAGTTTGAGATGGCAATCTATACCCTATGTTTCTTCGTGGGAGCCGAGGATAACCACGTGCAACTCGGTCCTTACTACGTGAATATCAAGTGCTATCGCCATGGAAATAAAATTGGCTCCGTCTTTCCGATTGCTGAGAACTGACTTTTAATGCAGGAAGCTAAGGCAAGGATGATCTGATCAGTATTATTTGGATGTAACATTTGTGCTGAACTGTTGGTTTTACCATTCCCTTTGAAAATCAACAGTTACGGTAATCAATTATATATGCTAAACTATTTTTGAAAAAGAGGCTTAGGAAGTTATTAAAAATAGTTTATTATGATACACACACAGTAGATTACTCAAATGCTGTAGCTGTAGGTTACAACTTACATTGTAAGGGAAGCAATGGGTTATGTCGGAATATTTTTCTCCATCATGTTATTCTTATTATTCTAAGTGCTTATATCCTATTCATATCCATAATATCACATATTATATTTGGTGTCCGGTGGAGATGTATAAGCACCGGTTTGGTACGATTACAATAGAATTAAGAATTAGAATTGAAATGAGTCATACTCGTACCTTTCTTATGGTAAGATTTTAAAATCGGAATAGAAATGATCATTCCAACCCTTTTCTAAAATTTTGTTTATCCATAAATTAAGTTGAATTATATTTCAATTATTTAAAAAAAAATTAAATTAAATAATTAATATTGATATTTCGATCAAGATAATATGTCATCTAAGAACGTAAAAATAATATAATTGTTCAATTAGACTAAAATTGATTATATAATAAAAATATATATGCCTACTTATTTAGGTTGAAGATTGATTCATATTTGTATTTTAAATTATTAGTTAGTTTTTATTTTTTTTAATGTATTTTTAAAAAATAATATATATTTACATTACATATATATCATATTTATTCTTCGTTCTATAAATTCATATAAAATCAAAATACATACATACACGCCTTAATTTTATTGCATTTATAACTTTTTGTTTTAATATACAACTAGTGTATTACCCGCACCTTGTGCGGGTTGAGTTTTAAAATACGTGATTATAAATCTCTTTTAATATGTATAACATTAGTTTGACACATTTTAAATCCTTACAAAATAAGGAATATTATAAAAAAAATGATATTTTATATTGATATCAAGGTGCGGATATTAAAATCGGTGATTAAATATTTGGATTGAGGTTGGAGTATTCATGCGGATAACTTTACCAAAATAACCGATATACACATATCATGATCTATATTAACTTTCGGTAATTTTCATTATTAAAAGTTACATAGTATATTATTATGTTAAATACTAATTGATGTCAATTATAAATGAGTATAGTTTCATTTTATAATAATTTCATAGTGTTATTAAGTTAAAATAAGATCAATATTATGAAATATTCATTAAAGTAAAAAAACAATATGTAATGCAATATGTCACATAACAAAATATAGATTTTAAAGTTTGTTATGAAATCTTTCACTTTAAAAATTGAGATTAGATCGAAATTATGTTAACAAATTCGGAATTATCGAGTTTAGTTTTGAAAATAATTACTAAGTTAACATTCGTAATTAATAAAAATTGGGTTGTTCCGATTATAAAAATTATTTATTTAAAATTATGTAATTAAAAGATTTTGGCTTATAAGTTCTTTAAAAAAATTACGTAATTAGTTATCATAAAACATTTAGATAATAATCAAAATAGCTAACAATTATTTTAAAACTTCGATTATAATTCTTTATTTAAATTCCGTATTTCTTTAAATGATTAGAATCTATGCACCAAATATTATGACAATGGTTTATTTTTAATTTTTTAATTTACAATAAAAGGGTAATTTGATAAGAACGTAGAAGAAAAAAGACAATAATTTAGACATTTGAAAATGATTTAAAATTTTAAAAGTTTGATTAACATCTACCCATGAGCAAGTTTGAGCATTCTTTGGCTTCCTCATCATCGGCAATGAAGAATAAGTTTAAAAAGAGGATGAAGCTTGAAGCATCCTAATTTTCCATGTATCATCATCTTCACTACTGTAAGAATCTAACAAATCTACTTCACTGTCATCGTCGTCTTCTCCGAGCCGACTTCAATTCGTTCACGATGAAATCCACGTCTTCGTCGTTGATAACATGATTTATCGACTAGTTCTACTCATGCATTTAGTTAGATTTCCCCTTTCCGCATTCATGTTTTAGCCTTAGTTTGTGCCATTTATGCTTGTTTAGTTCTACTTTGCAAGAATAGATGTCTACACACACTATTTGTGGCTTTGTAGGTGATTTGGCACATTTTGGAGCTAAAACGACGAATCTGAGGATCAAGCCTCGAAGTGGACGCATTGGAGCGAGCTACGTGCACGGGAAAGGCGAGGAATCGAGCTAAAGACGCGAGGAATCGAGCTAAAGGCGCGAAGGAACGAAGAAGACCGCATCTCGGACCGATTTGGACCAATCTCGGTCAGACTAGACCGAGATGGTCCAAATCTCGGCCAAGATTTCCCAAATCTCGGCCGAGATTTCTCATGGCTCGGCCGAGATGGACTTGGCTCGGCCGAGATTTACCAGGCTCAGCCGAGATTGCCCTAGCTCGGCCGAGATGGCCCGATCTCGGCCGAGATTTCTCGATCTCGGCCGAGATTTCCAAAGTCCTGACGCGCTGAAGGTTCTGTTGCCAAATCTCGGTCCCGACTGGCCCGATCTCGGCTGAGATTTCTGCCCGAGATTTCCTGTTCGGCGATTTTATTTTATTTTTGGATCGGTTTTGGCCCAGCCCGTCTTTTGTGAGATTGTTGCCTATAAAAGGGAAGCTTTAGGTTATTTCTAAGGGTCCGAGTTAGTCCGTTTCTTTTAGGGTTAGGTTACCCCATAGGGGGAGCCGCCTCCCTTCCTTTTCCTTCTTTTTCTCCATTGTTCTTCATAGTTTAGATTCAAGATTCATACTTTTACATTCAGTTTTGTTTGGAAGACCTTGTTGGAATCAAGATTGAAAGTTTCCATTTATTCGAGTTAAGTTCTTTATTATTCCCCTTTGTTATTTCTTTATTTTGTCTTTCTTTGAAATGATTGTTATTGGCTAGAACCTTGAGGTTCCAAGGTTGACAGGGATTTGTGTATGCATTTGATTATGATGGAATGTTGTGCTTTATGTTTTGGCTTTGAAGGTAGTTGGTTTTGGCATTTGATTATGATGGAATGACTTGCTAGAAATCCTAATGGTTGGCTTGGACTTTAATCTAGATTGAATGCTTCTAGCTAGTAACCTAAGTTGGAATTGAGACTTACCCGGTGATATTCCTTCATAGATACATGAGAGACTGATCATAGGTAATAAAGGTTCATCCTTTATTGGTTGAATGTGCTTAGATTCCTTGCTAAGTAGGGTAATACATGAGACTTACCCGGTAATGGTTTACCTTTCCCTTAGTTTGTAGTCTGGTTTGTTTAGAATTTCCTACCTCTTTACCTTGAGACTTACCCGGTAATAGGTAGTTGGTTTGAAACTAGATAGTCTTGAGACTTACCCGGTAATAGACTGTCAGCCTAGAAACGTTCATCCCTGTGGCTTTTCTACCATATATCTTTTTGAGTCTTTTTGAATCTATATGTATAAACAATGATCTTGAACCCTTGTAATCCATTTTCTTTCCTTTAATTTGATTATCTTTTGTTTTATTTCCTTTTATAAAACTGCTCTTGATTGAAGGTGACATTCAATTGAGAGCAACCCAAAACCCTTTGCAAACCCTTTTGACTTCTTTCCTTTATCTTTTTCAACCTCTTGTCTTTAATTGAGATTTATTCTATTTATAATCATTATTGCATATTAATCCCCTCAGTCCCTGAGATCGACCCTGAAATACTTACCTTTCGACCCTGGAATACTTACCTTTACTGTGATTGATCCATACAATGTGGGTTCGTTGCTATTTAGGGAATTATTTTCAGGTTATAAATATAAAACTATCCCTTCCTTGTTTTACTAACTTATAGGTCTTTATCATTATTGATAAAAGTTTATAGGGGTGTAAAATCAGCGAACAGTCGTCAATGTCATCGCCACGCTATCACCATTGTCGTCATCTTCATCACTCATATCACCATCATCTCATTGTCTTCGTTACCTCCTAGGATAGGGCCTAGTATCCGGTCTTCGTCTGCATCATCGTCATCCTCGTCGTCTTCCTCCTCACTCTCCTCGGCATCATTAGGATCAAAGTCATCATTTGTCGGCCTCCTTCGACCTATCTCGTAGATCCTGGTTGATGAATACATCTCAGCAAGATCATTGAGAGTGATGATTCCAACGATTGAATATGTGGGTTCCATTGCAAAGTCGAGCACACAGCGATCGACTGAGGTTGTGGATATGTCCGTGTAGTTTATGACGTCTAGAGTAAAGAAAGCAGCAAAAAGTGGAAGCTTGGCACGACGTGTGTGGACAGCTGACATGGCATCGTCGAGGTTTCCGGAGATCCCACACTTTCGTCAAGAGAAGGCACGAAGAAGCCTGAATTTTCGGAGATCCAACACTTCTGAATTTATAATCACTTGTTCATTCAAAGTCCATTTAGAGCACATATCATGAACAATTACAACAGGATAATGATGGTACTAATAGGCAATTAGATAAATTGTTACTTGTTGCATTAATCGAAACATCATGCCTCTCGATCACCCTGCACATCAATCAAAGCATAAGCATTTAGGGCAAATTGAAATTACAAAAGAGAAACAATGAAGAATGGGCAATATTATGTAAAGCCTCCCACGGAAGAAACTAATGTTGTAGAAACCAAAAGAGAAACAGTGAAGATCGGAAATATTATAAATCAACTTTCCAACACATATGCAGGAACAAAAGAAAATGAAGCACGAACAAAAAAAAAAAAAAAGTATCTATCTCACAATCTAAAATGAATGAAAGTTGATCAAGTATACACGTTATTTATAGATGATGAAATTATACATATATGAAGCTTATTGAGCAAGATATCTTTGATATTTTGTTTAATAAATATATGTAAATATTAAAAAATAATATATCTACGTAGATTATTGGAGAAGTTTTGAGTTATTTAAAAAAGATAAAATCATATTCATCATGCAATTTAGATTTTACGTTAGTGAATCAATATGAATCGATAAAATCATATTCAAAAAAAAAAAATTCTTTAAAATTTGGCCAGTAAAAAAATAAGATTTTTTTCGCCGAAATATAGTATCTAGTTGTTATGTGTATTCGTTAAATAAATAAATAAATTTAGCTAATCAATTAGCATTTTAGCTATTTACTTTTTATCCATTCATTTATTAATTGAAGATTTTCTTAAAAGAACCCGGTCAATTTGTGGATTAAAAGAACTCAATCAATTAAGATTTACACGGATTTTATAATTATCAATTAAAAATTATTATAATTGGGTTTAAATTATGCGATATAGAAAATATTGATTTAAGTTATATGATTTAAATTTCCGAAATTAAAATTTTTTTGGCGGACGGAAAATCCTGGCGGCGACACGTTGCAATAAGTGCGTCCGCTTTAATATATACTAGTTTTAATACCCGTGCCCTACACGGGTTAGACAATAATTGTGTGTCAAAAAAATGTTTGATAATTCATTATGTTGAGAATTGTCTTAATTGTTATGTGATACTTGTTGTAAGACTTTAATTTTCACATTATGAATGGAAATCAAGCAAGAATTCAAATCCTGCAATAACAATCGGGAAGGAGGATTTCGAGACAATATCACTTGAGATACTCGAATGCCAAAGTTAATATCAATTCAAGAAAGAATTAGGGTTTATTAAATTAAATGTTAGAGTATGTGATTTGGGTTAACGAATAGACGGCATTGTAAGATTGATGAGGTGACCGCACAAAATTCCGTCAAGTATCGGTTCAGAGCTTGTTTTATTATATAAGATAGATACGAAGTCATGTGTAAAACAAATACTAACAAAAAAAGAAGGTTCAAATCATAAAATTTAAATTAACAATATTAAAAATAATATATTAAAATATAAATGAAAGAAATTTATATAATATAAGTAGCACGTCTGAGTCAAAAATTACAATATCAAATAGTTAAATTTAAATAGTGAATAACCTAACAATTAGTAAGACTAATAGCATATGTCAAGTTATTAAAATAATAAATATTACTCAAAAGTTTTTTTTAAAAAAATTTCAAAATAATAACAACTATAAATTAAACTCAAAATAATACGAACTTTAAAAATTATTGACAAAGATACATACTATCAACGTATTTATAAAAAAAAAAAAATATAACTTATTTTTCCGGAAAAAAAAAAATCTAACTCCGGTGAAGATTTCACAACTATTATTTTACATGTCATTAAAAAATTTAGGTTTATTTGTGTAATATGGATTTTTTTATAAATAAAATATTATCGTAAAAGTCATAAATTAAGTAAAATATTTTTAATTTTTATTATAAAAAAATCGAAACATTTGTGATTTTTTTTGGTGATTTTTTTCTCTTGATTTTTTACATACTTTTGTGTAAATGACAAATAAAATGATTAAAAGTATTTGATTTATTTTTAAAAAGCCGATATATATATTTTGTTAAATCGAAATTATTTTTTGGGAAGTTTTTTTCCGATTTTTTTCATATATTTTAAATATTAAATTTATGAGTTTTTATACAAAATCATTTAAAATATCTGAATTTTTTCAAAAATTATGAAAATCGATTTTTTTTAAAAATAATAAAACAATTATTATAAAAAAATAAAATTTTCATTATTAAAATATTTATTCTAAAAAATGAATAAATATTTTTGTTAATCATTTAAAAAAAAACTAATTTTAGAAAAAAAAAGTTTATAAGTTTCTGGAAAAAAAAAGTTCAAATTAAAATTAAAAATATAAATAAAAATATTAAGATCATAAAAAATTTAAATAAATAATAAAGTTCATAAGTTGTGAAAAAAGCAACGTTGAGTTGAAAAATATATGTAAACAAAATAAGATGAACTTTAAAATAAGGTTTATAAGTTATAGAAATTATAAGTTCAGTTTAAAATTAAAAAATATAAGTTAAAAAAATTAAGATCTTTAAAATTTGACTGCAAATTTTAAGTGTTTAGATTTTTTAATTATAAATAATTAAAGGTCAATTAATAATATGAGGGACTAAAAAAATTAGTTAGTAAAATATTTAAAATAAATTCGTAAATTTAATATTTAAAATAATTTGTGTTAACATGGTGGGACCTGGATTAACAAAAAATTGACACATGTAAATTTAATGACGTGGATTAATAAGACTGTGTCATGTGTAAATTTAATGACGTGAATTCACCAGACTGTACCACGTATAAGTTCACGGGCTGTTTTAGTATATAGATAGATAAGATGGTTCAATACCCCCTTAAAGTTATCCAAAAGATTTAAATGATCATCTCTATACAAATAAATTTAAATTAGCGGGTTTCTCAAATAAATTCACTAAATATCCGATTAGAAAATAAGCGACATTAATCGATTGGACCGAAAAACATTACTATTGTCCTAACATAAAGTAAACATTGACAGTTGAATCCACGGTATGAAAAAAAATTGATATGAAAAAGGTTTTCAAACTAAGAATTTTGACATAAAGCAACATGACCGATTGCACTAGATCCCTCCAAACTAGTAAGACCCGAAATCCTAATGAACCGAATATAAAAACAGAAAAGAAACAATCCGACCGGACAATGATCTGACTGGGAAATCATCCATTCACACCCGACCCGTCATGTTTTGCGGGTTTTATACTGTAGGGCCGGAAATGTCGCTCACTTTTGTATTAATCGTGGGAGAGAGACGAGAGTTCATAATCAAACATCGACACTTGCACAGTCAAATGCCACTATTAAATTTTAATTATAAACTAAAAATATATCAGGAAATCGGAAGTAAATCACCGTCTTCACGATATCACAAATTTACGATTCAGGAAGACGAAGAACTACAAATCAAGCCAAATCACGAACGTACAGATAATATCAGGATTCGTGAAATCAACAAACTTACCACGGATCAAATCTTTCTACTTGCATACTACATTTTGGCATTTCTAGATCCTCCATCCTGTAAGTTCTGCATTCTTACTCTTCTTCTCGTACCAGTTTGATGAATTATTACCTGTATTTGAAACAAGTTTGGATTTGGCAGATTGAAATTGTTGAGTTTTCCAGGTCTCGGCCTCCGACGCTGGATATTTTTGTGAGAATCGGTGAATTTGGCATTGGACTTTCAGTATTTGATTTTTAGGATCTGTTGGAGAAAACGTGGGGAGGAGATTGACAGATTAGGGGATTTGAGAAAATGTCATCGCTGTCATCGATCAGCGAGGAGCTCGGCGAGATCGATGGGCAAATCAGCGATATTCCGAGCATTGTCGTAAGATTCGTTAAAAATCACCTCTTTTGTTGTATTCGGATCCATCGATTTGATTAGAGTTTTTGAACAGTGTAGTGAATTTCATGTGTTGTCCAGTTTGAGCTTCTCATATATGAGCTATAGCTTACATTCCCACATTTATCTGCTTACAAATTGCTAGGCTCGATTGATGGTTTACAGTGCTAGTCTTCCTATTCCTTTTGGTTTTAGTTGCTGGGAAGTTTGTACCGCTTTTCTAATGTCAGTTGATATTATTTGGCCACTGATTCTTGCTTCTGATGTGGTTGATCACCTGGTCGTTAGATTTCAGATGTAATTTTGAGTACATAGGATAAACTGCCAAGAGCATGCTGATTTATTGCTTCATATTACTTATGATGATTAATTAGTTTCTGTACGGCCTATCCTCACTAGACTTTAGATACCTGATACCTCATTTAGTCATATATCCTTTGATTTAAAAGTAGCTGGTGTTCGTGTACTCATCCATGACCATAATAATTTATGGGATGATATATGATTAATTCAGTGTCTTTGAAATATTAATCAACTTAAATACGTGTGTATTTCTATATATGCTATGTGTGTTACTGTGTTAATGGCAAATGAATTTTGCATACAATTTATGGTTAGAGGTGAAGTGAATTGACTAAGCTGAAAGTGTTCCGTCACATGTAATAAAATATTATGTCACAAACCAGCTCATCGCCACTTGATTTGCCAAAGCAGTATACATATGGATATTTGTTGTTTGATGAGATGATGTTTATATGGATCCATCACATCCTGCAGAAATGGGTTCCAGAAGTTGGAGAAGATTAAGGATGCCAATAGGCAAAGCAGGCAATTAGAAGAGCTCACTGAAAAGATGCGGGAATGTAAGAGGTACATCATTCTGTTTTTATTTTCTTTCTTCTCTTTCTGGGCAAAGAACATGCTTTGTTAAACAATTTTTGGTACCCTTCAGCAGTGAGTCGATAAACTTAATAAAAAAGGTCGACTTACAAGTGAAGATGCATAACAATTAATATATAGTCTATAGTCTGTAAACGTAAATCTTCAATAACTTCAAGATCCTTGTCAAATCTTGTTAGAAATTCCTGCTGTAATGGCAAACATAACTTCTTTTTTGGGTTTGTTAGGATACACTAGGCCAATACATGGGGAAAAGAATTTGACCATTAACCTCATGGTCATGGATGTCCCTTCTTACCCTCCGAGATAGTAAGGTTTGACCAATAGCAAACAGAGTTTCAAGGAATTTTAAGTAGCTTGAGGATACATATCACACACTGAATCATGGGAGTTGAATTGCAAAAGCTAATATTTGGGTGCCGTACATGAAAGTGTTTCCCCAGTATAAGTTTCTTCTGATTTCAAAAATGAAATTAGCCTCATGCAAACAAGATTGATTTCAGGGTTGCTGCTTCTTACTTACTTTCTTGTAAATTATGTGATGTCTTAGGTGCTTGAATCTGTTCGATCAGCATGTAAATTAGTTTGTGAAACTGATGGAATTTTCTCAATTCTTTTTCTCCAGGCTTATCAAAGAGTTCGATAGAGAAGTAAAAGATTTGGAGAGTAGAATTGATCCTGACACTCATAAAATGTTAAATGAGAAAAAACAATCAATGGTGCTTCACTTACTTTGTATTTTCATTCGGTGATCCTTACTGGTTATTTGTTGCTGATTATAGTCTGACATTGGTTGCCTAATAATGTTTTCCTGCAGATTAAAGAGCTGAACTCCTACGTCGCTTTGAAAAAAAGTAAGTTAAATGTGTGTGAATAAGCTTCATAGCCATGCAAGTCTAAACACATAATTTGTAAAATAAGAAATCATTTCCGCTCGTTCCTCAACTCATTTCTTTTGTTCATACAGAATTTTGAACATCAGATGAAAAATGAACTTGTGTAGAGGCCTATAAGCAAACAAAGGTCGAATCTAATCGAGTTACTTGAAAAATCTTCCATGCCCTCAAGGTCCCTAATTCAATGCTTGATGAACTTTCTGCAAAATATTTCAGCTCAAGTTTATTTTGTACACTGTAACATAGCTAGCCATAATAGTGTAATTTTTGAGATGTCCAACATTGAACCTATAAAATGATTTCATTGCAAAGGATTATTTGATCCTGATGAGTTGTAGAGGTACTAAATCAATAAAATTTTGAACTACGGCATCACCTTTCTGTTGCTCTATTATGTCTAAGCTGCTTTAATCTCATCAATAATCCTTTTCTGTTTTCTAATATGCTAGTTTGCGATTGTGGTTTATTCAGATCATTTAATCCCTTATGTTGATCAACAGATACACAACAAATCTTGATACCAAACGAGTTAATTTGATGGGCCCGGTGAAGAGTTGGCAGAGGATAATGGCCTGCTTGCTTCTTGTAAGAAGTTTTCCCCGTTCTTGGCACAAACCTTAAAATCTTTCACATTGTCACTTCTATTATTTTTGGCTTGGTGAGAAAGTTTTAATTGATTTGCTTTGAATGTTATACATGTGGAATAGTTTCATCTAGTATCATCTATAAAGGATTTACAATTCTATACCAATTGTTTTTGCACTTGTCTCTTTTGGGAATTTCTTGCCGTGCTGCATTTGAAATCGTCTCACCATTCACTTAACTGGGTGAATTGACTTATTTAAAATGTTTAGAGAGTGATTGTTTGAACTGATGGACATTTCCCATCAAACACAAAAACCAAATAGAGGCATTCGTTTTGAGTTTGTAACATCCAAGTGATACTGAGGGTGAGGTGGGGAGAAAAGTTAAGTTATTATATATCTTACTTGTATCAAATCGAGTTCAAACCTAGGCGAATCGCAAATTCTCATGCGTTAGGAGCTATAAAGTCTATGAGTCTTATGTTTTACAGCAGGCAGATCTTGATTTCTATAAAGTATAAGTTAGGGAAGAATGAAAAGATAAAGAGGCTAATGTAAAGAGCAGTTGTCTAAGAAGGTAACAACTGTAAGATCTTGAACATGGGCGTATCGCATAAAACGTTAAATTCTTCAATAGTCTTAGCATATCAACTTATCTTTACTGGTTTTAAGGCAAAGAGTCTTTAGCGTATGGTGTGAAATAAAGGGTCAACGGGAGAGAGAGGCTGCATTATCAAGGCACTAAAATAAGGCATGCAATTAGAACATATGTACATCACCATGAAGGTAACCCCAGTCCCACAACAAGAGCATAGGACAATAGCTGCACTTTTTATCCTTCTGACTGCAATCAATAGAGAGTAGATGTCACCAACTAACTCAGCACTTGCTGAATTTTCAGAACTTTCAACTAGGATAATCTCAGAACTTTCAACTAGGGTGCTTGCATGGTGCACCTGCAAGTGTCCTTAGTAGTGCATGCTTGAGGCATCTCAAGGCATTTATTAATTGGTTCTTTTGTACATTTAGTAAACATCAGTGATGTAATACCTATTGATATTACTGTGTACATCTCTCTGCATAAAGATTACAAAGTATTTTGTGACACATCTATATGACTATATGTGCATGTTAATTAATGTCATGGATCAGTTTTATGTAAAAGCCAAATGTAGGACAATGAAAGGATCTTCAAGTCTATATAAGTAGAACTTTTATAATTTCATTGTTATATTCTTATATGTCGCGAGAAATCGACTTCTAAGTAGACAAAGGTTCTCCACCTTGCAGCTATGACAAATCAACAGCTGGTTGATCATGGAAATAGGATAATGGACGAGACTGATCAGGCCATTGATAGGGGAAAAAGGTCTGCCCTTTCATATCTTGATGATTTCGTTGAAAAGTTAAATTGACTGAAGTAACATTGTTTTGTATATACATTGCACTGAACAAAAGATAATGCACGGTTGAAGGCGTGTCGAACATATAGTTCACCACACAAATGTTTTAAATTATTGATACTTGTACACATTTGCTGCATTTGTCTTCAATTCTTTTCTAGATTACCTTTTTAAAGCCAACTGCTTTGCTACTTTTGGGACCGTCTTTGAGAGGCTTTATGTCATAACAATAATTTGAAATAAATAATAAGCCAATAATATCCATGGAAAGCCAATAATATCCATGGTCTTGTTCAGTTTCCTGTATGCACAACAAGCATTTCTTACTCTAGTAGATCTCCTTTCTCTTTATTGTTTTCCTGCCATTAAAAGATTTTTTTTATATAATGTCTTTGACAGGTTGTTCAAGAAACAATAGGTGTTGGGACAGAGACTGCAGCTGCTTTGAAGGCACAGGTACATGATTATTAAACAGTTACATGTATATGCACATATAGCTATCCAAATTAACTGAAACCAATACTGATCGATGGTATATCTCCAGACTGAACAAATGGATAGGATTGTGAACGAATTGGACTCGATTCGTTTCTCAATAAAGAAAGCTTCCAAGCTGGTCAGAGAAATTGGCCGGCAGGTCAGTTTTCGTAACCTATTTCTCTCTGTCTATCTGGGTTTTGTATATTAGCTATGATTTTTATCCTTCAAACCTATTCAATTTCCTCAGGTTGCTACTGATAAATGTATTATGGCCTTGCTTTTCATCATCGTGATTGGAGTTATTGCCACCATTGTTGTCAAGGTATGCTGACTATTTTTTAGTATATTTCTCACTGAGCTGTGTTGTATACTCCTACGGTTCAAAAATAATTGTCATTCTAGCATTTTCCCCCCTGACTATTATATATACTATTAAAATACAATAAATTTTTCTTAAGTGGATACCATAATAGCTAAAATGACATCTATGAACATGAATTGAAGACTAAAACGAAAAGCTGTCATCACCGGAGGCAGTATTGTTAGTAATCTCTTAATTGCTGGGAATTTTAAGTTGGATGGACCTAACCATATTGGTGGTATTTAGAGTATGGGATTTGATCCTTCGACACTTATTGTAGAAATGATCCCACAACGCTTATAAAGAAATAAAGAATCTAGTATGTAAGTTTGGTGGACGACTACTCTTGTTGCAGTCAAGATATCCTGTATCACTGATACATGTATCCTTGGTATCCATATCACGTGATTGCTGGAATTTTGTGTTTATTATTATTCTGGTAAAGCACTAGCACTTCAATCTCTATTTATTTAACTTCAACCAATCACATAATAGGGTTACATGTATTACTGATACATGAGATCTTGATTGCTCTTGTTGCCGATAGGTTTAAAATATGAACCTCATTGGCCAAATGTGAACCTCATTGGCCAAATGTGCTGAAATCATACTTAAGATATCTAGACCCCACATTATTGATGTACATTAAAACATAAAAATGGGGATAGCTTCTAATTAGGTGTCCCTTTTGGATACACTGTAAATTTCAGCTGGTCCATCCAAATAACAAATCCATTGCGGACATTCCTGGACTGGCACCGCCAGCTCAGACACGAAGATTGCTTTGGCAGCGAAACTGAAGAGCAAGGAACACCCTACAAGCGCATTATATTGTATGTGTCTGTATGATTAACTTATGATGCTGTTGGCAACGGTCAAGAGTCTTTGGCATATACCTCAGACTCACAGGGGCTGATAACAAATGGAACAAGGAGAAACTTGGTCTACGCAAATACCGAGTGACAAATAGCGGGTCAGGTCTTGTGCATCTTCCCTATAATTACAGCATATTGGCTCTTTTGATAAACTGAATTTGGATAATGATGTCTATCTCGCTATGTTTATGATCAGATTGACATAATATGATTTTTTTTCCCGGGTCTAGTTGAACGTATGACTTGACAGTTTAAATGTTGCACTGTGTCATACTGGCTGATCCTGTGTTATTTCCTTCTGTTTTCTACATTTTTGACCCTTGGAAGACATTGAGGCCATTTCTTTCTTCTTGTAATCTACTACTTATGCTTTCCGGTGTTCATTGAAGAAGTGTATTTGGAATGAAAACGGCCCAGCGAAAGGAAATGAAATGGTTGTTACTTTCATGTGTTAAAAGACCTTTAAAATTTTATTTTAATAGCTAAATAAATATTATTTTTAATTGATTTGATAATATTTCGTTTTCGAGAATGATTCTTAACAATTAACAATTCCAAATGAACCCTAAAATTTTTAATCAATTGCTTAATGAATTCTTGTTTGTTTAGATTTTTTCCTGATTGCAAATTGCTGATTGATGACACAAATTTGGGGTTTATTAATCAATTGTATCGTTTTCGTTTAGACGCTCTTATGGGCCCGTGACACGACAGTTTGAACATTTCATTGGAGATTGCTTTCATACTTGATGAAGTGACACTTCCATCAAACTGGTTTCTGCAACTTTTGGACAAATTTTAAGTTTGGTCCCTTAACATTGAACTTTCGTTTAACGGGTTATAACTTATAATTGGGTGTATTTTCATGTCCATGATTATTAGGTATCAAACTTGAAATTTTATTTATTAGATATCCTAAGCCTATAAGTTTGATGGACCAAACTTATATTTGTCCAAAACGAAAGTTCAATGTTAGGGACCAAACTTGAAATTTGTTATTTACCGTACCTCAAACTGCTATACAAAAATTAAATATAAAATCTTGTAATATATTAAAGAAAATTGATATAATAAATAAGGACAAGTTAGTCCAATTAACAATAAAGATGCTATATACTTATTTATTTATCATTGAGGACATTCACTTACTAATTATTACGATGTTATGTTACATAGCCAATTCACCCTTAAAATATGTAGGACAAGCTTCAGATCTGAAACATTTATTCCGGTACAGAGCATCGTTACACTAACATGTGTTCAAATTTTATTTATATATTTTTCAATACACTTTTTCAGTTTAAAGTTTTTGTACAATTCTTTCAAAAATAATTTCTATTAGTTAAATTATTTGTACTAATGATTAATACAATTTTACATTTTTTTCATAAGTTCAAAATAAAGAATGACCTAATAATATAAAATGTTTGAACGATTGAATACTCAATATGAACTAATAGTATAAAATTTTAACATATATGATAATAAAAATGTACAAATAAAATTTTGTATACCATAAATATTAATTCAGAATAATAATGCAAAAGAAAAAAATTGATAGTGTAAAATGTGAAATAAATTTTAAAAAAACATTGAACTTTTTGAATTAAAATTCTAACAATTTTTTTTAAAAATCCTGCAATCTATTTTTTGATAAAATATATTTTTTTCATTTATTAAAATTTCAACTTAGTTCACGTGCACTAATAATTTATTTTAGTCTCATTTTTAAAAAGAAAATTAGTGTTTAGTTCATATGCTAGGGAAAAAAAAAATTCTATTTGATGTCCTTAAAATTTCCATTATATAATTTATCACTCCGGAACTCCATACTAGGGAAAAAAAAAAGAAAAAAGAAGCCTATTTAACTTAATCAAACCCATTGTATATTTCTCTAACTGTTTAAGAAGTGATCTATTAACATCCTTGACATTTTAAGTGGTTTGATGGTGATGTGTTGGCGTGAGGTGTCATCATGTGTGTGACACAAGTGTATAATATTTTCTCATTTGATTATGTATAAACCGATAGAAAAATTATTCATTTTAATTATAGGATAATCTAAAAGTGTAATGTTGTTATAATGCAACAAACAATTTCTTGAATAATTGAATCAAAGAAAATTCTATTTGATGTCCTTAAAATTTTATCTTTTTCGATTAGTGACCATAAAGTTCATTAAGGTTTTGTATTAAGCAGGTCCATATACATTCTTGTCAAAACGTTAGTTTTTTCATATAATTTTCGCCAGTTTGTAACTTAAAAATAAAATATAAGAAGTATAAGAAATGAAAAAGAAAGAAAAAAGACGTTACCTTCTTTTGGTTCTTCGTAGGAGGAGGATGCATTTCACTTCCGGCGAAGATGCTTGCTTTTGGAGAGGATACTTGCTTCCGTGCAACATAACCTTCGATACTCTTCGCCCCTCTTAAGAAACCGGGTTCAAAATTTGAGTTTGGATTCTACTATTATTCAAAGTTTGCTTTTGTTTTTGCTACAACAAGTAGTATTAAACTTTGTGCAATTTTGCCTATAATTTTTATGGTTTTTAATTTTTGTTGTTGCCTTGTACAAAATTGCTTATGATTTTGCAAATATGTTTATGTTGTTTGATTGAAGTTTGTTTAAGAGAAATAGGCATGTGTAAAGGAGTAAGAATTGACATGTCTAATCTAATGTATCATCTGATCTAGTGCGCTATAATGGTTGAGTTTCAAAAAAGACACTCTAAAACAAAAAGTCATAAAATAAATAACCACCCATAAACATGCAAGTTGCTAATAAACTAATGGATACATAATTCACTCATGAAATGTCAATATGTACATGGTTATATAGCAAATTATATGTAACATAATATTCTAGATTACTTGGGAACTTTTACACAATTCTAGAGTATTCCGGCCTTGTCAAGGACTCTAATACATAATTGCTAACTTGATCTTGTCTATACAATTTTATAATATTCTTTACAATTTTAGGAAAGCCTATACGATTTTGCATTTGTGTAGAGAGTTTCCGAGAGACTTAGAATATCCCGGCCTTGTCAAGACAATATTGAGGTGTTCTCTGTGCTTGTGGATAATTCTAGAACTCGGACTTTGCCATGCTCCCTCATTGAATCTCACAACATCCTTATTGTGTTGGTCTCATATGCTTCAATCTTGTCCTTTAATTTCATAGATATTCAGCTGGTTCCCATGACATCTCGGTGTCGAGCAAACCTCTCCATTGTACAATCCCGGTCGACAATACGTTTCCCGTTGCACATGGTTAGACATGATTTCCTCGACTTGCTTGTCTAATGAAGTATTGACGCTCATCAACGTTCGATGTGCTTGTCCTTATGTCGGGTCTTCCTTCTCATCAAGGTATGGATTGAGCATGATCACATTGAAGACCGGATGTACATTGAACTTATGCGGAAACTCGAGCTTGTAGGTAGTTCGTTCAATCCTCTTAAGAACTCTAAAAGGTCCCTCATACTGCCAAGCTAAGGCTTTGTGTCTTCTAGTATGTCGCATGACGAATTGAAGCTTAACCATGACTAAGTCTCCGACTTCGTACTACATGTTCCTCCAGTGTTGGTTCCCTAACTTTTGTGCCCGCTTGTTGGCCTTGACAAGGCATGTTTGCGTCAAGTCCAACTCTTCTTGCCAACTTTTGGCAAACTTGTATGTCGCGGTGTCAGCCCTTTGTAGCTTTTTGCGATTGTGTTGGGCATATTCGGTCGGAAGCAACTGATTATCTCGAACAAACTTTTTCCCGTTGTCTTATTCAGTTGCAAGTTGTAGGAGAATTATGCGACGTTGAGGAGCTTGAGCCAATCCTTTTGAGATGCACTCAAATAGTATATATATATATATATACCACGATCAATCAATTGACCATCTCAGTGTGTCCGTCTTCTTGGGAATGAAAAGCGGTGGTGAACTGCAATTCGGACCCGAGCATTTTTAATAACCCCGTCCAAAATTTTCCCATGAACCATTCGTCCATGTCACTAATGGTTGATCGTGGCAAGACCCCATACTTGAACACATTCTTCATGAATAAATTGGTATCCTCTTCCACCATACATTGTTTTGTCATGGGTATGAGGTAGCATACTTTAAACTTTTCCAACACTACCATAATGCTCCCATAGCCTCCAGCCTTGGAGATCCCGATGATGAAATCCGTGCTAACGCTTTTCCAAGGATGCTCCAATATTAGCAAATGTTTCAGTGGTCCCACATTTGTTGTCAGTTGTAATGATCTTCTACAAAGGCTAACATGCGATGAACTCTTGGGAGACCGACCCACTTACCGCATTCAACTTTTAACCCTGGGTATACTCAAGTCGTTTTTAACCTAAAACCTTCTTGTCTTGCCTTCCTATATAAACTCATTAAGATTTCCAGATGCCCGATCTAGTTGAGGTTGTAGATGAAAATGTCGTCCAAGTATACTACAACAAAAAGATCAAGGAAACACTAGAGTATCTTGTTCATTAGTGTGCAAAGTATTTTCGGTGCATTTGTCAAGCCAAACAAAACGAATAGGAACTCGTATGAACCATACCTCGTGACGTACACAATCTTCTCTTTATCGTTCTCCGCATCCTTACTAGGTAGTAGCTTGATCTTAAGTCCATGTTGAAAAACCATTGTGCCTTACAAAGCTTGTCGAACAAGTTGCCAATGAGCGATATCAGGTACTTGTTCTTGATCATGAGATGGTTGAGCGCCGATAGTCGATACACATTCACATGCTTCCATCGTGCTTCCTCTAGAATAACATGGGCGCTCCATATGGTGCATTCGAGCGAGGGTTGGATGTAATCGACTTCCAACATCTTCTTGAGTTGTCTTTGTAGCTCCTCAAGCTTCGGTGGAGACATGCCGCATCGTTCTCAGGCAGGTGACCAAGTGTCAAACACGAGCTCGGTCTTATGATCGACTTTGCTTTTCAGTGGCAATTCGAGGTGACATGTTGTGTTTAAAATCATCCAACACTTTGATTACTTTCGGAGAAGTTGGATCTTCTCTCTTAGGTGTTTTATCTAGCTTGAGTGTCACTAGGAACGTTGGTGCTTCTCGTTTCAATCCCTTTGAAATTTGATCGCCGATATCATGCACCTTAGTTTTGGGACCCTTCTCTCGGTAGACCGGCACAATGCAGATTTGTAAGGGTCAAATATGCATATGTAGTTGGATAACGGCATGTGTAAAGCATTGATACGATCGAGTAAAGTTAAGCCACAATATCGTCAAAAATTTTACCTTGATTATGGCTTTGTCAGACCATTCTCGCGACATCATCTACTCCGTGCAACCCCTATAGTTGGGACCTCCTTTGAATCCACCGTCTTGATCTATCTAGTGTTCTTGGTGACCTTGATCCCTAGATTTCTGGGCGTACCTTATGACATCAAGATGGAGTACGTCCACGTGTCCACCAATGCGCTTAGATTTGTTCCTTCCACTATATTATCAACGAAAATAAGTCTTTTTTAGTTGGTGAACCGCATAGTGTTGACGTAACCAAGTATCATGGCCCAACCTTCAAACTTTTTGCCTTGGGCGGGTCCTTATGTCCTATCATGCCATTGAGATCTTGGTGCATAAGACAATCTCTCAATCGATGATCATTGCCACAAAGGTAGCGTTACATTGATTTCATTCCCATAAGATACTTGTCTTTTTCCTACTTGTTGTATCGTTGTTTGGGCTTGGACGAGTCCTTTGATGTCTCTTCCTGACTCTTCGTATTATGTCATCAACTTCTCCTTATCCCCGACTTTTACCTTTGTCATAGAAGGATCTAGATCGATCTTGGCTCTTGAATTCAAACAATGAGTCTGCCACCGTCATGGCTTTGGTTAAAGTATAATGTTCCAGCATTAGATCTCTTTTTTTTTTTTGAGGAACATGGTAAGTGACTCGATCACCGTGAAACAACGGTGAAACGAGAGGCCGCGAAAAAACGGCAGACGGAGACAACCGTCAAGAGGACAATACAAAAAACAAAAACATGAGAAAAAAGAGTCGAAGAAGAGCAACAACAGATAACCACAAATGGTGGAGGGAGAACTCCATGAAGACGAAGCAAGTGAGACAACGAGCCAAGCATTGCCGAAGAAGCACCGTCGGAAGCATGTACAACAGGAAACGAACTCTTGGGGGCGTGAAGACAATACTCCAAGGAAGCATTTTCCATCAAAAGGAGATGTCTGACAACACACGACCACAACCGCAATCCAAACATGACTCAAAACACTCACTAACATCAACAGAAGAACATTATAAAAGCTTATACTTTTAATTACCCACAATTGTGCTTCAGTTTGTTCCTTCGGGATAAACCTAAGAAATCTCTTTACCCCTAGCAACTGTGTTCTTATCATAGTAGTGAGAGTTATTAAAGATATTCTACATAAGAAAGTTGGTAAATGACGATATCTTTGTTCAAATTTGAATCTAATTGTTTGGCTCCGTGTTCGATGTCGGGTAGGTTGACGGTGTTGTAGTTGTTCTCTCGGTACTGAATTTTGCATGCTACACCACAAAGATAGACAACTAGGCAGCCTAAGTGCCATTTTATACAACCAAATCAATCCCCAATATTTCTCACTTAGATAACCTGTTCGATTTATTATTGAGAGAGGTTCTTGTATAGGTGAGTTAATCATCAAATATGCCCTGATCTTACACAAGTCATATGAGCTATCAAAATAATAGCTATAGTCTTTATGTTCTTCACTCGTATAGTGTGTAAAGACAGGATACAAGAGTCCATTTATTCCATTACATGGTTGGGAGTCTATGTTACATAAAGGCTTTCCAAAGTACAACATATTGTACCAATTATTCAAGTAGCAGTTGCTCTTTTCCCCAACTAAGAAGTTGGTTTTTTTTGTTGGTTTTGTTGTTAGTTTTGTTTGATTGAGTATGTTCAGCTCGTGGTAGTTCGATTTTCTTCCTCCCAATGCCAACCTGCACATTACAGCAAAGAAAGCCAAACGCAGTACATAATTCTTTTTCTTTTTTCTTTTTCTATTTGTTCAGCCTGTGAAGAGGTATGTTCCTGTTCGAGAACCAACTCGGTTTGTTATTTTCATCATAGGACATCTTTTTCCTTCCTCCCAGATCCAATCTGCACAACAAAGCAAAAGGAAGCAGAGGCCATACTTGTTTCCAGTGGCTAAAAGACATCAAACAGAGACAAAAGTAAACACCCTGTTCGGATACAGATAGCAGCAACAGAAAAGTACCCGTTATTATGTAAGCTTCGATTTTTAAAGTTGTAATGAAGGCAGAAAGTACCCAAATATAAAGCCATAACAAAAGGCAGTAGTCACACAACATAAATTCATCCTCATTAAAGTAGTCATAATTGACAAGCACATTGACCTTGCTGTTATCGTCAATTTTGAACCACCCATGAAGTTGTTCGATTTGTTCTTCAATACAGGCCTGCAACAAGCAATATAACCTAATCTCTAAAAGGATAGAGCTCAAGATCTGGACATGGAATGAACCTATCCAGAAACCAACTCCTAGGTTGATTTTTTCTTAGTGATCTCTTTTTTAGCAGGTCTAGAATGCAAACCAGACAAAATGAGTATGCATCAATTGTTAAGAAGCATTTAACTAGGTATGTGATATTACCTTTTTGAGAAAGGGTCAGTTCGTTGGCACCTACACCTGTTTCTTGAGATGTCTTAGGCGGAGATGACGCCCTCCCTTGAAGCCATTTCGATGTCATCATGTGCTTCCTCGTCGGCCCCTGTAGTTTTGGTGTAACTTCTTGAACTTCCGCCTACATCTCCTTTTTGTTGCCCTCGAAATTTTACAGCAGATCTTGGCCCGATGCTCTGTTTTTTCTCGGTTTTAGTTTCACCATGGAGCTTGTAATGGACCTTCCTTATGGTTTTCTTTCTCCTCCATCTTTGTTTGTAGTTTCGCTTTAGGACCGTTCTTCCTCTCGATTTGATAAGCTTCAGCAATTTGTCTCCTCGCCTAGTATCAGTAGTAGTTGGGAATTCTTTCGTACACTTAGCACCAGGGATTTCTTGACTTTTTATCTCAAAATCGGCCCTAACAAAGCATTGATTTTGAGTTTGGGCTAGGGTTTTTTGGATGAGAAGAGGGAATCAATTCTTTTCCTGGTACGTGAGAAGCGCGTACTTTATGAGAGATTAGGGTTTTCTATTGTTCATTTTGCTCAAGGATTTATCCCATCTTGAAATTCTTGACAAGAAAATATTCTAATTTTATTATACAAAATACATAGCGAGTATGTAAACATTCCTTTCAGCTTAAAATATATTAAAAATCAACCAAGAAAATATTCATTGAGGTATCTAGAACACTATTATACAAAATTTACTATCCTATAAAAAAAATCTTGAATTTTTTTTAATACAAATGTTATTACAAAAATTCTTAAGTAGTACTGTATATTTTATAATTATATTATCTAAAGACATTTAATTTTAAAAAATAATATATCAAAAACAATATTAAAAAGATACTTCTGTCGAGAAGCCCTAAATAGCAAACATCTTACAAATAGACTAAAATCATTACGTTCCTTTCTTGATACACCAAACGCCCCCTTATTTCAATTAAAAAAAAATACAATAGGATTTATTTCCACATAAATTAATATTTAAATTAAAAAAAAAAAACCCTCAAAACTGAGCATTAATCGTGAAAGGACCACATCTCTCCCTCATGAATATTTGACTAAAATGGCAAATAGCACAGCGACCCGAAGAACAGAGCTTTACCCAATCACTAACTGCTACGAATCACCCACTAAACATCAATTTCTTGTGAAATTTTCAGTCTTTTGACCAAAAAACCCCTTTCTACTATCTCAACTACTACACCTCTGCCACAATTTAATTCCACCATTGGAGAAATCGTACACAAAACTTAAAAGCTTCTCAACATCAATCAAACAATTCAGGACAGAAAATGACCACCAATTTCAACACCCAAAATTTCTCTCCTTGTACTAATCATATAATTAATAGTACATTTGAGGTCGATTCATATGCAGATGATCAGTACATCGTTTATGTTGCTGATCGAAGATGTTTTTTCCTTTCTCACAACAAGAACGGAAATGTAGGGAAAAAAAATATTACTACTATTATAATATTCATTCAACATCTTCATAGGAAAAAAAAGAAGTAATTCACATAACTATCCCAATACCCAGTTCACTTCTTCGTTGTGAACCCTAAAAAAAACCCTCATTTTTTAATCTAAGAGCTCTTTTCTTCTTCGTTGATCTGTCAAACAGAGCTCTATCGTTGAATACTTTGTTGTTCCTCTTTTCTTTTTTTTTTTCTTCTCTTTTACCATGGCAGTGCATAAGTAAATAAAACCAGTTTATTTTTCATCAAACTTTTCTTCTCTTTTGATGTGCTCTGTTTTTTAGTACCAGAAAATCAATATCACTAAGCAGCAGCAATTCCAGTTCGGAAAGGGTATTTCTGTGATTTCGAAGATGAAGAAGACGAATCAGAAGCGGAAGATGAATCCTTCTGCTTATTCCTCATAGCTTTCATGGAAACTGACAGTGAACGGCTCTTCTCCATGGCTTCATCCATATCTATCTGTTCTTGCCTGCAATCCTCGGTACAAAATGGTATATCCCCTCTGTTCAAGCAACATAAACCAACATCAGAACTGAATCAATTGAAACAAAATTTCGATCAAAAGAAGAATATTCAGTATAGAAAGTTGGTTTGATACTATTACTGACCTGTACATGAAGATGTCTCTGTTTCCACGAGAGGTTTTTTGCAAAGATAGCAGGAATCAAGGAAATGAGGCGGGTGGATAAGGGATTCATCGAATCGAGCATCGAAGATCCGACCCGGAACGGATCTGGGCGAAGAGATAGACATAAGGTTTCGAAAGCTTCCTCTCCGATGAGGCGCCACCGTGGAGGTGACGGCGGTGTAGCAACCGGTTCTGGAGACGAATGGATGACGATGATTGTACGAATTGCCGGAGAATTCGGCGATGGAGGCGAGTCCATCGTCGACGTCGGAGAATGATGGCCTTCTTGGAGATGAAGAAGCCATGGAGATCGATAAAGATGATAGGATGAATTTGTTTGGGTTTTGATTTGCAGAGCTTGATTTAAACTCTGGTTTTCAGAGTGGGTTTGGGGAATTGAGAGGAGTGGAGAAGGAAGAGAGAGAGGAGACGGTTAAATATAAAGATGGTGAGGAGGTTGAAGAAAGAGAAACCATGGGTGAGAAAGAGTGGAATAGAGAATCCATTGGCTGAAGAAAAAATAAAAGAAATTTAAAATATTATTCCTTTTTTTCTTTATTCAAAATTTTACCTTTCAAAAATAATTAAAGGCGAAATGAAGAAAAAATGTAGTTATAAAAGGTGACGGGTGTTTAGACATAAATGCCCTTGTGCTTCAAGGAAATTCTCACTTCTAACCCATTGATTCTAATTAGGTTTGTGTTTTCCTGATTATAAATTTGATATTATTATATCCGCTATATTTTATTTACCATGATGTAAAATATAAGTCATTGATAAATATATAAAGTTGAATATTCAAGACGGAGATTCAATTAAAAAAATGAATACCCTATGATTTTTGAAGATTTCCCCCCCCAAATATACAAGTACTCTCACATCGAATCAAAATTTAAAATATAAAATTGTAACAACATAAATAATTTCTCATGTTTTGATGCAATCATGATAAATATATTAAAAATCATAAAATAATAGGTAAAAAACTTATATTTTAAGAAATATCATAAATTATTAATAGTTTATTAAAGATGTTTCAGTAAAGTATACTTGTCTACATTATTTATAATATAAATTTTTTATTTATATTATATTTAGGATCAGAATCGTTCAAATTCGCATCGACATCATATACCAAAATAAATATTTTTCAGTAAAGTTGTTTCAGTAAAAAAAAATTATTTTTTTGAATGAAATGACTTATCATAAATCTAGCTTATATCATAACATTATAATACATTGCAGCATTATTCAGTTACGATATATGTTGTACACACTACACACCCCTAACTCTAACATCATATACCAAAATAAATGATTCACGTAACGTAACGCTTTCCATTTCTATTAGCAAAAAAAAAGAAAATTAAAATAAAAAGCCTTTTTTTTTTGTAAAACTATTTTCCAGCTTTCATACACTAACGCCGTTTCCCTTTTCCCTAAACTTCCACTATCATAACGCCTGACGTCACATCCCCTTCCCGCTTTTTGCCAGATTCGTCGTTTTCGCAGAAGCTCAATCGATGGGTCCCACATGGGGGCCCGCACTCCACTAAACGGCCAACAAACACAGCACATTCCACCTCCGCTAGGCCCCACCGTCATTATAATCTTTCAAGTAATTACACAAACTCGCCCTCAATTTAAGCTCAATCGATTGAATTAGTGAAGACATAGTTTTATATGGGTGATTTTGTGTAATTAAAGTAAAATATGAGAGCGCTGGTTCCGAGGTTGATGTTTCCGAGCAAACGAAGGCATCTTAGCTGCTGCCCTTGAGTCGCGGGCAATTGGGCAACACCTGCCCCTGCCCGTCACATGGTTTTGAGACGGTACACGTGTTGAGCCAAAGTCCGTACCACCACACAACCCAATTCCCCAGTGACTGACACGTGACAGGCTTCGTATGGGCCCCACCACCTGGTAAAATCTCCAGTTTCACCGTCATTCACAATTTTTTCACCGCTCAGGTGTGAAGCTAGGGAATCTTTGGAAGTTGGGATTCAGAGCTACGGCATTGAATTACACGCATGCACCGCTTTCATAATCAATTCTTACTTTTCGGTTAAAATAAATATATATGTCTAAGGGTGTGTTTGGAACCTTTATTTTGGTAACTTATAATTTTTTTTTATCAAGTTACGAAAAAGCTATTCATATGAGTACGTGGTATGGGGTTTGAAGAAATAAACTTTCACTATTTGAGATTAAAATTTTATGTAGTATATTTTCCGTAATTTTATCTTTTATTCATCTCAAATACACAATTAAATTAAAAATTTTCATTTCCTTCGTCTTCGTTTTTAGTTTTTTTAGTCTTCAACTTCACGATAAATCGTGTTATATTGAAAATACATATTTAATTGGCCGATCTAATATAGGAGGTCATATGCGTCTGAGTTTCATATTAAAATCAAATTCGATTAATAAAAAGTGTTTCATCAACCTTATATTGTGTCGTAGGTTAGTTTACCATATAATTCAATTGACATGTGGTGTCATGTCGTAAGGCTAGGCCAGCTAGCCCAATTGATTAAGGGCCTGTTTGGTATTGGATTGTTGGAGATTTATTTAGATTCTTTTCTACGAGATTGTTGGAGATATAAATTTTGAGTTGTTTGGTATGAGATCGGGGTACAAGATTGTATTTTTCATTTGGATTCTTTTTGTAACATAATCTCCAAAAAAACAATCTTGAAAAATGAAGATTCTAGGAGATTGTAGGGGATTGTTTACTTTTCATGCCTTTCATACCTAATAATCTACCTCAAAAAACTTATATCAAACACCCAAAAGCACCAAAATTTATCAATCCCTAATAATCTCCATCTACAAGAATTTTCAACAATCTCCATCCCCAAGAATCTAAATAAAAAATCCCACAAATCACAATCTAATACCAAACAGGACCTAAGACTTGTGATCAAATCGCACTGATTCCAAGTATCATTTAGGTATATTAAGTTTTGATACAAAATTTATAAAAAAATAAATATCAATTAGATTGTACACTACTGTATATCTTATTATTAATAAGTTTTTAAAACCGTTCATATTTCAAATAATTTTAAAAAATAATAATTTATATATTTCATACTTATATATTTATACAACTAATTACTACATGTATTTCCTCTTGAAAAAAATCATTATATATTTACACACTTTGTATGTAATTTTGCAATATAATTTTGTTTGTTCCGAAAAATATAAAATAAAAAATAATCCAGACTTTATATGAAGTGTGAAAATCATATTGTATTTTACTGATATATATTATATCCGAAAAAATATCTGTATAATAAAGCAATTATCACAATTTTAAAAACAATTTATCCTCATTACCGTATGTTTAGATATTGGATCTAAGTTAAAGATAACAAATTTACAAAACAATTTAGCCTAATATTATTTATGATAGGTTAAAGATACATAATAAGTTATTATTTAAATGTAAGCTATGCTCATAAGATTTTACTCTCATGCCTATATTTTTTTTATATATAAAAATAAAATAAAATTATTGAGTCCACATCCTCCTTAAATTTTGATTCGTAAGTCATTGAAGTATTAGTTTTTATTCTTCTCGTTCCTTAGGCTACAAGATTTTGAATATTTATTAACTTATGCTTCATAGAATCATAGGAAATATTCTTCACTTTACACATTATTTAATGATTCAATTTGTCTAGTTATGAATGCTTCAAGTTCCCTCTTTAACATACGTCGTTTTCTTAAATTATTGATTTTTCAAACCATATATACATGTATATATTAATATTTTATGCTCAGTCCATATATAAATGATAGTATATGATTTTCCGGGATAATTTGTTAATGGTATAGGATTGAGAGTAGGGATTACCCGTATTCGATGATTGTTTATTTACCTAATCAAACTAAAGAGCAAAAGTCTAAATAATTTCAATTCGGGTGTCAAAAATATAGATCATCACCCAACTAGTAATTCAAACCGACTTCCGGTATTCTCTGCACATTACATAAATAAAACTAAGGATAAGTAGTGTACAAAGGGATAGTCTGACCCCTTATATCATCAACAATTAAATTTAATTTACTATCCGGCAGGTCAATCGATACCAAAAAGCCTACTTACATTGTTTGAGCAAACAAAGCTAAGTGGATCTTAGGGATGGTGCGATGTGGATTTTTGGTCTGATCATTGGGTTGGTGATCACCCTCTGGAGCTTAGGGTTCCGTCTTTGCCTTCTTTGGTTGAGCATAGGTTTGTTCGGGATATGTGGTTAACTATTGGGGTATGGGATTGGTTAAATACAAGGACCTAGTTTATTAACTACAAAAATAAAGGTTTAATTTATGCTCAATTATGCAATAGGAGTTCACTATCCCATTTTGTCAAAAAATAATGATTATGTAACCTTTTATTTCATAGCTTCTTCAATTGTTCTCACCATTCCGTAATCTTTATTTCATAGCTTCATACTTCATAGCTCTTCAGTCGACTTACTCGAATGCAACCTCTCGATGACGATAGCAATGCAATACTTGAATGCATATGTTGCCTTTGCATCCATGTTAATGGATAGATTTATATCCTTCAAAATATTATCTTATTTATGTTATTTGATAAATTTATATTATTAGTATATCATCTATTTATGTTAGTTTATTATTTATTTCATATCTTCTAATTGATGCAGGGGGTTACTTATTCATGTTGATGGATAACTTTGGTAGCAACACATGTTAATACAAGTACAAAAACTGAGTCTTATGAGGTATATGGAAGGATTTTTGGACTTTATGTCTACTATAAAAGTGTACAATATAATGTCCCTATTGATATAATGTCCCTATTGATACTATTAGACTTCCTGTAAAGTTTCTTTACATGGGAAGACAACAGATTGGTATAATTTTTTTATCTTCTAACTCTATTACTATTTAGGACCAACTTGATGAGACTTTCATGAACAATTTTTTTTCCACCTAATAAAATTACGGAGTTGAGATCTAAGATTTCTAGTTTTAGAACTAAAAGATTTTAGACCATTTATGAAGCTTGGAAAAGGTTTAAGGACGTTATGCGCCAATGATATGTTCATGGGAATTTTTTTTAGTACAATCTTTTACCAAGGATTGGATAATTCCGTTCGATACAGGATTGATACATACACTGGTGGAAGACTCGTGAATATATGCATTGACAAGACATTGATATATTAAGTTTTCTTGCCGATTTGAATTTTCTGATCCTAGGAATGTCACAACAAAAAGCCATTAGGGGTAGATGTTTCCCCATAATCTAATACTGAGGCGGATGATGCCAACTTGTGTCAGCTTTGTGGCATCCCGGACCATGAAGCACACCTTTGTTCCATCTTAACAAGTACTCTCCTTCCAAGTCAGATGGAGAAAGAGGTAAACTTTACGAGAGAACATCATATATAGGAAATGATCCAGTAGTATATATGATCAACAAAACATCCACAAGTGCACGGTTTTTCCATCGTAGTACACACTTTGATAATCAAGGTTGAATTCCACATAGACTATGTAGTAAAGGGTTCAAGCTTAAGCAAATTGTGATAATTCAAGATATTAAAAATCTAGGAATCTAAGAACTACTCACACAAAAATCAAGGTTGATATCATGCTCAAAGAGTATAAAATAATCATGGTAATGTTGGAATAAATCATGCATAATAACGTGATCCACTTTTAGTTCTCGTTCACCTAAGATGAACGAGATAATCGGAGAAAACTATTTTATGATCATAAGATCGATCTTCAACAGTAAGACATTTTGAGTTTAAGGAACGTAGGAGGTATGTTTCCACTAAATGAGATGATTGTGAGGTCTTTCAATGTCCACAGACCGTGCAAACGCACTCATAGGGATGGATTACACAAAAGAGGTAGCTTAGTGGTTTTCATGTTATTCTCCTAACCAACTTCCTAGTATTTAAACAATGCAATCTGCAAACATTTAAGGTTATGAGATGATATAACTTATAGTAAAGCTGTAGGCAACGTTCTCTCCTCCGTCTCTGCATTGGTTGAAACACGGGACCTAAGGTTATGAGGTGATCGAACCCGTGGTAACACAACAAACTACTGTCCTGGTTTTACACGCCTATAAACTCCTATCAAAGAATGATAGAGATCCACAAGATAGCAAAATAACGAGTTTGCTTTAAATTTATAATCCCGTGATAATTACTCAGTGCAACGAACCCACAATATATACTTCGGATGCAACAATGAGCAAGTATTCCGGAGTCGATCTCGGGGACTAAGTTAGATGACAATGAAAATGATTTATATAGTATAAATCTAGAATGAGAGAGTATTGGAAAAGATAGGGAAGAAGGATCAAAAAGTTTTGAAGGGGTTTTGTTGACTTCGCAATCAATTATTCGAATTGATTGAAAATCAATGCAACAAACAAAAAAGACAAATTCAAATGAGAGAAATATGTAGTTACATGTATTCAAGATCATTATTTATACATATGGACTGAGAATAAATGAAATCCCACGTGGCATATAAAAGAATGAAACGCTTAGGATGAATGTTTCTTACCTTATGCTCTTTTTACAGTGACGTCTCAAGAACATAACGGTCCGCAGCCTAATTGTTCGCGCTGATTTTACACCCCTATAAACTTTTATCAATAATGATAAAGACTTATAAGTTAGTAAAACAAGGAAGGGATAGTTTTATATTTATAAACCTGAAAATAATTTCCTAAATAGCAACGAACCCACAGTGTATGGGTCAATCATAGTAAAGGTAAGTATTTCAGGGTCGATCTCAAGGACTGAGGGGATTAATATGCAATAATGATTATAAATCGAATTGATCTCAATTAAAGACAAGAGGTTGGAAAAGACAAGGGAAAGAAATCAAATAGGTTTTTAAAAGGTTTTAAGGACTCGCAGTCAATTGTCCCTATTGATTAAAAGTCAAAACAAACAAACAAAAAAGGAAAAACAAAGATAATCAAGTTAAAGGAAAGAAAATGGATTCCAAGGGTTCAAGGTCATTGTTTATACATATAGATTCAGGAAGACTCACAAAGATATATGTTAGAAAAGCCACAGGGATGAACGTTTCTAGGCTGACAGTCTATTTACCGGGTAAGTCTCAAGACTATCTAGTTCCAAACCAACTACCTATTACCGGGTAAGTCTCAAGGTAGAGAGGTAGGAAATTCTAAACAAACCAAATTACAAACTAAGGGAAAGGCAAACCATTATCGGGTAAGTCTCAGGTAATTACCCTACTTAGCAAGGAATCTAAGCACATCCAACCAATAAAGGATAAACATTTATTACCTATGATCAGTCTCTCATGTATCTATGAAGGAATATCACCGGGTAAGTCTCAATTCCAACTTAGGTTACTAGCTAGAAGGATTCTAACTAGGTTCAAGAACAAGCCAACCATTAGGATTTCAAGCAATTCAAAGCCAAAACAAAGCACAACATTCCATCATAATCAAAGGCATAAACAAATCCCTGTCAACCTTGGAACCACAAGGTTTCAGCCAATAACAATCATATCAAAGAAAGAAAAATAAACAAATAACAAAAGAGAAATAAAAGAACTTAGCTTCAATAAATGGAAACCTTCAGTCTTGAATTCAACAAGGTCTTCCAAACAAAACTGAATGTGAAAGTATGAAACTTCAATCTAAACTAGAGAAGAACAATGGAGAAGAAGAAGGGAAAGGAAGGGAGGTGGCTCCCCCTATGGGGTAACCTAACCCTAAAAGAAACGGACTAATTCCGACCCTTAGAAATAACCTAGAGCTTCCCTTTTATAGGCAACAATCTTACAAAGGATGGGCTGGGCCAAAACCGATCCAAAAATAAGATAAAATTGCCGAACAGAAAATCTCGGGCAAAAATCTCGGTCAAAAATCTTGGTCAAAAAAATCTCGGTCAAAAATCTCGGCCGAGATCGGGACCAAGATTTCACAATAGAAACATTCCAGATCGACCGAAATTATGGATCTCGGCCCGAGATCAATGGATCTCGGCCGAGATTAGGCCATCTCGGCCCAAGATCAAGGATCGCGGCCGAGATCAGGCCAATCTCGGTCTGGTCAGACCGAGATCAAGGCCAAGATGCCACCCCTTCGTTCCTTCGTGTCTTTAGCTCGATTCCTAGCCCTTTCCCGTGCGTATGCTTGCTCCAATGCGTCCACTTCGAGGCTTGATCCTCAATTACGTCGTTTTGTAACTCCAAAATGTGCCAAATTACCTACAAAGCCACAAATAGTGTGTGTAGACATCTATTCTTGCAAAGTAGAACTAAGCAAGCATAAATGGCACAAACTAAGGCTAAAACATGAATGCGGAAAGGGGAAATCTAACTAAATGCATGAGTGTAACAGGTCGATAAATCATGTTATCACTAATACCTATAGCTTTCAAGGTAAAGAGGGAGAAATATATAAACAAACCTTATTCTTTCAATCAAGGAAACACAATAACCCTTTACAGTTACATCTCATGAATTATTGCCTCAAAGGAAGGAATAATGACACATTCTATCCAATAAAGGTTAAACCTTTATTACTAGGAACATGTTATCTTATGTATCTAAAAAGGAATATCTCAGTTACGACTCAATCCCTACTTAGGTTAAGGTGGTTTAGATTGAGTCTAAACCTGCAAAAACCAAACCTTTCCATGAGATTTAAAGCGATTTACACAAACTAGAAATAAGAACAATTCAATCCATCATAGTCCAAGGCATAAACAAATCTCTATCTACCTTGGAACCACATAAGGTTTCTAGCCACTAAAATTCATAGCAAATACTGAATTTAAATTGGTAAAGGAAAACAATCGAATTGAATAAGAAAAGGGGAATGAAGAAAATACCCAGCTTTATTGAATCTTGAAAAAAACTATCTTTAACTTGCAAACTCTCAAAACAAACCTCCAATGCTGGATCTTCCTCTAACTACTCTAACTAACAATGGTGAAACAAACGAAGAACAAAGGTAGGAGAATAATTCTCCTTTCAACAATCAAACCTAAAACTCAAACCTAAACGAACTTCTTTTCTCTTCGGTGGGATCCTTTTCACATATTCGGAACTCTACTTATATAACCTAAAACTCGTCGAGAGATGTGGGTTGGGCTGAAAGTCCGAAATAAAATAAGAATCGACGCTCAGGGAAATACTCGGTCTGGATCTCGGCCGAGATGGGTCAACGTCAGGGCCGAGACTTCGACTTCGTGCTTCAGCATCATGGGGATCTCGTTCGGTTCACCCGAGATCATGACCGAGATAGGGGGCGAGATTTTACTAAAGTAGCCTCCAACACGACCGAGATATATGGATCTCGGCCGAGATTCTTCTCGATCTCGGGCACTTCGTCCCGGTTGCTCCAAATGCGTAGTCTTCTCCTTTCCAATGCTCGTATGACAGCTCCTATACGTCCACTCCGAGGCTTTGTCCTCAAATGCATCGTTTTAGCTCCAAAACACGCCAAAATTCCTACAAAGTAACCAAAAGCGTGTGTAGACATCCATACTTGCAAAGTAACACTAAACGAGCATAAAAGACACAAACTATGGCTAAAACATGCACGTGGAAAGGGAAAAACTACCTATATGATCAACTAAACTAGGTCGATAAATCATGTTATCAAAATACCCCATACTTATCCTTGTTGTCCTCAAGCAAGTAGTAAATCCAAAGATAGGATAACATGAATTATCTATGGCAAAACAAATATGAAAAACTCTTTTTGGTGTGTTGTGCTTCTATACATAATCACTCTCAAAGGTGTAGTCATATGGCTTAAGAGATATTATTAATAAGTTCAAACAAATTAGGCAAGTGAAGGAAAATCAAACTTTACAAGGAATTCACAATCATCATAGAAATTTTCAATGCCTAATATCTAAGAAATCAAGTTTAAGCCATTGAGTCAAATACATGATATACATAGATCAAAAGGACTTTAGAATGAAGAGGCTAAGAAACGTGATTCAAAGGTAGGATGATATAGGTAATGTGGTGGTAATCCGGGAAGAAGAACAACACTATGAATTTTTTTCTCAACATCCACCTTTCTTGCATTTTTCTTTCTTTTTCTTGAGCAAATGGCAATGGTGCACAATAGCCGAAACCTTTGGTGTTCAGTTTTCTTCACGTACCTCACACCAAAATGCACATAGCAAATCAACTCATAGGGAATGTTTTTTAAAACTAATTAGACTTTGGCAAGACACAAACACCCGATTATGTGAATGGTGCCGAGTTACTCATCCTCATAGCCAACAATCTCTTCATAAGCTTTTGCTTCAAGTCATATCTCACACATTCACATTCAACTTCTTCATATAACACATATGAACTTTTTTCTTTTTACATACACCTTCAAACTTCAAATTCCTAATTTCCAGATAGGTCAAAGGAGGCAAATATGATCAATGTTTGAGGTGCTAAACATGAATAAGATAGAAGAAGAAGAAGAAGAACTCGAATTGCCTAAATCATTCATTTGCAATGTATAAGAACTCATCACATAGCTTCAACTATCAATTTCAATTCAATCAAACATAAAAATCCCCATCAATCATATAAATTTCAAGTAAAAAAATCAATTCCTGCAAATCCCATAATTCATTCAAACTCAAAAATAATAATCAAAAGCAAATAACATACACCAAGTTTCATCATAGAGGTCCCATCAATGTCTTAAGAAGCACATTACACGTTTTTTTCGATGCAAGACATATAAGAAATATGTAACAATATCTGAAAATGTTCAAATGCAATACAAAATATCAAAACATGCTGAAAAATATTGTAAGCATTCTAGCATCCTACCCCATACTTAAATCTCACATTGTCCCCAATGTGAAAAATAAGAAGGAATAAAAACAATACTCACAATGTAAAAATGATGGTGCAGGTCTTACGGCACTATGGTGGAGGTGGCGGGTAGTACAGGTTGTTCGGGTCGTAGCGACGCCCGAACATCCGGTGATAGACATCACCATACATTCCCTCGGAGACGGAATATCTCCTGTCCTGCTCTACCAGTTGGTCCCGGATCTGCTATTGGACATGCTCAACCCTCTGCTGGTCAAGCTGAATCTAAAAGATGTCATCTGCCAGCTGATCCATGGTAACTGACCCTCTGCGTCTAGGTCTGGGGGCATGTGAAGATGATGCTCCTATTGTAGGCATACCTGAAAAATGTGCACCAACACCTGTACATCTACCTATACATCCTCTCATCTCAATCACAAAGGCATCTACCTCAGTGGCAATCTCCATATCCTCATCATCCTCATCCTCATCGGCAACATCCTCATCATCAGGCTGCCCTACAACCTCCTCATCATCAGAGCTCTCAGACTCTAAAGCCTCCCTCCAAAAATCTCTTGTCCGTAAAAGTGATCTCGCAACTCCAAACAATCCCAACACTCTCATCCCAAGACATAGCTACTCTAAAGGGTTGATTACCCTTTTGGATCAAGATCTTCCTATGCACCAAATGACGTCTACCCACAGTAACGGGCAAATTTGTAACCGTCAAACCCGAAAGATCTATGTTAAGCCTCAAAGCAATGTGGGTAATCAACCCACCAACACAAATATACCCAGCACTCTTCTTGGACACCTTTTTCAGGTGCTCAAGCATAAGTGTAGCAGAATCTGGGGTACGTCCATTAGTAACGCACCATAACACAAACAACTCACCTAAGAGTACCTGATGTTGTGTCTCATGCCTGGGTAAGAGAATCTCACTCATAATCCTATGAGCTAGTCTAAAAGTCAAGTTTACAATGAACTTGCACTTGGCCTCTCCGGCCTTCCACTCACTGGTTACACCCATAGGTTTGACAATCTCATGCCAAAAAGCACTCTGATCCACATCACTATCAAAAGTGGACAAATTACTGTGTGAAAAGTGAAACAAATCTCCAAAATCATCCTTTGACATCTCATAGTCATGGTTCATTAACCTAAATTTTACACATCTATCTCCATTTTCACCTTTAAACAAAAGGTACTCAAGAATTCAAAGTCAAATCTGCATAATTAGGCTCCCTAATTGCAATCAAATGCAACCAATCACAATTATCCATAATCATATGCAAATCCTCACCACATCCCAATTCACCAATATCCAAGATATCTAAATATTTAGGAGCATCAAACTTAAGCTCAACAAGTCGAGCATAGTTAGACTTACAAGCATCGGAATGATAGGAACATTCCCCGGCAACGGCGTCAAAATCTTGTTCGCGGGTTTTACACACATATAAACTCCTATCAAGAATGATAGAAATCCACAAGATAGCAAAACAACGAGTCCGCTTTAAATTTATAATCCCGTGATATTTACGCAGTGCAGCGAACCCACAGTGTATGGATCGGATGCAGCAATGAGCAAGTATACCGGAGTCAATCTCAGGGACTAAGTTAGATGACAATGAAAATGATTTATAATAGTATAAATCCAGAATGAGAAGGGGATTGGAAAAGATAGGGAAGAAGGATCAAAAAGGTTTGAAGGGGTTTTTGTGACTCGCAATCAATTATTTGAATTGATTGAAAGTCAATGCAAACAAAAAAAAAAGACAAATTCAAATGAGAGAAATATGTAGTTCCATGTATTCAAGATCATTATTTATACATATGGACTCAAGATAAATGAAATCTCACGTGGCATATAAAAGAATGAAACGCGTATGATGAATGTTTCTTACCCTATGCTCTTTTACAGTGACGTCTCAAGAACATAAATGTCCGCAGCTAATACCTATGGCTTTCAAGGTAAAAAGGGAGAATATATAAACAAACCTTATTCTTTCAATCAAGGAAACAAAATAACCCTTTACAGTTACGTCTCAGGAATTATTGCCTCAAAGGAAGGAATAATGACACATTCTATTTAATAAAGATTAAACCTTTATTACCTAGGAACAAGTTATCTTATGTATCTAAATAGGAATATCTCAGTTACGACTCAATCCCTACTTAGATTAAGGTTGTTTAGATTGAGTCTAAACCTGCTAAAACCAAACCTTTCCATAGAACTTAAAGCGATTTACACAAACTAGAAATAAGAACAATTCAATCCATCATAGTTCAAGGTATAAACAAATATCTTCGGGAAGATAGGCTTTCACCCCAAAATCCCTAGAGGAGGATATTTCTTTCTCTTTTTATATATATATATTTATCGTTACTAATAAGTGGACCTTTTCTTATATCGACATTTTTTTAATCTATTTCGATACTTATAGGTGTCCTTATTTATACACTATATAGCGTCGAAAAAGTAAACCGTTTGTTAGAAGCGCTAAAATATCATCAGACGCAAGAGGTAAGTGTTGAGGCCAAAGCGTAGTTCATGACCCGTTTTACTAGTAGTGCCTATGGCGGAGATGGCACGTCACGTTTACCATCCCGTACACATGCGATTCGATTTAATCAAGTGTACAAACCAAGGACCATAACATGGGAAGTTTGCAAACTTTCTTAGAGAATACATCTATTAAAGCTATGTACATTCATATGCCCTATGGTGGAGATGTCACGTCATTTTTACCGTTTCACTCATAAGTGATTCAACAAAAGTTTAGTATTCAAACCGTAAGTATATACTCATCTAGAAATATGGCTAAACGTGAAATGTAGGGGGCGCTCCAACATATATACATTCAAGTCATTGCAAATCAACCAAAAATGGGGCTTTCATCCCCAAATCTCTAGAGGATGATTTAGCTACTCATGGTAAGAGATACAAAGATATTTAAAGGATGAATCATATTGAACAACTAGAATGATTAACAAACATTAGAAAAAAACATGTAATTTAACCTAGAAAAATCGGAAATTACAAATCACAAGGTGTTCTTGATGTTCTTGCAAAAGTAAAGCTAAAAGTATTTGGAAGATTTGAAAATAAAGGTGTTTTTTCTAGCTTCCTCTAGCAAAAAAAGAGATAATCATAAACCTAAAATAGAACCAAAATCACAAGCTATCTCTTCCCAAAGGGTGACAAAGGTATTTATAAACTTTGAATTCACCTGTTTACCCATAGAAAAATATGTTTTTATCCTGAAAAGAAGGCAAACTCCCACAAGCAACCACAAGTAGGCCCGCTAGCATATGCAAGTGCATCGGTCCGGGAGGGAGGTCTATGGGTTGGTCCTGGTTTTGTAGTGATTAGGCCGAGGTTGGTCCACACTATGGTCTAAAGCTTCCTTGATTGGTTTTTTCTAGTCTTACTTCCTTGCTTGTATGGGGTGAATTAAACCTTCTTGGTGCTTCTTAGGTCTCTAGTTTTGAATCTTTTGGGGACTCGTTTGGATATTTAGGGGCTTGTTTGTATTTGTAGGAGACTTCATTTGGGTCATAAGTAGAGAAAACACCAATGCCGCCATCCTTGTTGATCATATATAGTGGGAGTTTTAGACAACACAAGGAGGCACCATTCCTTACTATATATATATATATATATATCATGGATGAGGATGGATATTTCTCTTAAGCTCAAAGTGGCATCAAATACCTACAAAATCAAAGGAAAAAGTAGTAGGCATCCATATAGCAATAATGTGCTCAAAGATTCTTGTAAGGTGTATAAACCATGCAAAACTACACTAAAGATGCTCCTAAAGACTCGCATGAAAACATGTTATCATATGCCTAATCGAAATCTGAAATAAAAATATGAGCCCTACTCAAATTTTTATAACCTTGGATGGAAATATCACCCTAATTTCAAGTATAACAATACAATCAATGTCGAAAATCCTCCGGTTGTTGCCACCCAACCACTAGAGAAGTTCCTTGACTAGGAAAAATACGACTAACATCTTTGTAGCTCATGCAAACAAGCTGACACCAAATCTCCAAAACTAGTTGCAAAACAGGCAATGACATGGATTTTGAAATAAGTGACAACAAGACTTGCAATGGTCGAGAATCAAGTATCCCAACAAGCAACAAACGCCCTACGACCACCCGGTCAACTACCAAGAAACCCGATCCTAATCCCAAAGGGCAAGCAGCAAAGCAAGTTAAGTCTAGTTAAAAGACCTAAAAGAAGCGCTTAAAGGAAATCCTAACCCATTTTGTGAGTTCCTTGTATTGACTCGACCGAGCATAAATATTCTTACATTCACTCTTTTTTTTTTGTCATCCTCCTCTCTTTGTCAATATCGATCGGCCCAAATCCTCCTCTAGATCGACACGACCGAATACCTTTTGTCAAAATGCATATTTTATCTAGTCTAGTTTGAACATAAGTTATATACTTAAAAATTCATAAACTACTCTATGCCTCTATACTTGTTGCCGGTATTTTATATATTGCACTTCGACTTTGTTTATTCCATTGATTTTTATATACATTGATATGTGATTATATTCTATGACATGACCTGTTGAGGATTAATTTACCTAATAGACATCATTTAAACATGTCTTACTTTTTCAAATTGGGTTGGACTACTAGGAAAATAGGATAGAAGCTTGACTATTCACAAAAGTTGAATTGTGATGGAAATCATGAACTATAAAACTTATTTATTGTTTAATTGGAACTATTATATCTTAATTTGTAAGGTTCTTGTACGATGTTCAATCTGTTTCAGGACGGCGTACTACCACTGTCTACAAATGCAATGACTCCCTCCTTTGTCTATAAGAAGTGACTTGGGTGTATTTCAACTGCTGCAATTAGATAGGGACCTTCTCTATTGAATTTATTAGATATGAACCTTCTCTAATGAACTTATTTGCTCATATGGGGCCTCAAGGAGCTCTAAGGGCTACAAAGCTACTCCGACCATTTTCAAAAGTAATGACTCCTTGGATTTAAAAGATCCCTTTCTACGTAACTGGATTAATCTTCTAGCTTTCCTTTTTGATGAGATCAAATCTAATGGTATACTTTTCGCAGAGATAGTAACTATTATGGGATTATTGTAAGATTTATTATTTGCAATGCTAGAAACATTCTAAACTGAAAACAAATTTGTCTTTGCTTGACGTGCATCATTTTTCACTTACAAAAACTCATATCATAATTAGATAATATGCACACCTTAATCTAAGATATCAAGTCTCATTTATTTAAAAAAAGAAAGGCTTTATATCCCAGTTATGTTCAAGTCCGGAGTATATTCCTTTGACACCAGAAAGTCCATTCCATGACGTTTTTTCCAACGGCGTCACTTTAGAGTGTGTTTAGAGATGACTTTAAAAATGTCGTAGAAAGCCTTATACGTACTAGTGATATCGATTCCCTGTAAGAAGTACGACTTCCTACCTATTATATCTATTAAATTTTTATACGAACATGTAAATAATCACTTACATTAACAACTATATTCATCTACACTGATTTAAAAAAATTATATTCAAATACATAAACATTTATTTTTCATCTCTATCATCCAACGCTGCACACTAGAAAAAAGTTAACCATATATCTAAATAAATCACGTTTAAAATGAAAATTGGGTATGCTCATAGTCAAAAGGGGCGGCTACCAATTCAATATTTTACATCTTTTCTATCTTCTGTACATAAATTACTATGTCCTAATTTATATTTGTGTAAATTTAAGTAACTAGAGCTTATAATAATAATCGGTAGATATCCTAATAATAAAGAAATATATATATATATATATATATATATATATATATATATATATATATAATCTTTATTAATATATACACTAATTTGCCTTTATTTAATATATTATTTTTTTAATATATTACAAGATTTTATATTTAATTCTTATACGTGAGTTTCATGAATAAGAAATAGTCGAATTGATTTTTTTTCTTATCAATTTAACGTAAATAGTTTCAACGTATGTTGATATTTTTTGTAAATAACTTTATTACTCTTGTAAGAAACATGAAAATTTATGATATTTCTTGTAATCGATCTCTGGTTCGTAGTCCCTCCCTCACCCTAAATATCATTCGAACAAGTTGGATCTCACGATTTATTATTCTTTTTGAAGATTATGAAATTAGTTTCATTAATTCATGTTTTATTATGCTATTTACTAACTAAACTGTAGGAGGACTTGATACACAGTATCGACCAGAGCACCTAAAACGCCGCCCACGACTTGGTTCCACGCCAGAAGAGGAAGATTGTCCCCGAAGCCAGAGGATATCTACAAACTCAAATTAGTGGATTAAGACGGTTTATCCAAATCTCTCTTTAGAATCTACTATATAACATTAAAGTAGAAGTAGATTTTGTCACATGTTATCACCATATTAAATCACCTAGAATTTTACCACATGTCATCACCACATTTAGTCATTTCATATCATCATCACATTAAGCCACATTGGATTTTGCATATATCTTATTTATATTTAGTCAGTCATGTTCATTTTTATTTTATTTAGTTTCTAGTTAAGAAAATGACATGAAATATGAAATATAAAAAAGGATTATGTATGAAATAGTATTTACAAATATTATAATATTTGTGTGTTAAAAGATTAAATTATATAAAATTTTTTAATTCAAGTTATTTTTTAAACCAAGATATACGATTGGTCATTTATTTACATTTTAAAATAATTGGATGTTTTGAACATGGATAAAATAATTTGATATAATTAAGGAACACTTTTTATTTATTTGTTTATTTTATTTTATTTTAATAATTAATTATTTTATTTCCTTTTAAATATTTTCTTAGAAAATTGACAAAGTCAATTATTAAATAAAAAAACATAAATTTAATAAAGATATTATATTATTATTCATTATATCTTTAGGATAATTTTATAATAATTTTATAATTTTATTTTATAAAGTTTTTTTTTAACAATTATTATTTTATTAATTTAATAATTTTTTATTTAAAGAGAAAAAATAAGTTAGTCAATATTTTAATATACTACCTCTCAAAAATTTGTCTTTATTTTTAATATATATATATATATATAGGTTTTGTGTTACTATCACTACTAAGTAGTATATAGCTAAAACAAAGGAGCAAGGAGGAGTACTATGTGATGTCTTTGTTTGGAATCAGAAAAAGTAAAATAAATTGTTCATAGAAAATACCAAAGAGAGAATCTTGAGTGGTCACATGAAAGAAATGAATCATGTTCTGTTGGCCACAAAGTATCTTTTGTGGTCGTTGATTATTAATAACGTTTATTGCGTGTTGAATACATTTTCACTTGTTCTTCCATCGGCATTAATATTTGGACTATTCTAAATAATTTCCCGTTTAAATATCAGGTTCATGTTGTTAATTTTATTTGGGAAAAATATTTAGTTTTTTTAAAAATTTTTACGCTTTGGGGGGCCACACACATAAGGTTTTTTTTTAATTATTTATAAAATAAAAATATATATTAATTGTAAATAAAAAAAAACAGAAGAAGAAGAGAGATTAAGTAAAAAGAAGTCTCAACAAAAATACTAAAAACATCCGATCCATCTCATTTAATTTAAAGAAAATAAAATGTTTGTCAATTTTTTGTATAGAAATTAATGTTTGAGGTATTATTTACTACTTAAAAATGTTTTTAGAAAAAATAATTTAGGAGATGTAAAATGTGTAATCTTCATTCCCATCTGAAGTAGATTTGTCCATTTCGGAGATTTTTAAAATTTAAAGAGATTTTCAGTAATTTTAAGAGTGTTTTCAACCCATATTTATAGTTTTACCAAAGTCTATTTAATTACGATATTTAACTAGTTTATGTATTTAAAAAAATATCTAATTTTAGTTTTACTTTCACTATCAATTGGCAATTAACACCTACAAAAACTCTTAATATTACCATCATAAATATATGTTCTAGACTAGGTATTCTCTTGATATATATAATTAAGAAGACTATTTCAAAAGTACTTATGAATAATAAAAGAAGAAAAATGAAACAAGTTATGAGAAGAGAAAAGATGGAATGATTTAGTGGACATTAGTACTTAGTTAAGAGAAGTGTTATATTATATGTTTTATTATAATATTAAGATATTAAGATCTAAGAGAAGCATAGAAGAAAGTAAGATTTTGATTCCAAGAGTATAAAAACTGTTCCACTTTGACAAGGCAGTACCTCCCAATAATAATAATATCTTATTTTAGCTTTGTCTAAAGTGGAAATATTTTTATTACCAAAAGCTACCTAACTTTTCTTCTTTTATAAAAGTTGAGTGCATAGCTTAATTTTGGATGCATGGACCACCTACCTATTGTCCCATATGTATATATGATAAAGTCCGATACAAACGGATCGGGTAGAGCGGGGATCGTGTGCATCCAAGAACACATGTGTGTTAGACTCAAGCTCAGCACATTACTCGATGAGATTCCATCCTAAAACAAATTGACAATAGGAGGAGTAATTCACTGACTTTTTATCTCTAACAGTATATAATATGTATTTTAAGTATTTTGTTTGAAAAAATCACCCATGTGATATACAATTCGAATTGAGAGTTAAGTACTAATTTGTGGATTAAATAAAAAGATCATGAACTAGGTCATCCCTAGATCATAGGATTTGGTGGAGAATAATGAAGATGTGGTGATTACAACTTTGCAAGTGTTTTATGTAACGCAGGAATTTGGTAATGATGTGTTGTCACTAATAACAATATTAATTATATTTCTAGATTACAGATACAATTGATGTTTTTTTTCCCTCTCAAATCTAAAAACAAAATATATCGAAATATCAATACACAATTTTTTTAAAAATTTTTCAAGTAATAAAACTATATAAATTTTAAAATTATATATATATATATATATATTAAACGCATTGTAATAACATGTTATTATTTGTTTGAAAATATGCTTTGGGTGTTTTTTCAAAAATTGGAAATATAAACTTTTGTTTATTTATCATGAAATCATAAATGTCCATTGAAATTAATATGAAAATGGTCGAGAGATTGGATTGGCATTTTTCGGTCACGATCACATATTTAGATCACGTTTTTTTAAATGTAATTTGGCAACGACTCAATTTGGTTTTACACTCGTTGATAGTAATTGAGTTTTACACTCGTTGATAGTTTTTACATTTGTCTGTTATATTTTACATTTGTTAAAACCATTTTACATTTATTGACAATTCATTTTATATTTGTATTTTTAACAATTGTTAATAGTCCATGATTGCACTATTGACAATTGTTGACAATCCACAATTGCATTATCAACGGTTCACAATTGCAAAAAAGACGGTTTTTTATAGTCCACAATTGCATTTTCAACATTTCACAATTACACCATCAATAAGTTGACTGTCCAAAAAAATTAATATAAAAATTGATTTTTTAAAATTAAGTAATACAAAATCAAAAGATGAAAAATTGGTGATTAAATTTTAAATTTATAATTCAAGTATGTTAGTTACAAAATTCAACCATAAATAGTTGACACAAACTAGCGAAGTCGTAAAAAAGGAGACTCAATCGCGATAACATTTCAGTTCCAACATATGTAACATGTAAATGACGTATTGGTACACCTTAATCAAATGTAGAAATTCATTTTTCTTTAAACATTGTTGTGATTACCATATTTGAAATTGACATTATTATTTTTCTTCGGATATATTCCAAGTTTACAAGTTTATGGAAGATAACATTTTCATATGAGCAAATGAGCAAATGAGCAAATGAGACAAAGCGTTGTGTTTAGTATTAGATAACTAGAAATTCATTTAAATTGTGTTTAATATTAGATAAGAGGAAATTCATTTAATTTCAGAATTATTTATGGTGATGTGCTTGATATCATATGTAGATAATACATTATATTATTAAAATAGGTAGGTTATATGAATGAAAATTATCCTAAAAATTATTCTTCTCGTCAAAAGATTATGAGAAAAAATGAGCTATAAAGACCCTTTTTCTTTTTCCGGTACCAATTGAGCCTTCATATTTTTAATTCAAAAAAGGGCTATTTTGGGTTGACTGAGTGTAGTAATTTTTATTACACTAAGGGACAAAATGGGTATTTTGTATCTTCTAGGCGGCAAAAAGGAGGAGCCGACGGGACTCTTCACTTTTCATCTTACTCTTCGTTGTTTCCTTCGTCTTCTCCACAGCTTCTCTCTTCATCGTCTTCGTTTTCGTCTTCGTTCTTCCTTCATCTTCTCCCAACCTCTTGCTTTCATCTCGTTTCGTCGTCTTCGTTCTTCCTTCATCTTCGTTCGTTGTTCCTTCATCTTTTCGCTCACTCTTTCCTTCACTATCGACATCTTTGTTCGACATCGTCTTCCACAGTCATCTTCTTCCATCTTTTCAGTACTAAATGGTAATGCCTTCTCCCAATCCTTCTTATTTTACACTATTTTATACTTTTGTTGCTGTGTTTTCCTTGTATTTCATTTCACATATTAGGTTTTCATTTTTTTCATAATGTCGTTTCGAATTTTTCATTTTAGGTTCACTTGTTAGGTTATTAGGTTAAGTTATTACTGAATGTTGTTATATTCAGCTTCATTTTTGTGTACATTGTTTTGTTGTTGTGGATTTCAAAATTTACACTGATTATGCTCAAGTTTACACAGATTACGTTAACTTTATGTATTTCATTTTGTAATATGTAGTATATTTTCAAAATGGCCCGGCCAAAAGTTAGGTCGTTCAAGCCATCAAAGGATGTTAAGGTTCCTAGTACACCACAAAAGGTATATTTTGTATTGTATTGTTGGTTTCTGTTGTGTCTGCATGTATATTATGTGTTATTATGTGTCTGCACTTTATGTAGTCTTATCTATGTTCTCTGTCTGTTTTACATTATGTACTGACTTTGTATGTTCATATGTTCTTTTATGTACATTCTGTTTATGTACTGCTTGTCTATACATTAACTTGTTTTATGTACATTGTGTTTATGTACTGATTGTGTATTGACTTTCCATCTATGTGTAGTTGACTTCTAATTTTCATATGTTCTTGTATTTTGAAGTTCACATATAGGTGGCCCGAGACAGATTCAAATGTCTCTGCCAGACTTAATTGTTATAGTAGGATGTCTCTAATCCCACATATTTTGGAACAACTTTCCGATGCTGATAAAGATAGATTTCAGTCCGGTGTTTTCCGGTCTATTATCAAAATGGGCACAAGTTTGAAGTTGTGCAATCAGATTATACACTTCCTGCTCATGAGGGAAGTTGTAACTTCAAGAAACTATTCAATGTACTTTGCCATTAACAATGTTCTTCTTCGTTTTAGTTTGAATGAATTTCAAGAGATTACAGGGCTTCATTGTGGTGATGAAGGCTTAAAAGAGGGAGACAATATTGATTATGTTGATATGCGTACTGTCGTTGGCTGCGACAGATGTACTAATGGTGAACTAGAACAATTATTTGAAAAGGAGCCTAAAGAATCTGAATTTAAGTATAAGATGGCTCTTATAATATTTGTTGAAGGAGTTCTATCCTCCAAAGACAAGAAGACGATGGTTAGCCAGCAAATCATCAATCTTGTTAGTGACTTGTCTATTTTTGATGCCTACCCATGGGGTCGTCAGTCTTTCCTGCATTCTAAGAAACTCTTCCAGTCCTGTGAGGCTGGTAAAGAAAGATGTAGTCGTGGCTATAATATTGGTGGTTTTTCTCTTGCCCTTCAGGTACATTGTGTATTTACATAAATTTATTTTTTTGTTTATGTTAAAATGTTTTTTCTACTGCTGTCTAACTCATTTTCTTGTTTTAGATACTTGCATTCCATTGTATGCCGAAGCTTGCAATGGAATTTGCAACTCTTTCAGATACTCCTACAGATCACCTCTGTAACAAGTGGGTGTCGAAGTCATTGAAGGTCAAACCCTATCCTGGATATTCTGACATCAAAGTCTTGGTTGATAGCTTTACAAAGGAAGATATCAAGACTGTCCAGGGCCATTATGAAAATGATGATTCTGATTTGTGGGAGGATGAGTGTGATGATGACAGATTAGACTTTTTATTTTTCTACGGATTTGAAAAATGTAATATTCAGGTACATCGTCCTGTTTATCAGGACAAGAAGAAAAAAGGACAAACAGGGTAATTATGACTGATTTTATTTTATGTACCTTGTTTATATTTGCCTTATGTACTTGTTTCTATTGTCTTTATGTATTCTGCATGCATGATTATTCTTATGTGTGCATTACACTGCTTATGTTTATTCAACTTAAATTTATGCATATTCATATGTATTGCATATGCATGCTAAATGTCTAAACATATTATATTTATGCATATTCATATCATACTTATGTTCCTACATATAAATTTCTTATTTACTGGTTTCTATTGCCTTTCTCATTTGTCTTATGTACTGACTTCATATTGTCCTTATGTATTGGTCTTTCATGATAACTGTTTACATATTACGTTGATTTATGTACATTGTGTTTATGTACTGACTGTGTATTGATCTTTCATGATAACTGTTTATACATTGATTTGATTTATGTATACTGTTTTTATGTATTGCTTTCTATTGCCTTTCTCATTTGTCTTATGTACTGATTTTTTATTGTCCTTATGTATACACTTATGTGCCCTTCTTTATATTGTTTTTTCAACTAATTTATACTGTATCTGTCATTTGGCTTATGTACTGTTTATCTTTTATTAAAACATTGTTTTTTTTCACTTAATATTCTATTATTATTTAGTCGAAAATCTCAGAAAAAGGATACTTCCAAAAAAAGTTCTTGAAGAACAGTCTAGTGGCGATGACTTTGTCAATCCCCCAAGACAAGGTCCAAGTCTATTAAAATTCAAGAACCTCTTCAAAAGGAAGTATCCAAGTTGGGAAGAGAAAGTTTTCTAAGACAGTTCCTGCTGCACCATCTCCTGCACCATCTCCAATGTTTGTAACCTTAATTTATGTATTGTACATTTTCAATTCAGTTCAACTTTTTTTTTTTTTTGTTATTTTTGTAGTTCTAAGAAGAAGAAGAAGAAGAGTGCCAAGGGGAAAGAACCACTGACCCCTCCCTGTCATGCTGAAGAAGAAGCAGATAAGTCAGCTGACAAGAGTGGTTCTAATTTGCAGTGAGTTTCTGTATCTATCTTTACCATTATTATTGACTTATGTTCTTACTTGCTACTATATGTGTTATGTAGTGAGTTTATGTATTTATTTTCATATGTTTTTGCACTGTCTTATGTACCTTTATTATTCAATTATTTTATGCCTTGCTAATATATGTTTATTTTCTGTCTTCTGTTTTAGTGGTGAGGACACTAAACCCGTTTGGGTTTCTACAATCATTGAAATGCTTGTTCAACTTCAGAAGGATCAAACTGAGATAAATCATAAAGTTGAGGAGCAACAATCATTGATTGATGAGTGGGTGTCCTACTCTAAAGATTTGGGGACTGTGTATGAAAAACTCGATTCAACAATTTATCTATCATCCAAGAGAACTGAAAAAAATATCAAGATGATCAAAGAGCTTGCCTCCTCTGCAACTGCTACTGGTGATAAAGCTGCACCTTCTCAGGAAGTCAATGATGTTGAAGATTTATGTGACGACAAAAATGATGACTTGAGTGAGGTATAATTATTAGTTTTATGTTCATTTTCCAATTGCTGTATTTAAATATGTATTCATATTATTATATGAATTTGTATGAGTTCTTTGTGTATGATAGTTAACACATTTGTTATGAAGGAAACTGAAAAAGAAGATGCTGATACTGAGGAGGCCCAGCCTTCACGTCGTATGGGTATGAGGGTCCGTCAAGAGAGCAGATGGAAGAGGACCCCATATAGAAATAACGTGAAGGTTCCAAAAGCTCCTTCTGGTTGTACTATAAAGCGAAGTGATCGTCAAAATTTTATAATTGGGTTGAAGCCAAAGCAAACAAAGGATCCATTACGGGGTACACAAAAAACTTCACCAGGACTTCTATTCAAAGTATTTTGCAAAAAGGAGGCTGGTTGAAGAATGAGGTAACTTTCCCATTCCTCTACCTACTTATATTATGTATAGGTTATGTACATCTCTTTTGATCACCCTCCATTCTGCTTATATTATGTACAGGTTATGTCATATCCGTACACATGCTTGTGCACTGACATTCCTCATTTTGTTAATATATTTTTTCTGCTCCTGTTTTTGCAGGAAATTGATGAAATCATAATGCTTATGAGGAAGTCAATTATGGAGTTCAAAGATTTGTTTGCACTTACTACTGTACTGGATTGTAGCTTTGCTCGTGCATACAATAGGACAACCCTTGACAAGTTTTCTGCTGTCGGCCCAGATTCCTTTGAGTTTGAAGATACTTTTTTTGATGTACTCAAAGGAGACATACCAAGGCTTTTCAGGAAAGAATTATATGATGTCAATTTTATATATGCTCCATTCAATCTTATTGACTCACACTGGGTGGCTGTTGAAATCAATTTCATCGACTGGTGCATATACGTATATGATCCTCAAGTGGTGTATGTCAAGGAAGACAAGCTTCAGTTCTATTTAGAGCCTCTTGCTATTTTGTTTCCTCACGCTGTTGAGAATTCATGGTCACCATACAAGATTGGGAGATAAAATGCAGATGCCATTCAAAATTTGTGAGAAAGGATGTACTTAATTCCAATTTAGACGGGTATGTGTATCTCTTTACACTTCTTTATGTTTATTCAAATTATACTTATGTACATTCATATGTATTGCATATGCATGCTAAATGTCTACACATATTTTATCTTATGCATATAAATATCATAATTATGTTATTACCTATACATTTCTTATGTACTGGTTTCTATTGACTTTCTCATTTTGCCTTATGTCCTGACTTTGTATTGTCTTTATTTATGTATCTTTCATGATAACTGTTTATACATTAAGTTGGTTTATTTATTTGTGTTTATGTACTGGTTTTCTAGACTGACTTTGTATTTTACTTATGTACTTACTTTGTCTTATGTACTAACTATGTATTGTCCTTATGTACTGACTTTGTATTGTCCTTATTGTTGACTATGTATTGTCCTTATGTACTGACTTTGTATTGTCCTTATGTACTGACTTTGTCTTATGTACTGACTTTGTATTATCCTTATGTATACATACCATATTGCAGAGGAAGCTGTGGTATTTATACCATTAAATATATTCAATATTTGGCATCTGGACGCAACGACTTATCAAACATTAGCGATGCTTCTCTCCCATTGTACAGAGAGCAACTTGCATTTGTTGTATATGATAGGACTGGCCAATATGGTTCGAAGAGATTTAGTCCTATGTTGTTTTTAAGATGATGTAACTGCTACTCATATCCTTCCACTTATTGTTTTGTGTACTCAAACAGTTTGGTGTTATTGTAAGGTTGTTTTGTGTACTCAAAATAGTTTTGTCAATGGATGACTTAACTTTGTGTACTCTTTATATTTTACTTGTTTTATACCTGTCGTGTATTTGTACATATATGTTTATATGCATTTGTACATATATGTTTATATTTATGTAGACGCAGTGTGTGTACATAACATTGTCCTGTTTACAACAAAGAAATGTAATGACTTTCTGTAGGTATATTATGTAACCCAAAACTATCTGTTTGTCCCATTTTGTCTGTACCTGAATATAGTCTTACAATTATTCCCTAGTTTGTGTGTCATTAATGTATACTAATACGCAACAGTCCAATATAGATTTAAAGCAATTAAAATTTCCTATTTCGGTTGATTAAGACATGTCTTCTTGTTGTGCCCACTCATTCCACAACAACTGCATTTCCGTTTACTCTTTAATTCCCATGCAGCACGTTTCCTAGCTTTTGGCAGACGACCAGACCTCTTACGCTTCTTTGGAGGCTCACATGAGATTTGTGATACTGACGGAGGAACATTCCACTCTGACTTGTTAGGAATTGGATAAATTGTCTCCACATAACCTGTCCTCCAACTCTCACATGTGTAATACTTACCGATTAGATCAGATGCATTCACACCCATGTGTTTAGCTGCAGCCATGGCATGTACACAAGGTATCTCTTCAATATCAAACTCCTTGCAGTCACAACTCTTCATTAGCAAACAACAGTAACTTGTTCATCTCCCTTCTTCACTTCAAACTCTAGTTTTTCTGCATCTAGTACATAAACAAAGTAGCTACCACATTCTTTGTATTTTTCTGGATTATTGCTTCTATTTTCGGTGGACATTTCTCTACACAAGATGTAGACTTGCTTCGATGCCCGCAAACCACCTAGTCATGAATTGTCTTATTTCCTCAAGCATTGCTAGAACCGGATACTCCTTCCTTCTTTCATTAACCATTTACACACTCTGCGTTGTTGCTAGTAAGGATGTTGTACCTTTTCACCGGACTAAACGAACGTGCCCATGTTGAAATTCCAATTTCCTTAAGCATCTCCCCTACACTTGGCTTCTCCTGTTTGTCAAAATACAAACAAATTATGAATAATTATTGTCTACAAAACACGCAATCTGTGTAATAAGATGCATTAATGTACATACCCCTGAGATTTGCTCTAGAATTCTCATGCAATCTGTCCTCTTATATTTTCGGGCACTATCCATGAACATTTCAAGTATTTTTGTCGGATCTCGTTTTTTCCTCAAATTTCCTTTAAGATGTCAATTGCAATATCCATGGAATGCCATCTCATAGTTTGATTATTCCCTTTTAATGGAGCTATGCGATCTGATATGAACAAAAGTTCATTGTTGTTTGGTACAAACCGTTTGAGGTTCTTGAAGAACCAATCCAAGATGCATCATTTTCACTATCAACGACAGCAAACGCTATTGGGTAAATCTGTTGATTTGCATCTTGTGCAGTTGCTACAAACAAGACTCCCCCATACTTTCCCTTCAGTGAGTTCCATCTACTGTGATTACCTACACATACATAATGATTTAAACACACACACACGTCAAGTACATAAAGCATGATCAGAGGATTCACTACATAAGTTCTATTAGTTACACACTTATACACACAAATCAAGTACATAAAGCGTGAACAGAGGAGTCGGTACACAAGTTATATCAGATAAAGAAGGACACACACAAGTACATAAACGCTTGAACAGAGGAGCAGTGACAAGTAATATCATATACACAAGTTCATGTACATATCAAGTACATAAAGCGTGAACAGAGGAGCCAGTACACAAGATATATCCGATACACAAGGTCATGTATATTTCAAGTACATAAAGCGTGAATAGAGTACATAAAGCTTGCACAAGGACTCAGTACACAAGATATATCCGATACACAAGGTCATGTATATTTCAAGTACATAAAGCAGAGTAGTCAGTACACAAGTTTGTACATGTACAATTGTTAACTGCAAGAATTTTAGTACATAAAACAGAGGAGTGGTTACAAAGTTATTACCTTTCTCATCACTTTAAACTTCATAGGCAATACATACTTGAAAACGTCTATCGTCATCAAGCTTTAGAGTAACAATGGTGCCTTCATTTATCTGTCCCAACACATACAAATATGAAGGTATCAACATAAAATTATCCTCCGGTGTACCTCTTATCATGTCCTTCACTTCTTCTTGGGCCTTCCACACTCCAGTAACTGGCATCAATGTTATGTAAACTCTTCATAATTGTGCTGATTTGGTCGACTGTAGGTAACTTCTTTGAGTTATAATACCTACATAATCAGAACATACATTTATGTAACTTAATGTAAGTTATGTAATGTTACACTTTAACGACTTTCTAGTAAAATAAACACTTACATTGATTTAACCTTCTCGGCTATTACATTATAAGAAGCCTCCCTTTTTGACTGATCTCCTTAATTGAAAAGAACATGTGTGGGTGGAGTTATACCTTGTTGTTGTAAAGTAACTTGACTGTCCAAGCATAGTGAAGCGCACCCTCCATTTACATTCTTTGTCAACACACACTGCTGTTAGTGCCTTTGCTTTTGACTTGACAATTTTGTATTGTGAACATTCTGAGAGGCGTGTAGACACAATGCGTTCTTCACATCATTTTTCGTACAATATGTTTTCCCAACTTCAAGATACATATCTGTCTCCGTTTGGTACACAACCTGTTATTTTGAGAATAATTGCTATAGAATATCCGGATGTATCTTCAAACTGCTCTGTTTGTACAGTAGTTGATGAACTCTCTCCATGTTCAATATGTATCTCGTTCCCATCATTATGTATTCTATCATCAGTATGTAACTCTTTTTTGATTACACATAAAGGAATACTCCAGCAGTACTTATCCATTTCATTTATGTGAATATATGTTTCAAAATCCTCCCTTGTGTTTGACCTCAAATGCATCAGTGTTGGATTAAAAATATTCTGGTACGATAACTCTATGGCAAATTCCGAAACACAAATTCCAAATGTAGATGCAACCATTCCTTTCAACTCATCAAACGTGCATGCTACATCAATCAACAAAGGCTTACTTGATACATTTCCACTATATTTCCATAATCCCTTCTTCCACTATCCAGTATCCCCCACTATATGTTGTTTACACAAAGCAATTTCATCACATCTACATAAGTACAGTTCAACATTAGCTATGAACATACCATTATTTTAGCAACAGAACAACAGAACAGCATAACGATTGTCTTCATTTACTCGAATTTATCAACATACAAAACAATTGATGGGAATACTGCTATGAATACATAGTTTCGACACATAAATTGTAGAACGTACCAGGATTTGCAGAATATTTCTTTATTACTATTTCATTGGGAAAATGTTCAGGAAGTGAAACTTTTCCTCAATGGACGAGCCTTTATCGAGCCTCTGAATGTAGACATTATCATATGGTAGTAAGAGATTTTGATTTTGTTTGAATCGAAAATCGTTGCAGAAGCCCGATTCGTCTTGAATTCTGAAACCGATTCGTCTTGAATTCTGGAAGGCTTTCCGCCGAAAGAAATTCGCTGAAGGAGGTGGAGGCAGAAATCGGCTGGCTTAATGGTAATGGATGTTCGCTTCCTTTCGATTTGAAAATCGTAATCGGTGGAGGGATGAAAGTTTTCGGCTGGCAATGTAACAGTAAGGAAGGAGAACGGTATCGTTTTTTTAGGGATAAAATCGTCAACCTAAACCCTTTTTTCTTATTTTCTTATCTTTTCTGTAATTTCTTGAGGCCTACTAAGTCCATCCATAGTTATATGGACCTCATTAATGCTCATTATGTAGTAAAAGGACCTACATGCCCATTTTAACCAAAGATTATTAGAGATTAATCTCTAAAAATTATTAGAGATTAATCTATAAAATCTTCATCCAAAGATTATTAAAGACTAATCTCCAAATCTTCATCCGATACCAAGTACTAAACAAGCCCTAACTTTAAGGATGTGAGAGAATTTGTTGATCTTGATTAAAATAAAGAGGATTTCGATGACTCACCCAAAAACAAAAGTCCTTTTGGACTCATTCAAGACAATGATGATGTCAATGGTAAACTTTATTTGACACAGATTAGATCAAATATTATTTTTCAACTTTGTACGTCCAGAAATTTGCATTACAATTAAGTCAAACTGCACTTACACTGTCACACAAGCGTATAAGCAAGCAATTCAGCAAGTAGTCCTTTTGCTTGAATACTATACAACTCACAAGAAATGGCTTAACTTATACATTTGTGTGTGAAAGCAAACGAGCTTAGAAGCATAACCCGAAAAGATACACTCCAACTTGTGTAAGAGAATAATAACAATACACAAGAAACCATAAGCATTAGAGTTGCTTTGAGGGTAACTTCATGAAAAGAAGAACCTCATGTCCCAAAGCTCTAGTTAGGTTCATAGATGATGCAAGTATATGTAGTGTACATGTAATAGTCTTGCAGTGTGAGGTGCAGTTCAAAGTGTCAACTTGAACAAGTATCGTGGAACGTGTCATAGCTTTGAGCTTTGCCTCAAGGACACCCGCCTTCAAACGCGTGTTCTAAGACATCTTCCACCCGCTTTGCGTATATTATCTGTCGGAGTATGAAAACACGAGTTCTCCGGTTAATAAGGGAATAACAGGTATTTGGGTTCGTTCGTCATAGGAATTCGGTTCACATTTGAGTTGCATCAATCATCAAAGATCAAGGGCTTAAAATGAAAATTTTTAAACGCGCACCTCTAGACTAGCGAGAACAGCAGATGGTACTTCAACCAAGTCCTTTAAGTTCCTTTCAGGCAGTATGACTCTCTTTATACCAAAGCGGTGTGCAGCGAGTACCTGTGGCATGAGTCGAGCAAATCAACATTTAGTGCCCGTTTGGTTAGAGTGGTGAAATGGAATCAGTTAAGGGGAAGGAAATGGAAATGATTAGATTGCTTTCCTGAGTTAAAAACACCTATAAACAAACATAATTTTTATTGATTCAGAATCATTCCGTTACCAGGAATGAGTCTTAGTAATTCCATACGAGCCCTTAGAGAAATATGGAGAATACTCATTTACACTCAGAAGAGCATAACACTATTAGCTATTGATAATTTTCAAAGTACAGAAAACAAGTAAATAGGTAATATAAGCATACCTTATCCTTGACTCCACCTACAGGTAATACTAGACCTCTGAGAGTCATTTCTCCAGTCATTGCTGTATCTGCTCTTACTCTTCTCTGACTCAAGAGTGAGACGAGTGATGTTACCAATGTCACACCTGCAGATGGCCCGTCTTTCGGCACAGCACCAGCAGGAAAATGTATATGGATATCATCCATCCAAATTAGTTTTTCCGTTAGTAGACAAGTCAAGATCAGCAGCTCTTCCTCTCACCTGATGAAACATAAACCAAACTTAAGTCATCCAGTGGATAGAACTAATATTTCATCTGAAGTTTACGTAATAGAACAACATGCCATCTAATCTGATAAGTTCAATGTCAAAGGAAGGTTTACCCAAGTAAGTGCTATCTGTGCTGACTCTTTAATAACATCACCGAGTTGTCCAGTTAAACGCAAATCACCACTCCCTGCCATAACAGTGGCCTCAACAAACTGAACCTCCCCTCCGTAATTTGTCCACACAAGTCCAATAGAGACCCCAGGGTTTGCAACACGATCTGCAGTTTCTTTGTCATCAAATCTTGGAGGCTGCTCACCGGGAAAAAAAAAACATATATTCAGAGGAAATACTATTTCAAATACATTAAGGTTATGAAACATTACTACTAGATTATTAAGTACATCCATCTTATTAGGGAGAAGAATATTGTGTATCCCGTGCTTGTATTAGAAATTTACAGCTATATAGCCAAATAGTTAAAAGTTAAAGCTGCCCAAATCAGGATGCAGCAAGTTTCGTAACTCTATGATTCTTAGTTAACTTAAAAACAATTTATCCCTTTTCAAAAAAAAAAATCAATTTATGGAGGGTACTTAAGCATAAATATGATCAACATGTCGACAAATCATACTGTTTTATGAATAAATCAAAAGAATATCAAATATAACATAGGTTGTCAAATCTGAAATGTGATTAGCCATGTAATTAAATGCATGAAAACTCTTATGCTAGCCTATAAGATATTCATTGATCACCAACCCGACACCAGAAGAGATGGTCAGATGACTAGCACCCACAGTAATCTATCAAAGATTCAAAGGTAGTGGATGGTGCAGGAGATGAATTTTTCAAGTATCCGGATGCCACCCAACTAACCCTCAAAAGAACTGCACAACATAAGGTTTTTCAAATACAGGAATTTTCAATTTTCCTAAAAGTTCTATAAACATACCAGGGTATCTAAAGGAAAATGTCAGCACATTTCTTTTTTATAGAATCAGATCCACAGGAATGAAGAAAGAAAGTTCAACTTACGCCTAATACATCCTCTAGCATGGATTCGTCAACAATCAGAGGTGAAGAAAGACGGAGTGCAGTTGCAATCTCCCGATTGTCAACACCCATGGGGATAACTTCCATTTCAACCTCCGCTCCATCAGCAAGCCTGCTTTCTAGAACGGTGATGTAAGCTGATGCATATCCTTGCGAAGAGGGACCGTAAACTCTTGTTCTGCAACCTTAACAGCAGCAGCACGAGCCAAGCAGCCAAGTTCCTCTCCAAATTCCTAACACCTGCTTCTCTAGTATAATTCTGAATAACAAGTTTGACCATAGCCTGCCAATATGCAAATATGACAACATATACTTACAAACACAGAATGTATACAGTATTCTCAAAGCACTGCAAGTGTGCATCCTAACGAAAGTGGTTTGAGTATTGCACAAAAAATAATTGCTTCAATTGAACACTGTATACACGGGAATCCCTCATAATCAATAAGGTAGTTCATGTTCTATACATGGCTGTTACTAATAAATCCAGATATCACTCTTCAGTAGGGATGCTTTGGACTCGGACAAACTGATAGGCAATATCACTTTATCTGAGTCCAAAGCATCTCTATTGAAGAGTGATATCTGGCTTTATTGATAACAGCCATACTGTTGCTCATGAATAAAAAATATATCATTATTTAGCAGTCTATGATCAAAATCCAAACATTAAAAGTTAACTACCTCAGGAATCCGTAGGAAATCTGAGCTTAATCCATGCTGCTCCAAAAACTCTGGGTATAAGATGCTTCATGGCAATGTTAAGCTTCTCTTCAGGAGTATAACCGGGGAGTTCCACAACTTCCATCCTATCCAGAAGGGTGGAGGGATAGGTTTCATCCTATTTGCAGTTGCCACAAATATTACTTTTGAAAGGTCAAATGGAACATTCAGGTAACTGTGAAAATTGCATTAAGGACATACATTGTGATGAACATTCAGGTAACTGTGAAAATCGAAGAGACCCCGTTAATAGGCAACATTATGGAAAAACTTTAAAGTGTAACTCGATATATTACAGACCTCTGCAGCTTATCATTCTGCAATCCTAAGCATTGGTAATAGTGATTCTATCTCTCACTTGGCAGGAAAAAAGAAACATTGTTTTAAGATTATTTAGGAGGTGAAGGAGAGTTGGAAAAATTGGAGATGAGTAATATAGATAGATTGGGGTAGGTAATGCTAAAGGCCATTAAATTACGCACAGATAAAGTTCTGTACAATTTTCTGTAAGTAACAAATTGAAGTTCATTTTCAGAAAATTAGTCAAATCCATGTGAAGTCAACAATTTCCATGTGTTTAAAAACGGACACTTATGTGAAGGAGAAAATTATGAAAAGGATACTGATCATTGAATGTTCTGTTCTGCTCAGGGTCAAGAACCTCGAGCAATGCTGCCGCTGGATCCCCGCGTACATCAGAACCAGTCTTGTCAATCTCATCCAACAGCATAACAGGATTGCAAACTCCTACCCTCTAGAAAGCCAAAGTAGAACATTATGTGACAGATACAACTAGTCAACAGTTAAAAACAAACAAGCTCACATCAGCAATAGGGAAAAAAACTTCAATTCCTCTCAAATTTAAAACAATTCAAGCCTCAAAGCAGATAAAATGCTTAAATGGTCAAAGAGATAGAATCATAAGGTATGTTTAGCGACACACTTATATAGTAGCATATTATCACCACATTATCACCGTATACATCATACGCACATTATACCGAACAGCCCTAGTGTCATAATCAGTATCATGATTATTGATTCGTCCATTCAGTAGCTTTTTATCACTTGCATGTGTCAAATCTGGAACATGTGATATATTCTTTTTTTTTTTTTTCCCGGAGTCAATATCACAGGACCTAGAGATAGGGAAGACACTCGATCACACACACATCAACATATACTTAGCAATGTTCCTACGGAGGAAATTTGTTTACACAAAAAAGGGAACTGTTTGCTGGCAACCAATCTTGTCAACAACCGCACTAAGAACTTTGACCATCAACTCACTTGACCCATAAACTACCTAGTAGGTTCCTTGGATGATTTTTTTTTAAGACTGAAAAAACAAAAAGAAATTACCAACCTTAAGCCCATCAATAAGCCGGCCAGGCATGCTTCCAAATATATGTCCTTCGATGGCCTCTAACATCAGCCTCATCCTTCACACCGCCCAGTGATATTCTAATGAACTTTCTTCCTAAAGCTGCTGCCATGATGTCTTGCCTGCCAATGATGTCTTCCCTACACCTGGAGGACCACAAAACATAGCACTGGTCCTCTAGCATCAGGCTTAAGCTGTAGTGCAGTAAAATAATATCAATATACACAATCATACATAAACATCTTTAAAATGGGAGTTAGTTAAGGTAAAAGAGACAGTTAACCTTGCGAACAGCTAAATATTCGATGATTCGCTGCTTGACCTTGAGTAGCCCATAATGGTCTCTGTCAAGACGTTCTTTAGCAGCTCTCAGGTCCAATTCTAGCTCTTCACTGGCCTTCTCCCAAGGCAGATCAGCCAGCAGCTCAAGGTAAACACGTGAACTATTGTACCCAGGCTGTTGAGGCTGCATTTTTTTAAGTCTCCTGAATTTGATGGTTTGAAGTTCCAATATGTAAGATGGGCTACACAAATTACCAACTAAAGACACCAGGTGTTGGAAATATATGAAGACAGCTGTAGTGCTAACTACATTATCATTGAGTCACAAATAGGATCCATATATAAAAAAAATATCTGACCTTGTGAACGTATCCCAATAGCGTTACGAAGTTATTATCAAAGTTATTTCATTAGAATATAAACATGATTTTAAGCACGGCATATGATTTCTAGATGGTGCTGCATCCCTCTGCTACACAAGATGCCGTCTGTACTAAACGGACCATAGAAACTACACGATAGAAGCAATAATCTGATCCGTGCATCACAAAGTAAAAAAGAGAGGCTGCATAAAGTGATGACAAGGTAAAATTCATAAAAACCATGCTGGTCACTCAAGATAAAACGTCAAACAATGAACCAATTCATTTGAGCCTTCAGAATAAGTATTGGACTATTATGATTTTATCGCAGTGCAACAGAGCATTAGATCTAGCCTGTAAATGGGTGGGGTGGGGGGAGATTGTTGATTAAAATAATACATTGCATTTGTTTCCAATTTAACCTAACCATTGAGAGTTAAGGAGAATAGTTGGAGCTAAAGCTAAAGCATGAGCATTTAAAGAACTTCCGGGATGTCAACTACAAAATCTCAATACACCTATCACTATACTGTGTCCACTGTACCATACCTTAGCTCCCTCTGTGCAATCTTCCATATAGTTGGAGGCATTCCTGCAGTCTGCATCTTTCTTTCAAGGGCAACCATGTCATCTTCATCATCATCATTATCTCCAAGCTCCTCTTTTATAGCTCTCATCTAGGTTATGTTCATAAAACAGCAGTGATGAATAAAATGGTTCAACGATTTGAGAGTTTCTCTTCTTTTTTCATGTAAAAAGACGCTAAGCCACATTGTGATGACACAGAAGCACCAGAAATTGCGTATCCAGAAAGCACTGTACAAATCTTACCTATCAAGGTTACAAGCCTACAATATATGTGATGATAGAATTATAAAGGTAATCTCGTTTCATCAGAGACAAACCTGCTGACGGAGTAGAAATTCTCTTTGGGATTTTGAGAGTTGCCCCTCAACTTTCTGTGTAATTTTCTCCGTAACACGAATCGACTATGAACGTGAAAAAACAAAAAGAATTCATCAAATTCAGGAGAAAAATGGAACTGGTCATCCATAAGCATGTCAATTTAGATGATACAATGTAATTTACCTGTAAATGCCTGTCAACTAATTCAGTTGCCTTTGAAAGCCTCTCTTTAAGATCAACAGAATCTAACATGCACAGCTGCTCTTCAAAGCTTATCTCAAAGCTAGCAACAAATATATCCGCCAACTTGTGAACAGGAACAGTCTCTAAGAGAACTTTCGTCCTTCCTCCAGTTTTTTGTTTCTATTAAAAACAAGGTTCCAGTCAGCATTGAAGAAAATAAAAGTTTTTTTACACATTCACATCAAGTAAGATGACAGAGTCTATTCCTGTTGCAAAATGACAACTGAGAGATAATGACATAAACTCGTAAGATCAAACAGGTTTGTCCTTCCTGCTACAGAAATACAAGGGGAATAAACAGACTTGTCCTTGAACGTTTCAGAGACAAAAGTGAAGATAAAAAAGAAGATGACTAACACTCTCCCTCATCCACAATGTTTCCACAAATTAAATTCAAGCTAATGTAACAATCAAAAGCAAGTCTACAGCATCAAGCTAGTCATCATCTGAGATAAGAAAATGCTTGTGAGGATATAAACAGAGAAAGCATATGGACTTTCCTGCAATCTAAAAGAAATGCAGTGTATGTAGAAAACAGGTGAAACCAGGGTAAGGTAAACATAAATTTCACAAGAAAAACTTTTCAGAAATTATTTGGATCAAGAAAAATAGTGATCAAATTTAGCACAGAAGCTGCAAGTCTTTACCTGCTCAAGAACAGAGATAAGCTCCATCGCTGTGGTTTTGAACTGGCGAGCAAGTGCTATGTAATCAGGGTCTTGCTCTGCCTGCTCCATCTCTAAATGAAATATAGAGAAGTATCAGTACTATAGCATTACAAAAATAGAAAGGAAAAGAAAAATAATCACTACAGATGATCCATAATGTGAGTATTAATTTTTTTTTATCACAGTGATTGTAAATTAGCATGCACGAAGGGTAATGCATCAAACTGCTTGCAGTATTCCCATTTTTCTTGCATCAAAAAGAACCCCAGAATTTCACACGTCTTTGCATAACTCAGAGTGTGCTTTTTCGTCGAAAGTAGAATATAACATCGTGAAATTCTAATTGCAACTCTAAATGTTATTTGATTTGTATTTTAAACTCATACTGATGAAACATAACCTAAATTTAATCTCTGATATAGGGCCCGTATGGCACTATACTTGATTCAAGTTGAATATCGTTTTAAACCCCTTAATCTATGAGAGAGTGGTTCAAGAAAAGGCCAAATTTTCAACCCCATAAACTACACTAACCGAACGGGCCATTAATAGGAATGGATGGAAAAAAAAATGATTACACAGTGGATCCAGTGAAGTTACGTAGCTGATGTATGCATGAGAGTGCTAAGCCTTGAAATCACTATAAGACAGTGAACTTTCCAAAATGATTGACAAGCATAAATTTTATTGCCCAATATCAAAAGGAAATCACAATAGATACAAGCCAGTCAAAGAATAAAAATATAATAAAAAAAATCCAAGACAATTGAGTGTTTATTTCACGCTAAACAAGATGGGCATTCTGCACTCTGCAGATTACTTCATCAAAGCATCTTCAATAATATTCAAGGAAAAGAAGTGAAAATGAAAAATCTTGAAAGAACTTTGGTAGCTACCTTGGCAAGATGAGAAAAAAGGAGATCATATATTTCAGCAAACTTTGCTCAGTCAAAAGACATCTGAAGTTATAATGCTTATTTGCATGAAAAGGGATTGTAAAGTTCGGTCTTTCTTCAATAATGAATGTAGGGACTTAGCTGTTAAGAGTCAAGACTACGCATAAAACATTTACATGACGCGCAAGCTCAGATAGAATGGCCTACCAGATTTTGTCATGTCAAGAGGAGATATTCTTGCAGTGTAATAAGTTCCTCTGGTACTAAGTTCCTGGACATTAAACCTGCACAGGCCTTCAAGAACAACAGTGTATGTAACCCTTCCACTAGGTTTCTCCACTCCTCTTGACAGATGTAAAGCTCGAGCAGCAACTCCCCTGTAATTCAACAGGTCAAAGCTTCTATAATGTATTTGCTCCTGCATATATTTGCAATTGCGGTGCTCTAATATATATGGTTCATCATCGTTACCTAAAAGATATGCCTAAATATCATATTGAATAATAAAAGGCCCAAAGGGGAGAAACAAGCCCACAGACAGTTCAGAAATGACAAACGAAGATTATGCATGTAATGAGAGAGTATTGAAGTGTTCTATAAAACTTAGGAACAAACAAAAAGAGAGTAAGTGTTGAGATCATACCAATGTAATATGCTAAAACATAAAAATACCTGTTATGCCAGTGAATAACCTCCTGCTGATTTTTCCCATCAGTCTTTGGAAAATCTGATGTCATCATTTGACTTTTCATATTACTTACACCAGAATCTGCTGCTGCATTTATAAAATACAATAATACATCCATATCATGTCTATGTTGAAAGGGAGATTCAACAAAACTAATAAAGTGATAACTATTAGTAGAATTGAAGAATCAAGACTATCATTACTTGGGTATACTACAGTACCAGCAATCTTTGACTCTGCTGCATCACGAACAGGCAGAATCCCAATTAGTCCTTTCTCTTCTCTCTGCCATAATTCTTGCTCCACCAGTTTCACACTAATGAAAGAAAGAGGTATTATTAAAGAACCGTTAGACAAGTGACAGAAATGTGCTTGACATGTGAGTAATTTGAAAACCTTATGGTCAGCGTGATAAATTGTACTGACTGCGACCATCAAGAAGCAACTAGTCACAAATTAAATTTGAGCTAAGCGACGCATCCAAGGTCCTAAAAGAATCTAAGGATGGATGTCAAAAAAAGAAGACAAGGATCACTGCAGAATGAAGGTCAACCAGGATGTAATTTTCTCATCACAGAGGCATCTTCTAAGCTGCCTTTCTAACTGGATTTACGTTTTGGTAACCTGAGAAATCTAATTTATCAGATAGTCCACCCTATTTATTCCTGACCTTCAAGCACAGCTAAGACAAATTTTTTCGCTTTTATTCTAATTCTGGATCACAACAGGCAAGATATTAAGCTCTCAGTTGGTGTGTCAAGACATGGAATTGATAGTATACACTTTCACTTAGTTACCTTGGTGTTCCGTGGTGCAATTATAAGTTGAATAGTCAATAAAAGAACACAGCTTCCTTTAGACTACGCAAAGTGGTAGCACAAACCCATGTTCTGAATCCCAAGAAGTATCTTGTCTCCGCGAATAGGGCTAATGTACCTCAATTTGTTTGGGATTTCAGATGCCTACACTTAAATTGTCTATCACTAAATTTTTTACAGGATTGTTCTTGTACCCAGTCGATTTCTAGTATGTGAAATACAACTCAATTCACTCCTATGAGGAAACAACCTTTTTCCAAGCATGACTATTATCCTACCCCTAACCCAACTTATGCAAAGATGATGTCGGTAATGTTATTTGAACTTTGAACGAATAAAGAATATGTCATACTCCCCTACTAACTAGTTCACAACGTCAAAAGAGTTATATACTTCCCAGAAGACGTCAGATACAAAAACGATGAATGACCAACGAGATAACACCTAATTTTACGAGACCTATATACAACAACGACTGCAGAAATTGCCAAATATGGAGAATAGGACGAGAAGTACAAAATTTTCAACAATTCACAATTTTCCAGTCGAATCCCCAAATATAGAAACACTAACATCTCCATTACGATCAAAAACACAAAAAACCTAAACAGGAATTCAAAACTTCCGGAACCGCAACACAGTCATACAATCCAATCAATAAAACAAACACCGCAGTAATACAAAACAAAATCAAAACCTGAAAAAGAAAAGGAGTGAGGCAGCCCATAAAAGAGAAGAGAAAAAAAAAAACCTGCTTGGCGAAGTGCAGCGAATTCGAATGATAGCACCAGGCAATAAGACCTTGTTTCTAAAGGGAGAATACCAAGACGACCGGGAAGCTCAACGGAATCCGCCATGGATAGCGAACCGAAAGAGGAAAACTAAGAAAAGTTGTTCACAGTAGGGAGATAATCCGTTGGAGAAGCAAGAGGCAAAGAAGGATTTTGGTGTCTGAATGTTCATGTCAACCTCCTTCCACCACCATTAATAATGATAAGTACTTCTTTTTAAATAAAATAATAATTTGAATAATTTTATAATTTATATTTTATCATTGTCACCATCTGAAAATTATAGTAGTAGAATTATGGAACGGTCGACATATAAAACTATAAAATATCAAAAATGGGCCCAAAAATAATTCATAATTTTGATTGTGGATTAGATATTTCTAAAATAAGCCGTGTGTTTTCACGTATTTTCCAAATTTATTATGTTTACATTATTTTTTATCACCTTTTGATTAAGCTTGAGTGTACTATATTGTTATTTGTGGTTGATTTTGTACAACTTATTTTATAGGGTAGGTTTAAATAAAAAAGATGCTTCGGTTAGAATGTCATTTAGAATATAAACTAATTCCAGACCAAAAAACAATATAACGTAAGACTTATCCGCTTAAAGTCGTCGCACTGCATATGACCATGGCTTATACTTTAGTTATTGTATAATGTATAATTTTTGTTTATGATAAAAAAAAAGATAATGATTTTATAGTTTATCTTAAATTAGTTGTTAAAAATAAAATTACCTAGTAAAACTAATGAGTTATTAATTAAAATATAGTCTTTTGATATATTTATAAATTAAAGAGTTTAACTGTGGGTTATAATTTATGAATTTAGGGTATTTATATTTGTTAATAGATGTGTATGTCCGTGCTACACACGGGTTTATGTAAATGTAGAAAACTAATTTCAGGATAAAAGTGAGGTAGGATACCTTTATTGGTTGTTGTTTCTAATAATGTTAATATTTGGCTCCAATATACTCTCAAGGAAACTAAGGCTATTCACATTGTTATGATCGACGGTGATGGTGGGTTATATGCATCGCAATTGCTAGGAGATTTATGTAATCCGGATAATATCAATTTCCTCATCTCATCTTTCTAACGTCTTTATGACGTTGAATTTTTAAATAAATAAATTTATTTTTCTCAAAGACGTGTCAAGTTTTGCTCTATTTTAATATTCATATGTTGTTGGTGGATCATATTAGTCTTTTGATACATTATCACATAGATGATCGATTAAAAATTTGTTAAAGTATAAGAGTTTTAAGAAATAAAAAGCAGAACAATATAACCTTCGGTTTTTACAAGACCAAAATCAGTTGCAAATATCAAAACTATACATATAAATGTAGAAATGAAACATAATTTAAGTAAAAGAATGGATTTTTCCTCTTGGTGTCCTCAAGATTTGGAATTTTTTCTTGATATCCATTAAGTTTCAAAATTACTTTTGATTACCTCATGGTTTCATTTGTTTCCTCTTTATACATGCTTAATATATTACACTAAAAATTTATTATAAAATAATAAAAATTAAAAAAAAAATTAAAACTAATTATGACCTCATTAAATTTTGAACTACTAAATTTATAATGAATTGTATCAAACTAATGAACTTGCATTTTTCCAAGAACATGTTAACTAAAAAACCTTCAAGTTCTTATAAAGCTTGTAATGTGGTGTATGTACTCAACTGTCGGCAACAACTAAGTGATTTATCTGCAAGATTTATGGATTTAGACCAAATAATCTATAACTACATATTTCAACTTTAGCTAAACAAAAGATGTAAACGGTTCAATCAAACTAAATAAAGAATAAAACCACTAAACTTTTTAGAAAAAAATATGTTCCATTTGCCTTTTTCATCAACTCAACCCTATAAGACAAAAAAAGTCAGAAGTGAAATGTTCGCTGATTTATGACCCTATGAATCTGTGTCAATAGTGACAAAAACTCACAAGTTTACAAAAGACGAGAGGGATAGTTTTAAATTTATAACTCGTAATAATTCCTCTAAATAGTAGCGAACCTACAGTGTATGGATCATACGAAGTAGAGCAAGTATTTCGAGGTCGAACACAAAGACTAGTGTGGTTTAATTTGCAGCAATGATTAAGGATAATATAGATCTAGACTAAGAATAGGTTTGAAAAGATAAGGAAAGAAGATCAAATGTTTTTGAAAGGTTTTGGTTGGTCTCAATTGAATGTCACTTTCAATCAAGAACAGTAAAGCAAATAAAACAAAAGATAATCAAATTAATGGAAGAAATGGATTTCAAGGGTTCAAGATCATTGTTTCTATCGTATGGACTCAGGATAACTCGCAAAGGATCTATGGCTGAAAAGCAACAATGATAAACGTTTCTACTCTGATGATCTATTACCGGGTAAGTCGCAAGATCATCTAGTTCTAATCGTAACTACCTAATACTGGGTAAGTCTCAAGGTATCTAGGAAGAAAATTTAATACAAACCGAATTATCTAACTAAGGATCAAGTAACCCCTTACCGGGTAAGTCTCAAGAATTACCTAACTCAGAAAGAAATCAAGCACATTCAATCCAATAGAGGTTTTCACCTCTACTACCTATGGTCAATCTACTTATGTATCCAAAAGGAATTTTACCGGGTAAGTCTCAATTCCAACTCAGTTACGAGTTTAGAAGGTTCTAACCTAGATTAACATTCCAATCAATCATTTGGATTTCAAGCAATTCTAAACCAATTCAAAAGCACAATCTAATCCATCGTAGTCCAAGCCATAAACAAATCTCTATCAACCTTGGAACCACAAAGTTCTAGCCAATAACACTCATATCAAAATCTACAACTAAGAAAGACAAATAAAGCATGAAAGAGAAATAACAAAAGGGAGAAAAGAGATTACTCAACTTCAATGAATGTAAATCCAACAAATGTATCTTGAACAAAACTGAATGTGAAAGCTTACAATTTTAATCTAAACTACGAAGAACAAAGAAGAATGATGAATGAAGAATGACGGTAGGTAGAAGATGGCTCCTCCCTTCTAGGGTAAACTCTGGGCGAATCCCAACACTAGGGAAACTCCGGGCTCTTCCGGGCACACTTTGGAATGAATCCAAGGCTTTCTTTTATACACAAACTCTTGTCAAAAGACGTTGGTCGAAAAGGAAAAAACTTGTAAATAAAATATAACGCTCAGGGAAGAATCTCGGTCGGGATCTGGTGTTGATCGGGCCTGAGATTCTGGATCTGACTTCAATTTCTTCAACGTTGGAAAATCTCGGTCTGGTACAATGAGGAATCTCGTCCAAGATAGGGACCGATATGCACGTCAGAGAATGTGATCTCGGCCCGAGATAAAGATCTTGGATCGAAATTTGGGTCCAAGATGTCTTATGTCGTCCTTCATGCCTTTGATTCATTTGTCCTTTCCCGTGCACATATGCTTGCTCCAATGCATCAACTCCGAAGTTTGATCCTCAAATGCATCGTTTTAGCTCCGAAATGCGTCAAATCACCTACAAAGCCACAAATAACATGTGTAGACATCTATTACTGCAAAGTAAAACAAAACAAGTATAAATGGCACAAACTAAGGCTAAAACATGAATGCGGAAAGGGAAAATCTAACTAAATACATGACTAAACTAGGTCGATAAATCATGTTATCAGCAAAGACATGAAGCCACTCGGCCTCCTAAATCACTCGACTGAAAGAGAAGAAGTGACTTGACCGCCAAGTGCACCAATGCCAAAGACACTTCATGCCGCTCATGTTCTAGTCGAGTGATGCTCTTGACTCGCCTGAAGAAGAAACCCATGTCACCAACTTACTTTTCAACATCAGTCGAGTAGATATGGGTTGACTCGGATGAAGAGGAAGGCCGTTACAACCAACGTCGGTGCACGTGATGACGGTTACAACAGGAAGAGCTTTGGTGATGTTGGGCCAATTCGTGTCAGTTTTAGCCTATTGTAATAACAACCAATCTACACACTCTCAGTTACCAATTCACTTAGATGTTAGCATTGCTTCTTAGTATAGTTTAGAGTTTGAAGATTGTTCTTGAAGTTCTTGCCAAGTTGGCCGAGTTGAATCGAGTTGGATATTTGCAACCCCATAACTTTGTTTTGGTAACTTCGTTTCTATTGATTCTTTCAGTGTTATTCATCACTTCCACTCTTCTTTAATTCCATAGATCCGATTTTTGATTTTGAGATGCTTTGAATTTTCACTCATCATGAGCGAGTAGTCCTTCACTAGGGTTTGGGGTGAAATCCCGATCCAAAGCTATGTGATGCATGAATTGTTATAGTACCTAAGAATTATGTGAGTATCAAAGCAATTTAGTGAGAATATAGGAGAGAAGAAACCAATTGAAACACTAGAATTCATTTTAAGCTAATTTGAAAGTCAGATGCAAAACTATGTTTAAATTGTTCCTTTATGCACTTTGTTTAGTTCGTAAGCATGATTCTATGTGTTGATAATTGGCCGCTAGTACGGATGAGACCCATAAGTAATTCCATAATCTAGTGATGCATGTTTAGACGTCTATATTCTTGAGTTAGTACTTCAATCATACAAATAGCAAACACCATGTGAGGTTTGATTTATTGTTAGCTTGTAAAGTGTTAATCCATGCTACATTTTATGTTATCCAATAGCAAACACACATGTGCGGCTTGTTTATCTTGAATTGAACCCTAAAAGTGACCGTTGTTTATCTTGAATTGAACCCTAATAGTGACCGCAATGTCTCATATCTTGTGAATAGAAAACACCATGTGACACTTGATGTTTGAATGACTTATGCTTAGATTTTCACTTGCCTAAATATGCATACTACCGTTTAACATCATTTACTTGGAGACTTGAGCAAATAGTTTTCACTCTATGACATTATAACATATTTTGACATTGCATTAACAAGGATTGGGAGAATTAGTCCCAATCCCTATTTGTTTCTAAACTTGAATTTACCCGATTGCATACTCTGTTTTTGACTGACTGAAAGTTGTACATGAATTTGGCTTTGTAGTTGATTGGTGACTCGATTGTAGTTACCAAGATCAACTCGATTGATCAAAGTTTCATTCCACTCTTGAAGTGATTTGGATGATCATTTGATCACACCCTTTTCTTTTCATTTTACAACACTTGTTTTATTTTAGATGGCTTCTTATAATGAGATAGTGATAACATAGTCCTTTGGAAAGTACAACCTTGACATCTAGTCATATATTTTCACTGACATGACCCTAATTATTCTTGGGGTTATGTGGCGACTTTTATTGAGTGCAATTGCTAGGATTTAAAGTGACAAATTTATACACTCACTAAAAGGGTTGTCACCATACCCATTGATGGACTTAGACAGTGTATGTCTCCGGTTGAGTAGCGCTCGGTCCTTAGGTATCGCCTTATGATTCCTCTATACCCGGTTGATGATATTTGTCCTATGCCCAATTGTCGAAGAGTTTTTGATGCTTTTGGGGAGCATGTTGTTCATTGTAAAGAGCTTCGTAACTTCAAATATAGGCACGATCTTGCCCGTGATGTTTTGTGCGTTGTGTTTAGGAGAGTGGGGTTTTGGTTAAGAAGGAGATGTCTATGTCTTTCTTGACTAATCCACGTGAGGGAAGGTATACGTTGAGGTCGGAGGATGTCTTGATGTTTGGATGGGTGTGCGGAAAACATGCTTGCATTGATTTGACAAGGGTTTCTCCACTGGTTTGTTTGGGTAGTGGAACCTCTGTGGTGGGCAGGGCGGCGCTTAATGCGGCATCTACTAAGGTGGCTAAACATGAGATGACTTGTATTGAAAACCAACATGTGTTTTTTCCTTTCGCTTTCGACACATTTGGTTTTCTTGCGCCCGATGTTGTTGAAGTTCTCAGAGGGTGCAATGGGTCCTGCATGACAATGTTATGTCTCCTAGGTCTTTTGATGTTGTTTTAGGAGGATTGGATTAGCTATTTAGAAAGGTTTTACGGTACAACTTGTTGCCCGTCTTCCTTCTAGCTCGATGTAAATTATATCATATTATATAATAAAAAGAAAAAGGTGAAACATTCTTATTAAATATAAATTTCATGAATGAATTATGTAACATGCTTCTACTATGCTCAAGTTCACACACTTTACAATCAACAAGTCAAAAATTATTGCCATGACATAGAACATAATCCCATCATTAAATACATTTCCACAATGTAAGAAGCATACGAAATTTCTTTGAAATTTTTTAATTTTTTTAGATATAAAACTTTTTTCAATTTGTTCCGACCAAAAAAAAAAACTTTTATTTTTTATATTTTTTTTAGGATTTTATAAAAGAGATAAGACTAACACAAAAATAAAAAAAAAAAAACTAGAAATGAAAAGAAAATTATAAAAATATTCAACACATATATACAAATGAATGCAAACATTTCTACCTCATACTTAAACTTTGCATTGTCCCTAATGTAAAATAAAAGAAGTAGAGTTTGAGAATACTCACAAAATGCAAGGTGACCTTTGTGACTTAGGTGAAACCCTACTCTTCTTCTTCCGATTCTTTGCTCCATATGAGATGAGGAGAAGAAGTAAGGAAGAGCTTCCATGGAAAAGGATTGGAGTTTTGATTTTAACTACATTCACTCGGGAAAACTCTATGGTTACTTAGGTCGAGTTTTCTTCCATGGAAAAGGATTAAAGTGTAATTTTCTTTCCTTCGCTTTCGTTCCTCTCTTTTTTTATTTGAGTTCCGTTCTCCATTTTTGTCATTTTCTTCTCGTTCCCTGTCTTAGACACCCACACAAACATACAACACAATTTAATTTTTTTAAAAAAGATAAAAAAGAAAAAGAATTTATCAATGGGTTGCCTCCCATCAAGCACCTTTTTTAAGGTCGTAGGCTAGACCAGACCTCTTTTCAACCGGGATCTTGGCTTGATGAATATTCATTACCTTGATCATACCTTTTTCTTGGTAATCCAATTCTTCAAATCCTTGTAAAACACAATCGTTAACTCCTTTTTCTTTTTCTTCTTAACCTTATTTGGTGGCTCTTGTTCTTGTATCATCTCAACTTTAACCACCTTTTAACTCTTTATAAAGCTCTTCATCACTTGAATCTCCATAGTCTCCCTCATCTTCTATGATCTTCATATTTTGACCTTGAGGTTTAGGAAACTTTAAGTACTTGCACATACCCTTCTCTTCTACAATGTTGAAGGTTTACATTTCATTCTTCAGATCGATTTGGATACCTGTGGTAGTTAGGAAAGCTCTTTCTAATATTATAGGAACTCTTTTATCCTCTTTCACATCAAGAACCACAAAATCAATAAGTATAATGAACCTATCAATCTTGAGTGACACATCCTCTAAGATTTCTTCCGGTACTTTGGATGATCTATCCGCCATGTAAAGCACCATTTCATTGGCTTTGGCTCCCTTAAAATCAACCTTCGGCGTAGGGAGAGAAGAATCGCACTAACACTTGCTCCAAGGTCACAAAGATCTTCAAAACTATGCTCACCAAAAAACAGTTGCACACTAAACTTTCCGGGATCCTCTTCCTTCTTTACGCCATCTTTTGATGGTTGACATGATAATTAGACTCTCTAATCATGTTCACCTCTTCAAGATCATCTAAAATTCTTTTGTTAGATAAAAATATCTATTCGCTAGTTTTACACCCCTATAAATCCCTATCAATAGTGATAGAAACTCATAGGTTAGTAAAATAAGGAAGGGATAGTCTTAAATTTATAACCTGTAAATAATTTTCCTAAATAGCAACGAACCCACAGTGTATGGATCATACGAAGTAGGACAAGTATTCTAGGGTCGAACACAAGGACTGAGATGATTAATCTGCAGCAATGATTATAAATAGGATAAATCTAGAATGAGAAAGGGGGTTGGAAAAGAAAAGAAAAAGAAGTCAAAAAATTTATTGGGAAAGGTTTTTGGCGTTCGCAATCGAATGTCACCTTCAATTGAAAACAATTTTTATAAAAGCGAATAAAAGAAAAGATAATCAAATTAAATGAAAGAAAATGGATTTCAAGGATTCAAGATCATTGTTTATACATATGGATTCAGGAAAACTCGCAAGGGATCTATAGTTGGCAAGCACATGGATGAACATTTCTAAGCTGATGGTCTATTGCCGGGTAAGTCTCAAGACCATCTAGTTCCAAACCAACTACCTATCACCGGGTAAGTCTCAAGGTAAAGAGGTAGGAAATTCTAAACAAACCAGATTACAAACTAAGGATAAGGTAAACCTTTACCGGGTAAGTCTTAGGAATTACTAACTCAGCAGGGAATCAAGGCACATTCAGCCAATAAAGGATAAACCTTTATTTAGGGTTGTTAATTTGGTCCGGTTCCATCAGGAACCGTTGGAACCGAACCAGAATTTGGCGGTTCGGCTCGGTTCCTGTGCTTATCTGTTAGAAATTTTGGAACCGGACCGTTTAATACGGTTTCGTTCCAAGTAAATAAAAATCAGGGAACCGTTTAAGAACCGTTAAATGCGGTTCCGATTCCGGTTCCGGTTCCGGTCTGGTTCTTGTACTTATTTGATTTTCAAGCTTTTTTTCTCCCTTGAGACTATGAGAGGGTCACTATGTATAGAATTGTGAAAATTGGTTATTTTTGTGACCTTATATTAGATAATGAGGTGTGTTTTTATATTTTCCTTCTATTTTCACTTTTAATTTTATCAAGTATCAAAAACGGTTCTAAACTGTTCCGATTCCAAACGGTTCAAGATGGTTCGGTTCCGGTTCAAAACGGTTTTGTACGGTTCAGGTTCAACCCAGTCCGGTTTTCCATACGGTTCTGAAATTTCTTAAACGTTTAAAAAAAAACGGTAAAAATTCTTAAACGGTCCGGTTCTAAACAGTTCCGACAAAAAAATATAAGGGAACCGGACCGTTTACCTTAAGCGGTTCCGGTTCCATAAAAAAAATACGGTTCAGGAACCGTTTAACAACCCTACCTTTATTACCTAGGATCAGTTCTCTAAGGTATCTAAGAAGGGATATCACGGGTAAGTCTCAATTCCAACTTAGGTTACTAGCTAGAAGGATGCTAACTAGGTTCAAGTCCAAACTAACCACCAGGATTTCAAGGCTAATCAACCAAACATAAACTCAAACTATTCCATCATAATCCAAGGCATAAACAAATCCCTGTCAACCTTGGAACCTCAAGTCCTAGCCAATAATAATCATATCAAAAGGCAAATAAAGAAATAACAAAAGGGAAAGAAAGAACTCAACTTTCAATGAATAAAAACCTCCAATCTTCTTAATTCTTGAATCGAACAATATCTCTCAACAAATATGAATGTAAAAGTGTCAATCTTTTATCTAAATTATGAAGAACAATGGTGAAAAAGAATAGAAGGGTAGGAGACGACTCCCCCCTTTAGGACAAATTATGGGCAACTCCCAACACACTCTTGGAATGAATCCAAGACTTCCTTTTATACACAAAACCTAGCTAAAAGACATTGGGCCCAAAAGGAAACAACCCATAAATAAAATATAACGCTCAGGGAAGGATCTCGGTCATGGATCTCGGCCGAGATGGTCATTGTCGGGGCCGAGATTTCGACTTCGTCTTCAGCGTCATGGGCATCTCGGTCGGGTCGACCGAGATGGAGGCCGAGATTTTACAGCAGTAACTTCCAGCTTGTCCAAGATCATGGATCTCGTCCGAGACCCTTGATCTCGGCCGAGATCAGACAAATCTTGGTCTGGTCGACCGAGATCAAGGCCGAGATGGCTCTTCGACGTTCCTTCATACCTTTAGCTTGATTGCCTAGCCCTTTCCCGTGCACGTATGCTTGCTCCAATGCATCCATTTCGAGCTTGATCCTCAAATACGTCGTTTTAGCTCCATAATGTGTCAAATCACCTACAAAGCCACAAATAATGTGTGTACACATCTATTCTTGCAAAGTAGAACTAAACAGTGGCGGAGCCAAAAAAAATTCGAAGGGGTACAATTTTTTTTCGTATAAGACATTTTGCATATTAATTAACATAATAGCAATAATAAATTAAGACTCGACCCGACTTGCACTTCAGCCTCCTTTCCACCATCTACCAAATAAGCTAGCAGAGAATTATGAATTATACCCGCATACATAGTATTATCCCGCTGCAGGGGGGAACAGTCCCCTCCCTTACCCCCCTTTTCTTTGCCCCTAGAACTAAACAAGCATAAATGGCACAAACTAAGGCTAAAACATGATTGTAGAAAATGAAATTTAACTATATGCATGAGTACAACAGGTCGATAAATCATGTTATCAACCTCTTTTAGGAACTTTCCCTAGGAATGAATACCTTTGAGAGCTTCTATGAATGGAATGTTGAGGTAGATCTTGTTAATCCTTTCCATGAACTTATTAAATTTCTTGTCAAGCAAAGATCTTGCTCTTTCTTTGAGAAAATGGAAGTGGAGTTTGGGAGGAGTTGAAGCTAGTCCTTTTGGTTGGACATCTTCCTTGCTAGCCTCTTCTTCTCCAAAGCTTCTCTTCTGCTTCTACTTATACTACCTTCTCATTTCCTTTGCCTAATGGTCTTGTCTCCTTTGTGATGTTCAATGGACTCTCTACTTTCTTTCCACTCGTTAGAAATATGGCATGGCAACTTTCTCCTTGGACCATGTTTGCAAGTCTCTCTAGGATTGACTTCGGTATCTCTAGAAAAAATCCCTTGAACTCTACTTGTGGAAGCTTATGAAGCTAGTTACTTCTTCACCATATTTTTACCCTTCTTAAGTGCTTCAACCTTTTCACAAAGCTTCTCTAACATTTTCTTGATTTCCACCTCAAAACTTGCATTGTTTTGCCTTTGTGTGGCACATAAGTTTGTTAATCCTTTGTTGGAATGGTGGCCTTCGTTGTTGTTGGTATTGGGGCCTTCTGTCAAATATTTAGTTAGCATAGCATACTTGTTCATCCTTGAGCTTCAAATCTTCCAAGCTCCTATGATAACCACCACAACTAGAAATAGTATGATCAATACTAGAACAAAATTGACAATCGATTGATTTAGAACTTGTTACTTCCCTTTTTGTTCTTTTCCTCTAACATTTTCTTCAATTCATTGACTTGGTTGGTAAGAGCATCCACGTTAACATCTCTTGCTACTACTCCTTCGGCTAATTTGAACATTTTTATTTAAGATGAGGATCTCTCACAACGCTTAGCTTGCTCTCTATAAAAATTTCAAGCCTCATCCATATCCATTTCAACAAATGTACCTCTCGATAGAGAGTCTATCTTGTCCCTTGTTTTGATCATCTAGCCCTTTTAGAACAATTACAAGAGAACAAGTTTAGAATCTCCGCGGTGTGGGCAATCTAGAAGCAGATCCTTGAAATTTTTCTAACTTTGGTACATGTTGTCTCCATATTTCATCATAAGCTTGCAATTTTTCTTCTCATTTCCGTCGTCCTATTGGAAGGAAATAATTTATTGAGAAAACTCATGAGAGGAGCTCTTACCGAGTGTTATACTACTTCCGGATGGTTATTCTTGGTACTATTGTTTAGCCTTTTCCCTAAGAGAAAAAAAATAAAGAAAAATACCTTAGTTTAAGTTCCGAAGATTCAACACTTCTTATTTACCGTTTCTAAATGTTCATTGAATGGCAAGATGTATGTGTGGATAACCATTTGGTCCTCCTCCAAATTGGTTTGCATAACCATTTGGATCATGGAACTCTTAAGCTCAAAATTTTGTGGCCCATTGTTCCAAACACAACTCCGGGAGTGAAATATGCTTTGCCGGATCCATCCTTTCACTTAATGTCCTTGGTGCATATAATCTTCATTGGCCTCTTCTAGGCACTTCTCTAAACAAGTCATTTTCATGCATGGTTTCTCTAGCCTCTTCTTGAGCTAACAACCTTGCTTTTAGCTCAATAATACTTTGGCTTTATTGCTCATCCCTTTGTCTAGCTTAAGCCATTTCTTCCTCTTGACTCATAGCGGTCAAAGTCCTTTCAATCTCGAAGTCAAGAGGTAATAATTCCTTATTTGCACTCCTTGACATACAATGCCTTAAAGCTTGGTATGAAACCTACATGCAAAAACACATACAAAAGCGTATCAAGAGTATCAAAACATTCTACGCCACTAGAAAATTCTTCAAACAAACAAAGTCAATTAATCAATAGTCCCCGGCAACGGCGCCAAAAACTTGATACGTCCCAAATGTAAGTGAGAAATGAATACTTAGGGAAATCACATATTACCGCAAGTGCATGACCGTGTCAATGTGAGTATATGATGTAGCACATCAAGGTTGAATCCCAAGAGACCATGTATATCTCGACTTTGCTCTTAGAATTTTAGCTAGTCAAATGTAGAATGTGTAAAAGAAAAGGGAAAAAGGGTGGATCAAGTGATCACAATGCTTAGGGGTTTTCGACAACTAATACAACTAACAACGAGTGAAAAATAGGGCAAACTCAAGTATCACAAACAAGTGTCAACTTCCAAGTATGGAAAACAACTAGGATTTTGTTGGAGATAATTCCACCAAATCCTTACTAGTCATATGAGATATATGTTGTGTTTTGTAGATGGAATTGAGAGAACTTAAACACAAATATCAAATTATGATACTAAACAAATATAGCATGAGAAGACTTGTGTTATCTAAGCAGGTGGTTATCAATCAATAAGTGTCACATGGTGGTTTCTATTCACTTATAGATTGACAAGCTTTCTCAACTACTAAGGTCTAAAATCGGATTACATAGGCATCACATGGTGTATGCTATTTGCCTACATAATTCAACTTGGCCAAGCATGGATAATCACAATAAAAATGCAAGTCATCCATAGGCCCTAGCTTTAACACATTCTTGCAATATAAGGATCAAAATAGTCATCACCATCAATGGAATTTACTTAACGATCTCTCTCAGAATGGCCGATCCATAACAAATGTAAAATCATGCTTGAAAATATACAATGCATAAAAGAAATAAATCTAAATCATGAAATCTAGCATCCAACATTCAAAATGGATTCAACACAATAGAAACATGCCAAACGGATTATCTCCTCGTATATGCTACTAAACATGCTTTAATGCTCCATAATTCCATAAGCACAACATGGATCTACATATGTTTAGCTTGGGTTTGGAGTTTTCACCCAAATCCTAGTAAGTCATAGAATCTTCTCACTCAAAGCCGTAAATTCAAACATGAGGTTTCTAGAAATAAATTCCATAATAAAAAAAAAAACTAGAGATCAAAAGAGGAATATAGTAAAAAGAATGGAGTAATTTGGACTTAACAATCCAAAGTTATGGCAGCAAGACCTCTATTTATAGGCTTAAAATCTTGGTCCCTGTAAGAGCCTTAGTTTTTGGACGAGTTTGATCTTTAGCCGAGACTAGTTTTGACCGAGTTGTGGCTTAGCCGCACCCGCCGGATGGGAGTGCCGCCCCTGCGGGTTTCCGCTCCTACGGCCCTGGCTGCCGCCCCTGCGGTTTCCGGCGCTGCAGCCGTCTTTTGACTCTTTGACCCGTGTTTTACTCTTTACCTTTCTTAATCTTTGCCTTGGCTGATCAAGGGCTTGTTCTTCACTTTCCTTCCAGCTTCCCACGTCCTTAGCTTCCCTTGCTTCCCTTTGACCTTGTTCTTTGTTAAGAAGAGTTGGTTTGAGTTTGGTTGTGTTGTGGCTTTTGTGGTTGATGATTGTGAGTATGCTGAGCTTGGAAGCCAGCCTTGGTGTGTTGATCTTCCCTACAGCTTAGGACCACAAGAGTGGTAAGTGTTTTGCTTCTTCTTTCTTTCTTTCTTTCCTTCCTTTCCTTGGATTCAATCTCTTAGCTTAGGTTTAGATGCATGTATAGGTGTGTATTGATGTTTGTACGTGTATGTATATGTATGTGTTTGAACCTGGATGAGAGAAGACGTGTGTGATCACGTGAAGAGCTGAGGAGAAATCGCAGAATCGTTTCCTGCGTTGTCGCCACCCCGCGCGCGAGAGTCACCGCCCCCACGGCTACCGTGTCGTAGCGCGCCTACGTCGTGCCAGCGGCGTGCCTGCGTTTGCCAGCGTTCCTTGTCACCGCCCCGCGGCTACGTCCCGCCGCGCCCGCGATACCTGCCTTCCGCCCCTGCGTCCCTTGTGTCACGCAGGTGCGTTTTGTTCCGGTTCTACTAGAGTTAGGTAGATCCTTTCCTTTCCTAGTATGAGCGTTAGTAGCATGCTAGGTACGAGGATAAGGTTAGAGTGAGTTGAGTACAGTATCGCTTATGCCGGTTACGACTTTGAGGTTTATGAGTTGGAATATGATCCTTATGGATCCCTTGGGTCTAGGTGTGACCCTGTTATGGATATGAGTGTGATATATGTGTTATACCTTGTTTAGGTTGTGTTGATCTCCAGAGCGGAGCAGTTTGAGTTTGAGTCTGAGACTCCCGAGGTTGAGGTAAGTCCGTGGCACTTACTTAGTTGCCATTCCTTTATAGGATATTGTGCATGAGTGATGTGTGTTATATGTTTATAGCATGTGTTATGATGGTTACCGACCTATGATGTATAGATTGGCCCATTGTAGGGCTGTGACAACTTTTCCATTCATCCCGCTGAGAATTGGGGTTCTCTGTGGTCAGGTCAGACCTGGTAAACGGTTCGGGCACTCTCCATTCCCTTAGGATACACGGGGAGGTGTTCCAGGCACCATTCCAGCTGGTTATAGTACCCAGAGGCGAGGGTTATATTCCTCGTGTCACTTATGTTTATATGGATATTTATATATGAGTTGATTGCTGGACTTTATAAAGATAATGAACCTGGTAAATGTGTGAAAGCATGATGATGTGTTAAGATTTCTGATGTGTGTTTGTGCTCTAGCATATTCCTATATTTGTGTATGGTTAGCTAACGGTTTTATACCGTGTTGTAGATCTTTTGCAAGTTAGGAGAACTGCAGAGTGATCCAGAGTGGGTGATCTGCTGAGGGCTCCGTACACTGGGGTTATACTCGTGGGTTACGGGGTATTTTGATCATGTATATACGTTATGTTTTGTTTGTACTCAGCAGCGTTGTATAAACCTTTTGATACTTTTATAACAGTTTGATGTTTTGTATTTAATCTATCGGTGCCTTGTTGTAAGATTCAATGAACTTGTTGTCAGACTAGGGTCAGGATCCATTGTGAGATCCTAGCCCAGTAGCACTCCGAGTCCTACGGATTTGGGGTGTTACAGTCCCCTCCTTCAAATTGCATGTGGAATCTCTTACAAAATTCGTGCAAGTAGGCTGCAAGTGGAATTGTTACTCGGTTGCCTTCGGCCGGGCTCGAGGTAAGACTCGCTCGAGTGGTTCACCGACATAGTGGGAAAGTGCTCTTCAACTAAGTGGAAGGTCGAGCTTGTAGTTTCTTCTCTCGAGCTCGGACTTCCTCAATGTCGATTAACTTCACTCATTCGAGGTCCATTTCCACTTGGACTTCTTCACTTTGAACTTGATCTTCCTCTCCTAAGTTCTTGGCCACTCGGACTAAGTTGATGCGACACTTTTGCACTACGGAGTCATGTCTTCTTAGGCCGAGTGTCCGAGTCTTCTTTTCCCGAGTGGAACATAACTCGACCTTGGTGACTTAGCTCTTCCTTTGAAAGGATTTCCTCCTTTCTTCTTGGTTCCTTGTCTCCTTTTATTCCATGTTTTCATACTCCTTTCTTCCTTGACTCCTTAATGATGAGGTGGTGGTGTGAGAATTCTTTAAATTTGGTAAAGATTTGTCTCTTTATGCTCCATTTTGGGCCTAAATCACCTTGACTCCTTAATGTTTTTGCTCATGCAAAACTAAGAAAAAAAACATGAATATACTACTAAAAAGATAACATAAAAACATGTTATCAAAATACTTCATACTAAACTATATGATCTCAACCGTCCAATACATAACAATATCATAACAGTTAGTTACATACCATATAATGTCATATCCGATAAGAAATAAAGCAGAATATACATTTTTTTATCTCAGATATTTCTGTTTCTCTCTTATACCAATTATAACAATTGATGGGAAATTGCAAAAAAACCCAAAACCCATTAACCCCAAAAAACAACGCGCATACCACGCGCCCCCTTTTCTCCACCCAAAACCCTAAATCCACACCCTCTCCTCACAAGTATGGTTGCCGTCTGCTTCTCTCTTTGCCGGAAGGGAAGGCTTGCGGCCTTGAAAAACGATTTTCGGCTCTACAAAGCTCTTAGGCCTAAAGTTAAAGTAGGTTCCTTTTCACAAACCGCGTCTTGTGGCTCCTTAGCCTCGAATCAAATGACGGTTTGCTCAATTTCATGGCGTTCTCGGTGGATGGTTCAACCCTTAGGATGTCGTCAATGGAGGAGCTCTCACAAGTATTGCTCTCGGAAACATCGGCTCTTCGCTCAACTGCTTCGCCCTGCTTCAATTAAGAAGCCGTGCTTCTTTTGTAAGGGTGGTATTTGGGGAAGATTTCATATCTTCTGTAAAAGGAAAAAAGGGCTCTCAGATCTCAAGCCTTCTCTCTGCGGGTGCGTTTGTGTCGAGTGGATCTGCAAATCTAGAAATCCTATGCCGATTGGAGGAGTTCATGTGATAAGTGACCTTGATGGAAGCTTTTTCGATGCTTTGAGGATCTCCTTCGATGTCACGGCCCCCTCCTTTTTGGCCTTGTCCAGTGATGACACGTATGGTATGTACCTCATAAATCCCTTGCCCTTTACCTCATTTAAAGAAATGTGTTTTGATTCTGATATAGGATTTATGATAGTTACCACTTTGATTCCACTTATCTGGATCGGCCTTTATTGGGTTAAATGTTGTGAATTCGGATCCTCTCCTTATACAAATTTCCTTATATTTTCCTAATGAATTGATTGAGATCCTTATATGAGATTAACGGTAGAGATCTATTTTACCAATATTAAATTTAATATTACACTCTCATTTACTCATTTACAAGAATTCTTCTTATATTAATGGTCATTTACTCTTCTTCATTTTTTTTTCTTACACTACTTTTATTTGGATCTAATTCTCATATAAACTATAGCTTTATGTAAATAGTTAATTTATATATAAATTATAATTAAGATTAATTGTATAATCCAACTATTTAATCAGTAATAATAAAATCATTAACAATATAATGTAAAAATTTTATCAAAAATGTCTATACATTTATTATTTAAGTTAGTAAAAATATTATTTTATATTTTTTTATTAGAATTCAAAATTTTCAATAACCATTAACCTTTTATTTATATTTTTGGTATAAATGACGGAGATAGGCCTAGACCACCACCGTATTTATTTGAAAACGGAAGAAAAGGGTTACCATTAACTTTTTATAAACAAGTTATAGATGATGTAAATGTCCGTTTTATGAAAGCTTATACTAATATGTATATTTCTAACTTAAATAAGTTATAAATTATACAAATTTAAATTTGGGTTTGATATTAACATTTTCAAATAAAAATTTAATTAAAAAATCACAATTAATACTTTTTTTTAACTTGCATATCAATGAGTTTTTTTTGCTTATACTTTGTGTTAAGGTGTATGTAAAAAAATAATAATTAAAATTGATTAAGAAGCTAAATTATATAATAATATTACTTATAGTTATAATCAATATATAAATCAACTTACTATGTAAAACAAAAGAATATGGTGAGAAATTTGGATTTGTAATTTAAAGAGAAGATCGTGTCCATTAAATATCCTAAACGGTTGAGATTAGCTTATTAGGAAGATTATTAGGTAGTTAATATAAGGAGAGGATCCTGATTCAAATGTTATTTGTTATGTATGATTATTAACCATGATAATAGTGCAGTTTTGTTCTATTTAATGGTTCTTAGCATCCATACTGCTTTGATGGGCATCTACATGACCAATTACCTTGGCAAAAGAAACCTCCCACCAACCCTCTCTGTTAATTTGGTTTTTGTATGTTGAATCTCTGCTTCACAGAGCGGAATTTGTGCCAACTGGTCCACCACCATGATCTATTTGTCTCCTATCTAGCTTATGATTACAAAAACTGATTATGTTAATTGGACTAAAATAACCAACTGGTTTCTTATGAAACCTTTGTTGATTCATTTCTTCTGCTCTTTTTTATTAACAACTTGTTTCTGTGGATTTGACCAATCCGAGCTCTATTGTCTTAACAAGTATATCCCTTCCGTCCATGTCTTTGTTCAGAAAGGGATGAAACCCTGCTTTCCTTGCTTTAATATAGCACAAAAACTTAAGGAAAATGAGGGTTTAATGAGTTTACTTCCTGTGACTTTTGTTTGTTACTGTGATTATGTTTTGCTTCCTCAAGTTCGGCTCTACTCGATGTTTTTATATTTACTGTAGAATCATATAGAGGAACAACACAATTTGCTGTGTACCAAGCTTTTTAACACCCCAAATCCGCGAGACTCGGGATGCTACGGGCGAGACCTCACAATGGGTCCCGACTCTTAGCTTGACAACAATTTCACCGGACCTTCTAACAAGGCACAAATAAAGGCGAAAACTTAAAACGTTTTTAGTGTATGCGAAGCCCGAAAGTAAAGACTACAAAGTGGAAACTCAGCCGAGTCCTCAAAACAACATAACTCCGAAACGGAAAACAAACGTCCATCAACATCCACAACTAACAATATGAAACATAATCCAAAACATCCCCGTCTTATAATGTACGGAGACCCCGGTTGTCCACTCCTCCACCTCACTCGGCGGCGTCCCTAATCTGCAAGTCATCTACAACACGGTTTAAAACCGTTAGCTCATATTCGAAGCATTAGAAAAACGGTGAAGGCACAAACACAACCATAGCACATAACGTAAAACACAGAAGTCCGGTTTAATATCTTTATTTTATTAAGTCATATCCCGTTCTAATTCAACTTCGGTTGTGACACGAGACCACCGTGGTCTCGCCTCGGTCCCTTACCGGCAAGGAATGGTACGGATGCACCCGACCATCTAAACCGCCGGGCTAGTCGCCGAGAACTCCTAGACTTCCCGCAGGGCTAGGCAGCTGATGTCACCGCCCGTTATCATACACTTGGGACAACATATATATAAGGTCGGTGGTCCTAATTACCGGTTTAATTGTTATAACATAACATAAACACACACCACCAAACACACATCAATGTTAATACATAAAATACGAGCTAAGTAAGTCCAGAGACTTACCTCGTCATCAAACCCAAGTCACCACACTCTTGCTTCCTTAAGGCGGAAGCCCACAACCTGCTCACAAGAGATATGCATATCAATACATACTCACACTCAAGAAGTCTTAGACTTCACTCTAGTGATCTATGCAAGATCACCTAACCCTCAAACTAGGAATGCCTCCTAGGTCCCAAGTACTCATCACACTCTCAACACATGCAACAACCCACAACAGTTTATATCATCACAAGATATTACTCCTCAACCAAAGAGGCACAAGCTAGCCTAGAAGATCCATCATGCTCACATGCTCATATCATCAAATATATCGAGCCTTAAGGACTCCTAGGTCCACATCCACTACAAGTCATCTCGCACTATTCTAGATCCATCCTAGGCATGCTACTACATGAACCAACAACAAATCTAAGGAATGAACGAGGAGTGAAGGAGAGGAGAAGCCTACTGTTGCAGAAACCGCAGCCGCGGAGTCAAGCTGGCGCCCCCTGCGGACACAGGAGCCGCACCCGCGGTGGACTGCGTCGACTGCCAGGAGCCGCCCCGCGGACGTGCCGAGCCGCACCCGCGGCCGTGCCGGGCAGCACCCGCGGCTGTGTTGTGCCGCCCCTGCGGCTGGCCGCTCCCGCGGCTGTGCTGAGCCGCCCCCGTAGGTTCTTCGTCTCCGATCGTGGATCCTTGGCTCCAAAGTCCTTCTTCTCTTGCTGGATCTTCTCCAAACACCCACCACGGGTCTTAGGCACCTCTCCTTGACCTAAACGAGCTAAGAACCTAGGCATGCAAAGAGTTGAGCAAAACTCCTCAAGATCTTCCTCCATAGCCATGGATGAAGGATGGAGGAAGAAGAAGGGAAAGAACAGCAAGGAAGAGAGGGAAGGGAGAGGAAAGAGCTTACCAACAGCATGAGATTTCCTTCTGCAGTCCACAGCTTGGATCTTCAGCACCAAGGGAGAAGAGAGGAAAAGAGAGGAGAAGAGATGAGTGAATGAGTGGAGTAACGTGAGAAGTGAGACAAGGGAGGAGAGAGAGACAAGGTCTGAAAAGAAGGTGTGGAGATCAAGGGGTCATCTGACCTCTTGTCCCTCACACAGACTGAGGGGTCATAAATGACCCCTTGACATTTTTAACCCGGAACGAAGGGTCGGAACACGAAAAAAGAGGAAAAACGACGAGTCGGCTCGGGATTTTCTTAGGAATAAATTCCGGCTCTCGGCATCTCGGGATTACGGGATAACTACAAAGTGCTCCAAGTCCGGAATAAATTCCGGGCGTTACAAGCTTAACTCAATCAACTTCAACAACCAGTATCACCTCTTGATCGAGATTCTGATGAGAATCTACGAAAAACAAGCACAATTGTATCAAAGAAAGTGCGTCCCGATAAGGATGTGTTATCTAAGATTTATACGTTTTGGAAGTTTTATTTCCGGTTCGTGCATTTTTTGGCTTTCAGTAACTTTGACCTTGTTGGTTTGGCTTGTAAAAATGAAATACTACGAGAACATTAATAGACCTTCCATTAGTCTCAAGGGTTACGACCCACTCGTTCCGGGCTACAAACCCCCTTTATTGGGTTACAACCCAGTTTACACATCTCAATCTTTATGCTCTCGTGTGATGTTACCAATCTTCCAAATTATCAAAAGAACAAATTTATTTTGTTGGAGTAAATACCCCATCAAAAAGTTATGGGTTATATAACAATCCACCAAAATCTCAAAAACAAACTAAGAACTATTCTAATTGGTTCCTTATCCCATAACAATCAAATGTATCCGACTATGATTTTTGTTGAACCAACAAATTACAATTGGACTTGGAAAACAAACATCAATAATGATAAAAGGCCTTTATGCCCTTTCAACAATCTTGGAAACCCATTTGGCCTTTCCTTTCTCGGCGAGATCTTTTGAACAAAAACAATCCCGAAAAAAATCTAACCCGAAGTAAAATTCTTACTCTTGCAAGAAATTTAGGTCTACCGGGGTGTTTAACCCTCCTAATTCCTTTCTCAACCGTTAGGTTTAAATGATAGTTAGTTTTTGGAGTATTAGAGGAATGGGCCGGAGTACCCTCTGGACAAACCTCGATGTTGTGTGCAAAATTCACAAGATCAATATTCTTGCTTTGGCGGAAACAAAATCTGAAAAACCACCTGATGACCGTCTTTGGAAGACGGCCGGATTTGATAACTTAGTTTATTGCCCTGCCGTAGGAAGATCGGGTGGTTTATGCCTTCTATGGAAAGCTCACCAGCTAAGAAACCAAACAATTTCATTAATCTACAAAAATGACAGATTTATTTGCATTGAATTGGCCGATAATGACTTAAATCGAAAGATGAATATCATACTTGCTTACGCACCTCCACAAGAAGTTACAAAGAACCACTTTTGCAACCTACTCACTTCGTTTATTCAAGATTCTGTTTTTCCTTGTATATTGATGGGTGATCTCAATGAAATTCAACAACCTTCTGATAAACAAGGAGGAGCTCCAACAAACTCAAATAGATTTAACAGATTATTGAATTTCAAAAATTCTTGTAACATGGAAGACACCCAAACCATAGGTAACAACTTTACATGGAGGAAAAGACGGGACGGCCCGAATAATCTTCTCGAAAATTTGGATAGAGTGCTTGTTCATAACCAAATTTCACAATGGTACCCAAATTTAAAAACAAAAAACCACGCATTCACCATTTCGGACCACTGCCTAATTTATTTGGAGTTAGCGGAAACGGATTATTTTACACCACACCTGTTTAAATTCGAAATGATGTGGACTAAACGTAAATCATTTGAAAACATAGTAAAACAAACTTGGCGAACCAATTTTACGGGAAATGAAATGTTTAACCTAACAAAGAAAACACAACTTTTGAAAACAAAGGCAAGGAGCAAAACTAATTTCGGTAATATCTTCAAGCAACTGAAGGATGTGGAGCTGAAATTACAAGAAATTTAAAGCAACCAACAATAACCAAAACCTTGAAACAATCCAAAGAAATCTCCTAACTAAACAAAACAAACTCCTATCTTTCCACCAAAGATACTGGAAACAAAGTTCAAACATTACGATATAAAAAATATGGATTCAAACTCGAATGATTTCCACCGAATTGCTATTGGAAGGAGAAACTGAAAACAACTAAAAGAGATAACAACCAGAGCAGGAACAATCCTCTCATTTGAGGGCGAGATACGTGCTGAAATTATAAACGAATTCCAATAAAAATTCTCTAGGACGCCTATTGATCAAGCTCTGCTTGATGAGAAACTCCAACTCATCAAAACTAAAGTTAATTCTGAGGATAACCGGCTCCTAACAAAACCCCCATCCAACGAAGAAATCAGAAATGCAATTTTTTATATTGGTTATGACAAATCACCCGGACCCAATGGTATGCGGGGGGCTTTTATCAAAAACACTGGCATATTGTAGGAACAGACATATCAAAAGCGGTGAAAGGCTTCTTTAGAAGCGGAAAAATGCTCAAACAAATCAACCATACGTTTATAACCTTGATCCCGTAAATGGATAATCCTACAACAACCAACCAATTTAGACCTATAAGTCTTTGCTCTACAATTTATAAAATTATTGCTAAAATAATCACAAAGAGAATGGAATTTATTATGCCAAAACTCATTCACCCTCTTCAAGGAGCCTTTGTGGCTAATAGATCTATCAATGACAACATCCTTATTGCCCACGAACTTTTCCACTCTTTTCGGTCCAAAAAGAGTAAGGAAGGTTGGGCTGGCATTAAACTTGACATGGAAAAGGCATACGACCAAGTTAATTGGAATTTCATCATCAATATTTTCAAAAGAATTGGTTTCAATGACAAATTTATTGGATGGATCAAGGAGTGTATTACTACAGTCTCTTTCTCTGTTTTGGTTAATAACGGACCAACTGATCAATTTTTCCCTGAAAAAGGACCCAGACAAGGGGACCCTCTATCTCCTTATCTCTTCATTTTGGGAGCTGAAGTCCTTACACAAATGCTTCAAGATGATTGTAATAATTATGATAATCATATTGGATTCACGGTATGCAGACGAGCAACACCAATACCGTTCCTATCTTTCGCTGATGATATGATCATTTTTACAAAAGCTAATGTGGCCTCTTGCCTAAGAACAAAGCAAATCCTTGAAACATATTGCTCCATCTCTGGACAAAAAATTAATTTCGAAAAATCAGCTTTCCAAACAACAAGGAACACAAGTGATATCAATGTTACCCAACTAAAAAACGTGCTAGGGATGAGCCATACTACAACCCTCGACAAATACCTTGGATGCCCAATTATAAACGGAAGAGTGACAAAAGAAACCTTTAGTGATATAAATATTAAATCAAAACAACAACTCCTTAAATGGAAAGCAAACTCGTTATCACAAGAAGGTAGGAAAACCCTCATAAAACATAATTTGGCAATCTAACCGACCTTTGCTATGCAAAGTTTTATGATCCCAATGCATAACCTGGATGAACTGGATACAACTTACAAAAAATTCTTTTTGAATAAAGGAGATCAACACAGACCTATTATAAGTTGGGATACAATTTGTAAGTAAAAAAAGAGCGGTGGTCTAGGATTAAGAAAATCTTTAATCACAAACAAAGCACTTCAAATGAAACTCTTATAGAAAATTCTAGCAGAACTAACCAATATGTGGGTTAAAATTATCAATGAAAAATACTTGAAAAATCATAATATTCTCCACTACAAAAAAAAAGGTTTGTTTCGTGGCAATGGAACAACCTTATGAAACTCAAATTTGAATTTAAAAAAGGTATTATTTGGCAAGTCGGTGATGGAAAAACAATCAACTTTTGGCACGACAGTTTGGGTAACAACGACACCATTAATCAAAATGGTTCAAAACACCAATCTAACTAACACAAATGTAAAAGTTAGTCACTTTATTAACAACTTAAGAAACTGGGATACTAATAAAATTGACAACGAACTACAAAATATCTTAAATCTTGATATTAGGGAAAAAATTAAAGAAATAATCATACCCAAAAACGATTTGCAGGACAGAATATAGTGGAGATGTAGTAAAAACGGATGGTTCTCTACTAAATTTGCTTCCGATATGATTGAGGAAGAATCCAATTTCGAACCAACCATTTCCTCTGAATGGATTTGAAAACTCGATACTCAACTCAAAATTAAAAACTTCATATGGAAAATGTCCGTAAACGGAATTCCAACAAAAGCAAAACTAGATGAAAGAAAAATTGTCATAACAAGGCATTGTGAACTCTGTAATCACCACCTAGAAGACTTGCCCCACCTGATAATTGAATGTCCATTCACTAAACAAATAATTACCAAATTCGATTAGAACAATTGCGAATGAAATTAACACAATAAAAATCCAAAATAAAAAAGCTCATGAAATCCTACAAGAACTAAAAAACAAAATTGGAACGAACAAATTTGTGTGCCTCACAACTATCTGGTGGAGTATCTGGTTTTTTAGGAATAAAATAATTTTTAATAACGAACCAATCGGACCTCTGAGTAAGGTTATTGCTTTCATCAAAAACCAAATCCATAACTGGAAAAGTAAAATCAATGACGAAGATGATTATGACATCAAAAAACAACAAAAGGACACTTATGCGACAACCAGGAAGAAGCACAATATTAAATAGGTAAGACCAAAACCGGGTTTCCATAAACTCAAATTTGACGGATCAAAACTTGACAGGGTGTAACATCCATCGGGTTTGTGATCCGAAATCATTGTGGTGAAGTTATTAGCCTTGATCCGAAATCATCGGGTTTGTGATCCAAGGCTTGTGGATCTGTCCGTGGGATGTCGAGATGATTATTTCCGACTCCAGACTGGATCTTTGTTTTTTTAACGAAATCCAGATTAGACATGTTTTCAGAGAAATAAACTGTGTTGCTGCCCGATTGACCCATCCGGAAATTTCGAACCCCAACACCAATTTTTCTGACGATCCCGAACTTCGTGTTCTCATCCGCAAGGATGCTTTAGGTTGGACTACCTCTAGGAGGTAGCCCAACCTAACCGCTTTTCATTTTCATAAATAAATAAATAAATAAAAATCATAACAATCGATGGCATTGCATATTTTAAAGTTCAAAAGGAAAAAGGAGAAAAAAATTTTTTGGTAAGTTGAAAGGAGAAAGTTTGTTGGTTAGAAGAGTCCTCCCGTAAGCATGAGACTGAAGTTTTACGTCGTCCAAACTTGTGGTTATTTTGTGTTCGTGTCAGTTTATGTAAGTTATTGATATGGTCGCTAAGAATGTTTATTAAGTCAATTTCTTTTATTTAATTATAAAAATAAATTAACATGCACCTAACTTAAAGTTTTTCCGTACAAATTATACGTTTTCTTGCTTTTCGGAATTTTTATTGTTATATCTAATCACTCCCGACATTGTTATTAAAGCTAGGGTCCCACTAGCTTATAATTTGCTTAAAGTTTATTGCCCATTTTATTCGGTAAACTAAGGTCGTTTCTAGCAAAAAAAATTAATTAATTAATAAATTAGTAAATTTCTTTTTAATGATAAGATTAAAAAAAAAAGGTCCAAACATAGCGTCAATCATTTGCCCATTTTTTTTAATCGGACATGATGATGTGATTCTATGTTTTATTTGCTTGTACACAAAATCACAAAAAAAAAAAAAAAAATTATACTACACGGTAAGCAATTAGGAAAGATTATCTTATCGAGACTCTCCATCCTAGAGCATCCTTACTAGGATTTTAGCTATTATTTTATACGTTGTAGAACACAGACTTATAGGTCTGAAATCATTAGTAGATACTGGGTTATCATTTTTAGGAATCAGTGTAATAAAAGTATGATTTACTTGTTTTAACAATCTCCCCGAGTGGTAAAAACTTTTTACAGCTCGAATGACGGAAGGGCCTACAATATTCCAATACTTTTGGAAGAAACCCGCCGGCATACCATCCGGGCCAAGGGATTTATCACTTCTAATTTCAAAGACAACCTTTTTAATATCATTGTTAGTAAAAGGCTTTGTTAGGAATTAATTATCTTCATCACTAATTTCCTTAGAGATTACCCGAAGGTACTGTTGATCCCCACTAGAAGAAAGGAATCTATTTTTATAATCATTAGTGAATTCTTGAGATATTTCTTCTTCGGTACTACTCCAACCACCATCACTTCTTTTAATGAAATTAATCATTTTCTATTTTTCCTTCCGGTGGCTTTTCTATTGAAATATTTTGTATTCTTATCTCCTTCAACCAAAGATTTAGTTTTTGCTCTCTGCATCCAATATTTTTGTTGGTTTATCTCCTTCAACCAAAGATTTAGTTTTTGCTCTCTGCATCCAGTATTTTTGTTGGTATTCAATAAGACAGTCTCTCTTTTTACCTAGTCTGAGTAGTTTGTCATTTATACATTGAGTATAGTTTCTAACGATTATCTTTTGGAGTTTTTCGATTTCACAATCGACCTTTTTTAACTTGTTTATTAATATTACCAAATTTTTGTTTGCTCCAAATTTTAAGTTTAATTTTAACTAGGTTCAGCTTCTTCGCGAGTTTAAACATGTTCGTTCCCGGAAAATGGGCACGCCACGCTTGTTTGATAGTGTTTTCACAGTCATCTCTGTCCGTCCACATCAATTTTAACTAGGTCCAAACATAGCGTCAATCATTTCTTTTTAATAATAAAAAAAACTATTTTATTAAAACCATGAATTTTAAAAACTATCAGAAAAGCCTCCACAATTTTTTTTTGTTAATCGGACATGATGATGTGATTCTATGTTGTATTTGCTTACACAAAGTCACAAAAACAATTTTTTTTATACTACACGGTAAGCAATTAGGAAAGATTATCTTATCGAGACTCTCCATCCTAGAGCATCCTTACGGATGAGATCCCTCCACTTCCGAAGTAGACGAATCTGACGCCAAAGAGAAATCGTGCCCCATCTTCGCAAGCAAATCACCAACACCATTGATTTCCCTAAACACATGATGGAATCTGACCTGACAGAAACTCACTAAAATATTAGTAATATCTGATAAAAAAAGGTCAAGCTCCCAAGGAGGTTTCCAAGTGTAACACCCAAAATCCGTAGGACTCAGAGTGCTACTGGGCTAGAATCTCACAATGGATCTTGACCCTAGCCTGACAACAACTTCACTGAATCTTACAACAAGACACCAATATATTAAAACAAAACATAAAAACTGATATATATATATATATTTATTTATTTATATATATATATATATATATATATATATATATATATATATATATATATATATATATATATATATACATGTCAAAAGGATGATACAAAGTACTGCTGAGTACAAAGTCAAGCTGAAATCCGTACAATAATGATAAACCCAAAATCCCACGAATACGCCCAGTGTACGGAACCCTCAGCAGATCACCCCTCTGAATCACTCTGCAGCTCACCTAACCTGCAAAGGATCTACAACACGGTATAAAACCGTTAGCTAACTATACACATATATAAGAAGATGCTAGAGCACAAACACACATCAATAATATTAACACATCATCATGATATCACACATTTACCCGGTTTATTATCTTTAATAAGTTAAATCACTCAATCGTATAAATAGATGTATATGAAGATATGTGACACGAGGAATATAATCCCCGCCTATGAGTACTCTAGCCAGCTGGAGTAGTATCAGCACACCTCCCGTGTACCCTATGGGAGTGGTGAGGGTCCTTCCCGTATACCAGATCTGGCCTGACTACAAACAACCTCCTAGACTCCACTACGGGATGAAAGGGAAAGGTTATCACGGCCACTACAATGGGCGGTCAGTATAACATAGGTTGGTGATCATAATAACACATGCTATAAAGCATAAAACACACACACCACTCAAGCATACATCCAATATAAGGATAGTAGCTAAGTAAGTCCTATGGACTTACCTCAACCTCGGGAGTCTCAGACTCAAACTTAAACGGCTCCGCTTTGGAGATCAACACAGCGTAAACAAGGTATAAAACATATATCACACTCATATCCATAACAGGAGTCACACCTAGACCCAAGGGATCCATAAGGATCATATTCTAACTCGTAAACCTCAAAGCCGTAACCGGCATAAACGATACCATACTCAACCTCATTCTATCCTCATACTCGTACCTAGCATGCTACTACCTCTCATACTAGGAAAGGAAATGATCTACCTAACTATAGGTAGAACCGGGACAAGACGCACCTGCGTGAAGGAGAAACGCAGGGGCGGAACACAGGCGACCGCAGGCGCGGCGGCACTCAGCCGCGGGGGCGGTGACACTGCGCGGGCGCTGCGACACAGGTGCCGCGGGGGTGGCGGCTTCTGGCCGCGGGGGCGGCGACAATGCATGAAGTTATCCCGCGGCTTCTCTTCGGCTCTTCTCGTGATCAAATCACGTCTTCACTCATCCAAAGTTACATACAAGTATATACATATATAAACCCACATCAATACACACCTATACATGCATCTAAACCTAAGCTAAAGAGATGGAATCAAGGAAAGGAAAGAGAGGAAGCAAGATCACTTACCACCTTGGGAGTTCTAGGCTGCAGGGGGGGACCACACACCTTAGTAGCTGGCTTCCAAGCTCAGCATACATCATCCATCCACCACTAACACAAGTTACACTCAAAACTCTTCCAAAGCCAAAAGAGAACAAGAACAAGATCAAGGAAGGACAAGGGAGCAAGAAGGCAAGCAAGGCGTGAGAGCTGGAAAGAAAGATGAAGAAGGAACCCTTGATCAGCTAAGGTAAGGAATAAGAAGAGTAAAGGGTAAAGCACGGGTCAAAGGAGTCAACAAAGCCGGCTGCAGCCGCCGGAAACCGCAGGGGCGGCAGCCAGGACCGCAGGGACGGCACCATGTGCCTGCGGGTGCGGCTGGCCGATCTCGGCCCAAAGCCAATCTCGGATATGGTCCGATCTCGGTCCGAAAGACTACGGCTCTTACACCAAGTCTGTCTCACAAAATTGATAAGAGACAAACAATCCCCTTCGATCTCAATATTCTTGATTCCTAAATCATATGCCCTTACCAGACTTTCCCTAAGTGTGCATGCTTCAGCATGGAGGACAAATATGTTGCCACATTGTCCATACACAAGGGAAATCAGTTTAGCATCATGATTTCGGATGATAAATCCATAAGCTAAATTTCCAGATTCCTTTTTAGATCCGTCAAAATTTAATTTGGAAAATTCAACACCAGGTTTGGACCATTGGATATTTTTTTGTTTTCTTTTTGTTTTTCCTCACAACACCATTATGCTTCCTTCCATACCTCCTTTCTATCTTTGATTTCAATCGTGAATTTGATTACGGACTAATAGATCAATGTTCTGGCAATTTTTCTTGTTAAAGATTTTCTGGTTTCTAGCCAACCAAACATTCCACCAGGTTACACACAAATAGATAAAATATGATGCTGATAAATTATTTTTAAGCCAATTAATCATTGTATTGATATCAACATCTAAATTCATAGCCATCACAATCGCATCCGTGACACTATAAATAGAGATGGCATCGAAGAGGAAATGACATTTGAAGAAGAGGTGTTCTGCTGATTCATAAGGGTGATCGCATAAGCAGCAATGCATAAGCACTGGAACGTACTTTCTGTTTTTCTAAATTTCCTTTAGTTGGGAGACCATTAATCGAAAATTTTCAGATAAAAATTTTAACTTTAGGCATTATATTCAAACCCCAAATCCACACTGCCGGATTATATGACAAACCTTTGTTTACGTACAGAAGATTTATAGCTGATTTGGTAGTGTAGTTCCCGCACTCCTTAGAAGCCCAATACAAATGATCCCGGATAAAGGACTTAGGGAGTTGATAAGATTTAATAGCAAGGATAATTTCTCTCGGCAAAATAGGACCAAACATAGCGTCAATCATTTGCCCATTCCATCTATTTTCATTAATATAGCAATTCACTAGTTCTTCCTCATTAATACTCTCAGTATTCGTACATATCTTAATTAAAGGTTCATTCGAAATCCAACGATTTTTCCAAAATTTGACCGTACTTTCATCACCCACATTCCATCGGAAACCTAGTTCGAACTCCTTTCTTAAATTCATAAGTTTCTTCCATTGCCAAGAAGTGTTTCCTTTGACCTCATAATTCCAGATCAAGGATCCTCTAAGATATTTCTCATTCACTATTTTGACCCAAATGTTATATGGTTCATTCATTATTTTCCAAAGAAGCTTCATTTGGAGGGCTTTGTTTATATCCTCCGCTTTTCTGATTCCCACACCACCGAAACTTCTAGGTTTGCAAATCCGATCCCAATTAATCAAGGGATGAAAGTTTGGGTCCTTATTCCAAAAGAAATTTCTATTTATCTGATCTCATTCCTTATGAATACCAGCTGGGAGCATGAATCTTTACATAATGAAATTTGGTTTAGCATTTAAATTTGTTTTAATTAAAGTAGTGCTTCCTTCCTAGGACAAAGAAGATGCTTTTCATTTTGTTAATTGTTGTTTCGATTTAGAGATGATATCCTCAAAAACGCCTTTATTCAGCTTCCCATTAATGATAGAACATCCCAGATACCGTTCCAGACAAACAGAGCTTTGTATACCCAAACAAGACTGAATTTGTCGTTTCAAAGAGTTTCCCACATTATTTGAAGTTTGAAAAGCCGATTTCTGGAGATTGATTTTTTGACTAGAAATTAGACAATAGCCATTCAGTATCTCAAAAGTTCTGGTGCTAGCTCCCATAAAAGTTTTTGTAAAAATAATAATATCATCCGCAAAAGCAAGAAATGGAACTAAAGTTCCACGTCTCGTAAATGGGAAGCCGATATTTTTCTTATTTAAATTACATTCCTTTTGGATATTTCGAGCCAACACTTCTGCACCAAGACTAAAGAGTTAAGGGGAGATATGATCACCTTGATGTAAACCTCTTTTAGGGAAGATACACTCCGTTGGTTTATCATTGATCAAAATTGAATACGAGACAGAAGAAATACATTCCCAAATCCACTTGATAAATTTACTATTAAATCCAAAATTTCCAAGAACAGCGCAAATAAACGGCCATTCCACTCTATCGTATGCTTTCTCCATGTCTAACTTAACTGCTAAGAAGCCATCTTTACCTTTTTTCGTTCTGAAGCCATGGAAAATTTCATGAGCAATTAGAATGTTCTCATGAATTGCTCTTTTTTGAACAAACGCTCTTTGGAGCGGATGGATTAGTTTGGGTAGAATTGTTTTAATTCTACCAACTAGGATTTTAGCTATTATTTTATACGTTGTAGAACACAGACTTATAGGTCTGAAATCATTAGTAGATACTGGGTTATCATTTTTAGGAATCAGTGTAATAAAAGTATGATTTACTTGTTTTAACAATCTCCCCGAGTGGTAAAAACTTTTTACAGCTCGAACGACGGAAGGGCCTACAATATTCCAATACTTTTGGAAGAAACCCGCCGGCATACCATCCGGGCCAAGGGATTTATCACTTCTAATTTCAAAGACAACCTTTTTAATATCATTGTTAGTAAAAGGCTTTGTTAGGAATTAATTATCTTCATCACTAATTTCCTTAGAGATTACCCGAAGGTACTGTTCAAGTTTGTGTTGATCCCCACTAGAAGAAAGGAATCTATTTTTATAATCATTAGTGAATTCTTGAGCTATTTCTTCCTCGGTACTACTCCAACCACCATCACTTCTTTTAATGGAATTAATCATTTTCTATTTTTCCTTCCAGTGGCTTTTCTATGGAATATTTTGTATTCTTATCTCCTTCAACCAAAGATTTAGTTTTTGCTCTATGCATCCAGTATTTTTGTTGGTTTATCTCCTTCAACCAAATATTTAGTTTTTGCTCTCTGCATCCAGTATTTTTGTTGGTATTCAATAAGACAGTCTCTCTTTTTACCTAGTCTGAGTAGTTTGTCATTTATACCTTGAGTATAGTTTCTAGCGATTATCTTTTGGAGTTTTTCGATTTCACAGTCGACCTTTTTTAACTTGTTTATTAATATTACCAAATTTTTGTTTGCTCCATATTTTAAGTTTAATTTTAACTAGGTTCAGCTTCTTCGCGAGTTTAAACATGTTCGTTCCCGGAAAATGGGCACGCCACGCTTGTTTGATAGTGTTTTCACAATCATCTCTGTCCGTCCACATCAATTCAAATCTAAAAGGTTTATTTCTATATTTTTGGATTGTATCATTCAAATTAATTGAGATCATGCAATGATCAGATGAAGAAAACGCATGATTCCATACATGAAACCGGTTATACTTATTAATAATTTCATGATGAGCCAAAGCTCGATCTAGTTTCTCAAAAGTGTTATTATCACCATCTTTTCTCTTTCTCCAAGTGAACTCATTTCCTCTAGAAACTAGGTACACCAGATTACATTCTTGAATTAAGTTATTGATTCTATTAAATCGATTACTAGTTGGGTACACTCCGCCTAACTTATCAGACGGACCGAGAAGATCATTAAAGTCTCCCATAATGACAACCGGAAGGTTAAGTAATCAAATTCGTTACCTTTTTCCAAAATTCATTTTTAAATTTTTCCGCCGGAGGGGCGTAAATAAATATATAATGTTACACGAGAACTTATTTTCACAATTATAGTGGTCCAACATCATAATTCTTTCATCCATTCGGATAACTTTAATTTTTTCATTTATAAACATATAGCTCTTAAGGAGCAGGCACATTCCACCCGCATGTCCACAAGACCGTATAAAATGGATTGAGTCAAAACCGTCATTACGCCAATGCTTCTCATTAGGTTTTATATCAGTTTTGATTTCCGCAAGCATAATCACATCAATATCTTCATTACAGGTCGTAATTTTGAGATCAACCCAAAAATTCATTTTTCTCATCCTCCGACAATTCCAAAACGCGATCTTCATTTAACAACGTATAGGAATAAGTCATTCAAGACCACACACATCGGGCTTAATGCTGTCAGCGGATCAAACCGCAGAAGGTAAGATAAGTGTTTTATACCTACGACAATACCCACACAAGACCAAGCTACACCTGACCAAGAGCAAACGAGCCTCATAATGGCAATAAAAATATTCAAGTTCTCAACTGAAGGATTTCTCATCACCATTAGTTTAACAACTAACCCATCAAAGAAGATTAAAAAATCCAATCGATCAGGTCAATCCAAACCAAACCGAAAGGAGAGTAGGAGAACTCCTTTCCAAGATTGAGATTCAAGATCATAAAACTATTCAGCCTTGAGATTAAAACAATCAACAAAAAACCAATATATTTCAACACGAAACATTTCATACAGTTACATTTCATACTAAGCTAATACAAGATAGTTTCCGCCAACATTACATGATTAAACATACAAAAATTCGAAGCCACACTAAGCAGTCCAAGCCCCCAATTGACAATGTGCAGGGAGACGTTCATACAATTCGGCTGAAGCAAAAAAACTATAATCCGTTTGTACTTCAAGAAACAGTCCAGAGTACAAAAAAAGATTATAGCCAGACCATAGGGCTCTATGCCAGTAATACACGCCTGAGCACAACTCCTGCCAAAAAACCTGAACAAATAGATGGTAAGGAGAAGAGATACTTTGGTTAGTCACTGAGCAATACTTAGAAAAGATTTTTTAGGAGAGAAGGAGCAAGAACATACCACACTACATCTTTCATTATTCTGATATCCATAATAACAAGTTTAAAGCTTGAGTTTCTTAGTACCCTTTAGAGCCGAGAAGGCAGTATCATCATCAACCTCCATTGACTTCCTCTTGCTTGAGTCAAAGTTAGTATTTTCATGGTTCTTTGACTTCCATTCCATTAAAAAGCATGTTTACAGTATTGTTTAAATATAACACTTGATGAAACTTATGAGAGTATGTTTAAATGAACTATTTTATAATAAAAACTATCACTTTATCTTTTCTTTTAGAAAAAAAAAACAAAATAGCATAACATCAACATTGAACTCAAATATAATATCAAGAAAATTAATTACTAATAATAGTATAAACTTTTAACATATTTATCAAAAATAATACTAGTTACTTTTCCGCCAAAAAACTAACACCGGTGATGATGTGGCAACATGTTTACTTACTTGTCGTAATGATAGAATTAAGTGTGGTGTGGATTCTATTTATAACAACTAGTGTAATACCCGCACCTTATGCGGGTAACTTTGATAATTTTTTCTGTTTATTTGTTCAAATGATTAGAATTCTTCCATTAAATATTATGATAATGATTTATTTATTTTATAACCCGAACCTTGTACGGAACTACTGAGTTTATTAGTTTTTTAACATTAGTAAATTATAATGCATATTTGTGATGATAAGCGATAGAAAAATTATATTAGACCAGTTTTTATCGTTTTTGATTTTTTTTCAAGATGCTTTATGTTTTGATTAGAAATTATCTAAAGTTAATTTTGTTTCCATGTTCAACAAAATTCGTTTTTTTTTATAAAAAAAATGTGCTTTTCGGTATGATTTCATATTTTGTTATATTAGAATTATTTAAAATTTATATATAGGTTCTTGCTGAGTAATTTGTTTTGAGATCTTTCTACATAAAAAAATTTTATTGACCATTAAAAAAATTGAAAATAATAAATCAAATATATAATTTCTACACGGCTCCCACTTATACATGGTAATTTTGAGATTTTGTTTTGATATATTATTTTAATATACACAGTAGAGGGGAAGATAACTATAAATTTGGATAGAGGATAACTAAAAAAATTTGATTTGGTTTCTTTACAAAAAAAAAAAAAAAAAAGTTAATGCTAAATGGAAGGAAAGTACGTACATCCTCAATGAATATGATCTTTTCAGTTGGAAAGGTCAATGCTAAATGGAAGGAAGTAAATCTTCAAATACTCAATTACGAGATTCACAAGTTCATTTACGATAATAAAAATTAAAATAAATCTTTACAACTTAAATATATGAACCTCTTTCCCTGAGGGTGAGCGCTATCGCCGGAGAGATTATTAAATTTTTACAGCAAATTGAATAACGATGGTTCTTATCAGTGTATGCATACCGTAACTTTTGAAATTCGATAAAAAAAAAAATCAAATGGTAATCAGTAATATATCTTATACATGAAAAAGTAAAATACGGATAAATCACATGAAGCAAGTGGCTTCTATGTCTAATAACTTATAAACATTAAGCTGTACACCTAACACACATGTATTCTTCAATGGGTAAATATGTTTTTTTCGTGTCCTTTGAACAATTCTTTTATTCTCGCAGCAGCAGCCGACAACGGAAAATATGTAGTCGTGCACTGACCCAACACATACAATAATCCCATTGAAGAACGCATCACTGGTGATGTCGGCCATCGAGAGACAACTAAATGCACTATCAGGGTATAAAAAGCAATGAAAATAAACAAAATTTGCAGAAACGATTCATAGTCGAAAAGAAAAAAAATTGATAGCAAGAAGAACGTATAAATTTTGCCTGAAAAAGATACGACGAAGTTGGATGAAAGATGACAGAAACCCTAAAAAGATGAAATGACGAAATATATTGGAAGATGATGAAAATGATCCGTATGTATAGGGTGAGAATTGTAACGTATAGGAGAAGTTTAGATTTTAACAATTGTAACGTACAATAGAAGTTTATATATTTTTAATTTTAAAATATCCGTAGGGATAAGATCGACAAAATTATAAAGGTGATCTGATCGATTTCACGTTGAACGGTTGAGAGAATCTTTAGAAAATTATATTTAAAATTTGGGCTTAATAAAATAGGATTTATTGGCTTAATTAGCTATTTAGAAAATAAAAGTTTTAATCGCCCAAAAAATTCTGAGAGCGCCATGTCAGCACAAGTGACGGCTCTTTTAGTATAGGTATATAGATATAAATTAGTATCATTTAATATGCTAAAATTTCAATCTAACTTTTGTTTTAATTTAATTTTTACAAAAAACAATTCAGATTTCTTTAATCAAAATATTTTTTTAAAAAAATAATCAAATAAATATATTGTTTATTTAGGGATTCTAACCCAAAAATTAAACTTTATTGGCTGCAATTAATTTTTTTTTTTCACAATTTGATTTTTAATCCTTAACTAAAAACATTTAATTTATGATAAATTTCATTGTGCCCTTAACGTTTCATTTTTTCCGGTTGATGATCACAAAATTTCTCTTTTCCGTTTGGTGCCCTTAGAGTTTTATTTTATTCCGGTCCATGCCATTCTCATTTAAATTGTTGATTCCTATCAATTTCATATGGTTTTTAATTAAAATGAACATGAAAAGACCTTTGTTAGAATGTTTTCCGCAAGAGGGTATAGTTTGTGGAGGCCGTTATAATCTTAGATTGTATTTCACTTCCGTGAAGAAGGGTTTCGTTCTCTTCGCCCCTCCTCTTGTTCAGTTTCCTGCCCAGAATTGCCATTTTATTTTTGTTCAAACATTTAAATCAAATTAGTACATTTATGTTAGATTATGGATGTAAAACTAAATCTTGTTCCTGTTCCATATACAACTCTCCCAAATAAGCATACTAATATACTACCCTAAGATTTATATTCTAATGGGTTTGTTCCTAGTGCAATTGTGTATTTCTTCTACGATGTGCCTAAGTTTATGCCTGTTTATGGTGACACATGATTCAATCAAATAGTCAATTTTCTTATATATGAATTTGAGAGACTTTTTTTTGAATTTGCATAGACAATGTTAAATGATTTTATTCTGCCCACTTTTGGGATTGTAGTAGCAATGAGATAATATCTGAAGCCACAATCTAGAAAAATTAATTTTTCGGATTATTACAGTGTTGGTAAAGTACATATTAATTGTAAGAAACCAAATACTGTAAAGTTCTCAAGTGAGTAAGTTTTAGGTGTTTTTGCTATCTTATGTAGAAGATGAAGCTCACTCAGATCATTTTCATGAGACAAATTAATGAAATTGAAAGGTTTGAAAATGCCTACTGAGGCTGATAAACTTGCAATTGAACCTACATCTCTGAATCCAACTCCTCAAGTTGTTGAAAAATGCAATTGTATCGAAGGTTATGATCTTCGAAGAGTATCAAAGTCTATGGCTAGTGAACTTGGTACCGTCTCTAGATTGAACTTCTAAGAGGAACATATAGAACCAAACTAGAAGAGAGGCAAAGATGATAGATTTCGTTGGGTCATAATTTACGTGGGTCCATCGCATGTCCGGCCAAGCGCATATGCGCGTTGGGCCCAAGTTCAGTACATAAGCTCAACCGGTATACATCCTAAAACCAATTGACAATAGGAGGAGTAGCTCACAAACCTTATATATTGGACTTGCTATCCCAAATATTATCGATGTGGGAACCATAATCCTCCACACACCCCCTCAAGTGCAATCATCTAGCTCGGTTGACACTTGACGAAATGCCTTAAGGCCGGCTAGCCCAACCGGACGGACTATCATTGTCTATGTCCACAATTTGAGTCTTAAGGCCGACAAGCCCAATAAGTCAAAACCTGCTCTAATACCATGGTAGATTTCGTTGGATCATAGTTTATATGGGGGTCCATCGCACGTCCAAGCGCGAATGTGCGTTGGGCCCAAGTCCAGCAGATAAGCCCCACATGATTCTATCATAAAACCAATTGGCAATAGGAGTAGCCCACCAACCTTATATACTAGACTTGTTATCCCAAATATGACCGTGGGAACCATAATTATCCACAAAAGAGAACCAAACCCTTCTCGCCGGAAACGTTTTTGACCTTCCTTGCCGAAAATGGAATGCGATTAAAATTATTGTTGTCTCCTCCTGCTAAGAGAAATTCCTTTTTTCATTAAATAACAAATTAACCAAGATGTTTAAGGCAAAATAGTAATGCAAAATAGTAATGCAAATTATTGTACGAAGATGAAACTAATTTTGTACATCCAAATACAATTTGTGATATGTTTAAACCACAACTAAAATTTTATTAGAATTTCTTCTTAATCTCCGATTTAAACATGCATTTAGAGTTTGGCATCGTCCAAAGTACTAGGTTTTCTCGAGTTTGATGTCGTCCAAATTTAGGGTTTTGAGCGCACAAAATTCAATCTAAGTTTTTGTTAACGATTTGTACACCATGGACACTATAAGGACATAATGGGGAGAACACCTATCTCTTCCAATTACAAAAATATCACTCCAAGTTTTTTCTATGAACAAAGATTGAGTTCTCGGGCCCAGGAAAAATTATGCGCGAAGAACAACCAATATATGGGTTCTCATGAACACTTTTAGGCTATTTGACGCCTGAAAGGTGGTTATCCATGTTGGGGACAAGTATCTCTTCCACTTTTACAATCAAGATGATAAGAGAAGGGTCATGGATGGTCGAGTAGTCGATCATGGAGTTTTGACGACAACTTAATTAAATTATAATGGTTTTTCACGGCAGTGTGGAGTCGAGCCAAAATTTTGTGTAAGTTAGCCTACAATCGTGTAATTTTATGCTTCAACTAATGGAGATCGTGAAATACCAACGATATTTGCGTCTTTTTTTTTTTTCTTCTCCTGGTCACAACTTGAGATGAGTTTTTCATTCTCTGATCTTTTCATCGACTCTTAGATCCTCAATCGACTTTGATATTTCAATGATGATGTCCTTGAGCACAACGAGACTCTTCTTGTACTCCGGCATCATTCTTGATTTTCACTGAAATGCTCTCAATATTTTGTTTAAAATGTATGAAACACACAAAAGTTAAAGTAGACACCATAAATTCAATACATAATGTTATTTCACGCCAAATGGATGCAAAGTCACACAAAAGCAAGTAAAATACAAGATACAATTCAAATTGATATTGATGCATATATTAATAACATCATTTTTCCACCTAATATTGTACTTCTACACTAGATAAATTTGGTTGATAATGTTGGTGGTCACATTAGTTTCTTGGATAAGTTTTTAGGGTACAATCTTACCGGATTTTATACGTTAGGACTTAAACTTAAAGCATATAAAAGCTTATATACACACGACCCTAGCTTATTATGTGGTTCATTGGACATTAACTGTTTATATACATGTAAGTTCCCTAACTTGCATGTGTAATACATAGATCGAAGACGGCTCCGGCAGATTGGAGGTTTCCGGCTACTAACCAAACCCGTCATTGCTATGTCCGTTACCTCGAGTACCACAAGTAGGTTCTTTCGTTAAACATACTTGGTAAACATATAGCATTATTAAGAGACAAGTGAAGTATCCTTCTAATTAACTTGGTAATTGATATCGTAGGTTTCTTAAGGAGGGAAAACATATAGCATTATTAAGGAACCAAATTATCTAAAGTTTTAAAAATTTTGTTGTGATTTTCAGATCGAGAGATGGAATGCGCAAAGAGAAGAAGGCACGTTCCCTGGTCCAATATGATGCCAACTATATTATATAAACTCAACAGACAATTTCTATATGTATAGAAAGACTTTGTAACTTTTAGTTTGATATTTATGTTGTTTTGTTATTAGGGTAGGTTACAAGAGACCACCTACCCTTATCCTCCCTTATCCGCTTTTTATATATCTGCCCTTTCAAATAAAGGCCGTTTTTTCTTTCGATGGCTTTTGCAATACCATTTTTATGAATAGATAATAACGTCTAAGTATGTGTTGGAGATAATCAGTTCTCACATTGAAAGTTTGGAACTTCTCATCTAGCCTAGTATATAAGGTCGGTGAACTACTTCTCCTGTTGCCAATTGGTTTTAGGATGGAACCTCATCGGGTTTATGTGTTGGGCTTGGGCCTAACGCGCATGTGCACTCGGGATGCACATGACCCCCGCTCTACCCGGTCCGTCTGTATCGGACTTTGACAATATGTAAGGTTGACGAGTTTATATCAAAGTTCGATATTGACGGATACGAGCGCACGTGCACATTATGTACAATCCCAACACATAAATCCGATGAGGTTCATCTTGGCAATAGCAAAAGTAGTCCGCTCACCTTATATACAAGACTCGAAAGTCTCGATCTTTCGACCTGCGAACTGATTATTATCTCCAACAAGTTAATTCTTCTATTGTCAATTGGTCGTACGATGAGATGTATTAGGCCTATGTGTTAGACTTAAGTCAAATGTGCATATGTGTTCGGACGTACGACTGGTCATATATTTGATCTTGTCCGTATCCTTTGGTTTGTCTTAATGACTTATCGCATTTTCATTTTCTTCTAGAATCAAGTTTCTTATTTTAGGGCAAACTCATCGCAACGTGTTTATGGTGTCTATTCTTCCTCTGAGAAGTGGGTAAGTGAGACTGAGAGGAAGGAAATAAGTCATGGACAATCTTATCCGATCCTTTCAGAGTTACATAACGTATTAGTTGCATTGCATGAATATTGAATATTAGATTATATGGCACATCATTATCCTTTTAAAATAATGTTTTTTTTTTAGTGGAATGAAAGTGACAATTGGCCCACATGGGTGGGGAACAAATGAACAATCGAATAACGTGGTAAATTACAACATGTATTCTTATAATATATATGTTTTTTAGTCTTAGTTATTTCGACTTAATAAAATTTAAAATGGTTTATTTTTAAATAAGAGTATATACCCATTACGTAATTATAGTATATTTTAATTACTTTGATTTTTTCAAATAATTAATATATTAAATAACCGATTGTAATAAGGTATGTCGTACAAAATGGTGAAATATATATATGTGAAAGTGAAAAAATGATACAGGGTGGTTTCATTTTAAAATTTTAAAACAGGGTTATTAAAAATATATTATAAAAGGTGAACTCTTTTTTCTCTTTTCAAACCCTAATATTATTTATTTGATTTTTTTATATAAAATAAATAATATATATAAGAATCATTATTAATTCTTACATCATACAAAACACCAAATATCATAATTATTGATTTTAACTTTATTTCGACAGTTATATTAATCGAACCCTAAGATATTGAGATATTTTTGGTATTAAAAAATCATATTAAATGTCTCATCATATAATCCAAGTTAAACTTGACTGTTATACATAGCAATCGATTTATAAGATTTTAGACTTGTAATTAAACTTAAGTTTGTAGGGTTTTGTCTACTCTATTTATCGGATATTACAAACTCCTGATTAATAATTAGATTTGACTTCTATAATTATGCACTATTATGCACTATGTAATTGAAATTTGGAATAACCGTCTGCTCATTAAGTGAGATTACATCATTTGATCTCAAATCGGACACATAAAACCAACATTTATGCAAGTATAGTAAAAGTAATATATATCTATTATATAATACTACTGCTGAAGTAATTTTTGTCATGTCGAGTCCGAAAGTATTTTAATGTCTATAGGTCAATCGGTTACTTAGTTTCATCAAATCTCTATTTAAAGTTATTTTTAATTCAATTGAAATACTATTTTAAATATATTCTGATTTAAATTCAATTTTTTTAATATTAACTAATTCATGAAATTATATACATTTTTTTCATGGTTTAGTTTCTTTAGGTTTAAAATAAATATAACAAATTCGATTTTTTCTAAACTATTCTTAAAATATGATTTTCCCCCCCTTAATTTCTAATAGTTATATAATCCCCAAACTTATTTATAATAAAAAATTCCTTTTATTTTTTCTAACAAAAGTATATTCTTATTTAATAAATCATAAGGGAGCTAGTTTAATGAAAAAAATTGCAATAATATAGTTATTTATTTGATTAATAAGTTTTAATCTAAAACTTCACACATTTGTGTATTCAATAAATATTACATCAATTCATATCATTCACATTTCATAATAATAATAATAATAAAACTATCATATCAATGTTTTTATCAATTGACATTATTGCATGGATTATAATAATACGATTGATTATTCGATTAGTAATTTTTGATATGAAAGAGAACTTTTATTAATCATAGTTTTTTTTAAAAATGTTACTTAACTAATTTTAATTATTTTAATAAAAATATTATATTTATAAGAGTTTATTATATACATACAAAAATGCTTTTAATAAAGTCTTGCAGGCTAATGATCTTTTTATAAAAAAAATGTAAAAATAAATATTATTTACCGGTGATCTTATTTATGATTTTTAGAATTGTTAAAATTATTATAATTTAAATGCTTGTGAAATAAATCATGTTGAAAAAAATCAAGATAAGTACTGATTTGAAAAAATAAATGTATCAATAAAGGGTGGTTAAATGTAGTTTTACCTTGTTATTGATGTAACAAGGTAAAATTACATTGTTGACTTTCCTTTCGGTTATTATGTTCTTGATGATTCGCCTGTGGGTCTTTTATCTTGTCGAACAATGACGTTCGAGGGAGTACGACTCCCAGAATCGTTCCTATTTAAAATTTTCTTTTAATAAAACGGATTTTCACCCGAATTTACAACCAATAAAAAGGTAAAACTACAAGAGGAACCTTCATTAAGATGCTTCCTAGCAATCTAAAGTACATTTCCAGGCTCAGTAGATCCAAACGAGGGATACAATTTGTAATTCATAATGCACAATTCAACATGATGAAAATGAATTTTACATCAAAATGAATTAAATTGAATCATTTTTGAGTTCCTTCATTTTTACTGGCGGAACCAACCGATAAACAGCAAACAGCTCCGAACCATCACACAACCGAGTCCGACTCGCCATCTGACTCACCTCAAACCCGTAACTCACCAACTCATCCAAACACTCACCAGTCGATTCCCTCAACTCACTCGCCGCCCACACCGTCGTCTCCGCCCCACAAACCCCGACCAGTGTCTTCGCCAACCCGGCCATCTCCTCCTTATCATAAAACACATCCGACATCAAAACCAAATCAGCTACCTCCAACTCACCGAGTTGACTCACCAACTCATCCGATCCCCACACGAGCTCACACACCTGAACTCGGTCGACGAGTTCGTTGACCTCCACGTTTTTCCGGAGCCCCGGCAGGATCGACGCAACGTCGGTGAGTATAACTCGTCTTGCGCCGAGCATCGCCGCTGTTAGCCCCGGGAGACCTGTACCTGCCCCGAGTTCGACGACGGTTTTGCCGTGGAGGGAGAATTCAGACTCGGAGATGAAGTTGGAGAGAATGACGGCCGAGTCCCACATCCATGAACCGGTTAAGACTCGGCCGGTGACCGAGTCACATAGGTCCGGGAACTGGTGGATGTGGAGGGTGGTGTTTGTAGCTGAGAGGGCTATTTCTTTGATGGTTGACATAACTCGCCGGGTTGTTTGATTCTTCTTTGCTGGAGGCTATGGCGCCGCTTTTATTCTCGCTAAATTACGCATAATCGCCCTTTAAGTAGTTGACTTTAAAAAATCGCATCTATAAAGTTGCAAATTACACAATATCACCTATACTTTAGTTCTTTCGAGCAACTATTCATACACCTTCTACATTTAAAAATTGTATCAAAATCTTGAATAATTACTCTATAGAATTTTTTTGAGACAAATTAAGTTGATTATTTGTGACGGCAACTTATTATTGTGCAACTCAACCATTCCGTGCCTTGCCCCTATTAGATTTAGGGGGCCGTTATTTGGTCAGAAAGTGAAAATGTAAATAGATATAATATGTAACAAAAAAAAATAGAAAGATGATTATCCTTATTTTATGTCAAAAATTACATAACATTCTATCTAATAACTAAATACGCAAATTTTGTCTTTATAAGAACCCGTTTCATGAGATGTTATTTTGGCAAAATAATCGGGCCATACAAATAATTTTAGCTCAATATTCACACGTTAACAATTTTGGTCACTTTTTATGCATATTTATTTATCCGTTTTGAATAATGGATAAATAATTTACCAAATGATGGTGATGCGGATGTAAAATCCGGATTTTTTAAAAAAATTTTTTATTCTCGGAACCGCTGCTCACATACCGAGTTTACGGAACAACCGGGATTTATGAGTTCAAGGTCTAGTGCTTTTTAGATGGGCCTAATCTCTCCTGACATGTTAACCACATTATTATTAGGCCTAATTCTTCATGATTCCTTTCACAAGCCCATATTCTAGCCCACGTCCTCATCCCTTAGTCATGCTTATTCACTCCTCTGACGGTCATATGCCCTCTGCAGAAACTGCACCATGGTGGAGGGGACAATTTCTTTCTTCCTGCCTTATCTCAGGAGGTAGGAAGAAAGGAATTGTCCCCTCTTGCCTTGTCCCAGGAGTACAGTTCCTTTCTTCCTGCCTTGGAGGCCCACTATAGTTGAGCAACGGAGGTGGAGGAGGTGCAAGAGACGGGATTTGGAGCGTCCTACATTGCTCTCTTGACTGCAGCAAGTAGAGGTACATCTCCTACCTTGTTTCTTGTCGATCGGTGTTCATAAAATCATGGTTGGTTGAAGTTTTCGTGTTTCCTGGGGCTCAAACTCTAGTCGTGCACTCAAGAGGGTTTTTGTTGTTTTTGCCTCTCCCTGGATTTGAACCATAGACCTTTGTATTATCGTGTACATTTTCCGTGGGATTCGAACCCGGGACTCTAGGTTGCAGTGCCTTGCTTGGAATTTAGTAGGTTATAAGATTCGAACCTTCGACCTTTGGTTATGCATGATGTTGTTTAGGAAAAAAAATGGATTTGATATGAACTTTGAGAGAAGATTTCGATACCTTAGAATCATTGGTTACCGTTGAATTTTTGATATGTTGTTGGAAATATTTAGTTTCGTGTATTAAAATTTGAGAAAGATCCAATGGTCGGATTTAGAGTTATAAGATTTCGAAATTAGTATGGAACCTAGCTTTGGAAAGTTTAAGATGTTGGCTAAGTATATGATTGGGAATTTTGTACGCTTCTTTCAATGTTTGTATAAATATCATGAAATATTATTTGAAGATTTTGATCTTTCTAGTTAAGAGTCAACATGACATAGTACGCTTAAGAATTTTTTGGGAGTTACTAAGAAGGTCTTGTGATATGCCAAAGTAGGTTACTCGAAGTATTTCGAAAAAAGCTCTCTTAGGGTTTTGGACATAAAGTGTAAGTTTGAGCAAACCATCAAACTCGTTTTGAACTTTTATGATTACAAAATGTATTTTGGCTATAGAGAAAGACTTATAACCACTTTGAGCACTTTTCGGAATTTTAAAAAAGTTAGGGGTATTTTGGTATTTTTTCCATAAAAGTTAGAGTTTTTTATTCTTTCTCTATAAGAACCTCATAGATAGTCTAGAACCCTTCTAGAAGCTTCATATATGATAGAGTTATGTTGTTAAGACATATTTCGTCTTGATTATGTTGTTGAGATCATTTACGTACGAATCGAGATTTAGTGAGTTTGGATATCAAACCAGTTTAGGTAAGTCTTATGACTTACTTAGCCAGCTATTCCTTGAGTTAGCATGTATTGTTAGAGTGGTGTATTTTGAGTGTCTCTTAATTATAACTTGACTAGGACGACGTTACCCTGTTATAAGACCCAAGTGTATGAATAACAAGTCATAGCATCACTGCTCAACTCTGCCTAGAGACCGGGAGGTTCTCTACGACCAGTCAACATCGGTATATTGTGAGGTGCATTGGATCCAATCTGGTTGTTTTACGGGGACAGAGGCGAGATTCGGGAGATCCTCGTGCTACAAAATAAGTGGAACTAATAGAAGAGAATCACTTTAATAAAGATAATAAAACATAGAGAAGGCGCAGAAGTTTTCATGTCCAACGGCCTAATGTTTTGCATCATTTAAAATGCTCAATGCACCCCTTGTATCAAGTTGTATCTCAATATGAACAAGAAAATATATGTGGCTTTATTGCAGAAAATACAGAAGATTTACAGCTAACATTGTCCATAGAGACATAATCTACACTTGTTCAAGTATAGATCAATATATGGTTTAACTATATATCGATACAAAAGAGTATTGCAAAGAATAGTTTCAGTGGCATGAGTCATACTTAGACATGTGATAAGCATGTAGTGTGTGACAGTAATATATATATATTCATTCACTTATCAAATTCAACAGCACAAAGCTGATAAAATAATGCTTCTCTGTAACTAAAATATTATTCAAGTATAGAAGAATGATTAGAATAAAACATCCAAAAAAGCTAACAAAAGTTGAATGAATTACTGCAATTAAAGATAATTCAGTGTGACAGTAATACTAAACATGCTGGCCACATGATTTTTAGTGTAAATCAATCCAGGACTCAACCATAACAAGCCAAAATAGCTATTGCAAAGAATAATTACAGTGGCATGAACCATACATAAACATGTGATAAGAATATAGTGTGACAGTAATACTAACAAATTCAACAGCACAATGCAGATTAAACAATATACCTTTCCTTGTATCCAAAGCCGAACCACACGCCAATCCAAAACCCGATTCTTCCACTTCTCAAATAATGATTCAATCACTTTAGGGTCTATCAGCAACATCAAGCCTACATACTCCTTCTGGAAAAGGAGATCCTCATTCTTCTAGACTCAATAAGTATATCGCAACATAGTGGCGCCGCCGATTATTTAGTTTCACCAGCCGCCTCAACATACGAATGTGGTATCTTTGGTGGTTTGTCTGACAGGTATGGTTGAGGGTCATTGTTAGGTTGAGTAGCCGGAGGCATAGGGGGAAAGTCGGCGGCGGAAGAAGCCATTTTTTGTCTTTTAACACTTGTTGCTTTATTAGGTCACCATAACTTTACCATTAATTTGAATCAATGGTCAGGATTTACATAATTCCACCATTAAGTTGTTCAGCAAAACCATTGGATCCGAACCAAGCAAAGCTTCTTCTAGCCCCAAACTTAATATTATCGTTGTCAACATCTCTTTCGTCGCTACTCCGGCGAGGTAGGTAAGCAAAGATTAGAGATTCAGATGCCGAGTCCGTTGATAGAATTCGTCGACCCAACCCCTCAAATGACACCAGATCCTACCACAAGTTCCGCAAGCCTCAAACCCAACTTCTCGTTCTGATGGGACATATAGCCTTTTAGCTAATCTTTAATTCATGCAGTGTCAATCACTTAATCAGAAGATGAAATTCAACAATCAATCACTACTTCTCATTCCCGTGGGACATGTTCTCTGCCTAGCTGGAATCTCCACTTGATTGTAATTGCTTCTAGTAATGTGATGAATATGATGAGGTTTGGAACTTGTTCTAATCATAATTATTTTTGTTTCGATAAGTACTGAAGACATTAAAGGTTTTTTTTTTTGAAAATGAAAAGCGGTTAGATTGGACTATCTCCTAGAGTAATTCAAGCATCCTCGTGGATGAGAACACGAAGTTTGGGATCTTCAGAAAAATTGTTGATGGGGGTCGAGTTTCCCAAACGGGTCAATCGGTCAACAACACAATTAATTTCTCTGAAAATATGTCTAATACGGACCTCGTCAAAGAAATGAAGATCTAGTTTGAGTCGGATATAAACATCTCGACCTCCCATGGACAACTTCACAAACCTTGGAGTGCCTTGATTACATACAAGTTATCACCTTCGATTTCGATTTTTTTAATAATCTGTAGTCTAATTGCCTCTTGTAACCCGGTTTTGAGGGCAACGACTTCAGCTTTAATAACCGAATTGAAATTATTATTATTTTTGCTTCGAAGCTAACAACATCACCATTGTGATTCCGGATTACATATCCAATAGATGTTATTCCCGAATCAAGTTTTGAACCATCAGAGTTAAGTTTAAAGAAGCCGGGTTTTGGTTTATCCCATTTAATATTGTGTTTTTTTTCTTATGTCTGGGCTATAAATCTTTGGTTGTTGTTTTATGTTATAATCGTCCTCATCAATTATGTTTGTTTTCCAGTTTTGAATTTGGCCGGTTTTTAATGAAAGCAATTACTTTATTATCAGGGCCTAGAGGTTCTGATGGAGGACCATTACGTGAGTCATTGCGTGACTCACAAGATAGGACCCAAGGACCCATTACAAGGGCAAGAGCCAAGGAGATCCAAGAGTTTACGTCAAGGGAGTTGTTAATGCATGGCAACATGCATGAGTTATTTAATGTTCGTAAGCCACTTATTAATTTCTTGGTGATTTCAGGAGTCAAAGTACAAGAGATGGAGGCCATGCAAATGTTGGATCGCCATGGGAAGGAGATGGAAGTTGAAGCCAACATTGAGCAAGCAAGTGGAAGAAGAGAGCTAGGCGGTAACGAACGGCAAGTGTCACGCAGCGGAAGTAGACGTGATCTTGAAGACGGACGGACAAGCAAGCTTGGGAAGCCCGGTGCCTTCGGAGTCCCCTACGCCCTCGGCCATAACCCCTAAGCCCCGCCCGACGCTCTCGGCCTCACAAGCAACATCTGTCCCGAACCCTAATTCCCGCCCGGCCTCGCTAGCACCATCTGTCCCGAACCCTAATCTCCGCCCGGCCTCGCTAGCTCCATCCGGCGTGAACCCTAATTCCTGCCCGGCCTCGCTAGCTCCATCCGGCGTGAACCCTAATTCCCGCCCGGCCTCGCTAGCACCATCCGTCCCGAACCCTAATCTCCGCCCGGCCTCACTAGCACCATCCGTCCCGAACCCTAATCTCCGCCCGACCTCGCTAGCTCCATCCGGCGTGAACCCTAATCCCCGCCCCGCCTCGCTAGCCCCATCCGGCGTGAACCCTAAGCCCCGCCCATCCTTACCGACACCTTCCGCCACGAGTCCTAACTCCCGCCTGTCTTCGTCAACACTCTCCGCCTCTAACCCTAAGCTCCGTCCGACCTCCCCGACGCCTTCAACCGTGAACCCTAATTCCCACCCGGCGCCGTCGGCTTCCTCGATGTCATCATCATGGAGTCTTAGTCTCCGCCCGGAATGGTTGTGCGATCTCGGTGTCTTCAGCGTCCAAGCCCGTCTGAGACTTTGCACATCATTCTCCACCGGGCCGCCCCTTGAACCCTAAAACCCACCCGGCTGAGCCCTAAAACCCGCCCGGTCGCCGATGGGTTCCTTGGAGAAAGAAACCTATTTTTTGGGGTTGTTTTGAACCAAACGGTTTCTTTGTTAGTTGTTAGCTACATTTGTGGGAGCTCTCTTGTTATCTCCTCCCACTAATGTATTTTGTTTTCTTTATTTAATTTGTTTTAGAAAAGGAAGTCTATATATTTCCTTCTTAGTTGTCTTAGTCAGACACGTTATTTGCTTCATTGTTGAACATTGTATTTCATTGACAAAATCAATCAGAGAAAGAGAGAGCTTTGGTTGGCATTGTTGTTGCACATTGCTTGGTCGAGTTTGCTTGTGTCAATCAATCTGGGTTGGTGCTTCGAGCCTTCACGAGTCCCTCCTTGTACTAGTTCCGTTGAGATCTTGTGTAAGGTTGTATTGGGGTTGGGTTAAAGGCATTCACGAGTCGGGGTCTTGACTACTTAGCCAAGGTTCTTCATCGTTGGCCTTTGGTTCTTCACAACGTATTCCATTTCCATTAGTTCAAACGTCCATCTATCATCTGTTTTCCTTTCCTATCTGATTTGGAGTCATTGTGCCTAGATCGGTTAGTCCACGGGTCTATTCCCATATCAGGTTCATTATTAAAGACCATATTGTTCATGAAGAACTAGATATTCCACCATACAGTTGCGAGGCACGCAAATTTTTTTGTTTCTATTTTGTTTTTAATATCTTGTAGGATGACATGAGCTTTTTTGTTTTGGAGGTTAATTTTTTTATGTTTGGTGAGAATTGTTTTATCGATTTTGCGATAATTTGTGTAGTGTGAGAACATTCAAAGAGCAGGTGGAACAAGTCCTCAAGGTGATGGTTGCAAAGTTCACAGTGCCTTGTGACAAAAATCCTTCTATCATCAAGTTTTTCTTTTATCGGAAGTCCGTTAATTGAGATTTTCCAAATAAAGTTTTAAATTTTGGGTTGGGTATCCAATTTCCAAATCCATTCACATAAATAGTTTGTTTGGGTACTTGATTCCTCTTCAATCATATCGGAAGCTGATTTTGTAGAAAAACATCCATTTTTACTACATCTCCAATATAGTCTATCTTGGATCTCGTTTTTGGGAATGATTATTTCCTTAATCATTTTCCTAATATCCGGGTTTATGATATTTTGTAGCTCGTTATCAAATTTGTTGTTATCCTAATTTTTTGAGTTATTTATGAAGTGATTGACTTTAATACTTGTATCAATTTGGTTGGTATTTTAGACAATTTTTATTAGTGGTGTCGCAGATACCCAACTATCGTGCCAAAAGTTGATGGTTTTCCCATTTTCGACCTACCAAACGATACCTTTTTTGAACTCGATTTTAAGTTTCATAAGATTGTTCCATTGCCATGAAGGTCTACCTTTCAAGTGGTAATGGCGGATGTTCTTATTTTTTAGGCAAATTTCGTTTATAATTTTAAACCAAATATTGTTTGGATCTTCTAAAATTTTCCATAAGAGTTTCATTTGTAGCGTTTTGTTTGTGATTACAGATTTTCTTAATCCTAGGCCACCATTATTTTTTGATTTACAAATTGTGTCTCAACTAATGATAGGTCTGTGTTGGTCTCCTTTATTCCAAAATAATTTTTTGTAAGTTTTATCAAGCTCCTCCAAGTTATGGATTGGGAGCATAAAGCTTTGCATGGTAAAAGTTGGTTTAGTTGCGAGGTTGTGTTTTATGAGTGTGTTCCTACCTTCTTGTGAAAGAGAGTTTGCTTTCCATTTTAGAAGTTGTTGTTTCACCAAAAGTTTCTTTTGTCACTCTTCCATTTATGATTGGGCATCCAAGATATTTATCAAGGCATGTGGTGTGACACATATTTAGAGCATTTTTTAATTGGTTGATATTACTATCACTGGTATTTCTTGTTGTTTGGAAAACCAATTTTTAGAAATTTATTTTTCGTCATGAAACAGAGCAATACATTTCCAAGATTTGCTTTACCCTTAGACATGAGGCTACATTTGCTTTTAAAAAAAAATGATCATATCATCAGCAAATGATAAGAAGGGGATATGTGTTACTTGTCTAAAAACAAAGAAGTCAATGTGGTTATCATAATTGTTGCAATCATCTTGGAGGATTTGTGCAAGAATTTCCGGTCCCAAAATAAAAAGGTAAGGGAATAAGGGGTCACCTTGTCTTAGTCCTTTCTAAGGAGAGAATTGCTTTGTTGGTCCATTACTCACGAGTTGTAGAGATACACTCCTTAATCCATCCAACGAATTTATCATTGAAACCAAACTTTTTAAGTATATGAATGATGAACTCCCAATTTACTTGGTCATAAGCTTTTTCCATATCAAGTTTGATGGCTGTCCATCCTTCTTTACTCTTTTTTGAGCGAAAGGAGTGGAAAATTTCATGAGCAATAAGTATATTTTCATGAATAGACTTATTAGCCACAAAAGCTCCTTGAAGAGGATGGATGAGTTTAGACATGATGGATTCCATTCTTTTTGTTAAAATTTTAGCTATGATTTTGTAAATTGTTGAGAAAATGCTTATAGGTCTATAGTGGTTAATTAATGTGGGATTATCCGTTTTAGGGATCATAGTTATAAAATTATGGTTGATTTGTTTTAGCATTTTTCCACTTTTGAAAAAACCTTTCACTACTGATGTGATCCGGGGAAGCGATGCAAATGACTTCACTACACTGTAATATTCTTATCTTCTTATTCCGAAGTCCGTTTGAGGCGGTTCAAGATATTTTAGAACGATAACTTCAATCTTTATAAGTGTTTTATCTAATGAAAACTTAAACATGCTCAAAATAGAAGTTGTTCAACACATATTACCCCAAATCCTCTTTAGTCGACCCTTCAATATTTTGAACATAACGAATGATACGTTTATCCAATAAAGATCCATAAATACTTGTTGGAAAGATGATTTAAAGGGATACAATATTGAGGAAGACTACAAGAGCATATTCCTCCAAGAGTTGGGTCATAAATTCAGTTCTTCCAACAGTCGGATTTAAGGCCTATATTTTAATATGACTTTTGTCCTTGTTTTATGATCTTTTAGCTAGCCTTATTTTCCCTATTTAAAGGCTTCCATGATGCATAGAAAAATAAGTGAGAGCCTAAGAATTTTTGGAAAAGTGTTTTGGTTACTTAGGTTTTTGTTGAGATGCCGAAACCTCCTCTTTGGTGAGATGCCGGGTGGGTTGCCTTTGTGAGATGCGAAGGAGAAGGCATTAGTTTTCATAGGTGAGATGCCTATGAGAGTTGATGCGAGTATTGTAGAGTGTATAGTGAGATGCTTGAAGCTCTCGCAATACATATCTTGTATTTCCTTTTTCATTATAAAAAATCCAATAAAACACATGTGTAAGTTTGTTTTAGTTTTGGTTTTGTCTTGCATCAATGGATCCTTAGGTTGGGGTGTATCAATTGCTTTGGACACATCCGTTCCCACAATATGCCAATGTTTTTGATAAAAGTCATCTGACATCTAGTTGGCCCGGGAGATTTATCACAATATCACACCCAATATCGAAAGTCACATTTCTAATTTCTTCATTATTTGGAGGTTTTGTTAGGAGGAGGTTGTCCTCCAAGCTAGTTTTATTTTTGATGAGTTGTAGTTTCTCGTTAAGAGATTGGCCTATTGTTGACATACCTTCTACAAGCTTTTTGTTTTTTCATATATACCACGGATAAAATCTTAATTGTCATTGGCTCCTCTCAAGAGCTTCATTCAAATACCGAATGAGAATAACTTCTACCTTCGGGTATACCCCATTCGCAAAATTGAACTCCATTTTTGGTATCTTTCGTTCATCCACTTGAGCTTCCCGTTATACTTTTCATGCCTATATAATAATATATTAGTGGATCAAGCCAAAAACAAACTATCTACTACATCTATCCTTATATATTAGTGTATCATAGATTCATAATATATTAGTGTATCAAGCCAAAATCAAACTATCTACTCCATCTATCATCATACTATCATCACGTTAGGGCTAAACCTATGTTACAATTCAAAAAACGCAATCAAAATAGAAGAAAGTAAATATTGCATGATGAATATAAATACTGTCAAAAAATTGTAGAAAAATATTGTGCGAGCATACACAAGAAATGAAACAAGTTTCACTATCTTGGAAAATTATGGTTACTTTACAAAAGTTTGTGTGTGTTCGTACAATCTGATTGGATTGTGCCACCACATGACACCCTGAAGGCAAATATGAATGCAACTTTATTGGGGGATGATGACATTGGTATGGGTGTGATGGTGCAAGACTCTTACGGTTTTGCTCATAGTACTTATAGTGAAGCGTAATTTTAGTTGAATGTTTTATTGCTTGGGTTACAACTATTGTTGAATGCTCTTAGCATTATAGTTGAGATTGATTCCCTTTGGTTTGTAATGTATATTCACTCCCGTGGCCAAGCATATTTTTGTAAAATTTACAAGATGATTATTTTTAAAAAATAGATAACTTTATCACACTCATACAAACCTCATTTCGTACATGGAAAAACCATCTCGATCGAATGTCACACTTCACTTACACTCTTTGTTGTTGCTCTTCACTTATTCATGTAAATGAAATGTCATTTACCACTTATGAAATGCACACCGACCTTTACATATCTCTAGGTATATAATTACTAAAACTTTCCCACAAATCTTGTTTTTTATTAAATTAGTCATTTTCTACACTTGTACCAATTTCTTGCACATTCGGGACATTTTTGCTTGACCGTAAAGTTCAAATTTGAGCCCATTTATTGGTTTCTAATTAATATGGGTTTTCCTTGTATTAAACCCATTTATATGGAAATATAAACCAGGCTAACATATCGAACTATATACCTGATTTTTCGGAGCAAATATAAATTTCTACAATGTCCTCCAATAAAAGTGAAAATCAATTTAAGTCTTGAAATCCTTAAAGTTTTTGTCAATCGTATACGGCGTCGAGCCTTGGAATTCTTTTCAAATACCATTTATATTTATAAACACAAAGCGTTCATAATGTGCATTTGTTATAAGTGGATAAGGGATTAGATAACAAAATCTATCCTCATTGTTCTTCAATATCATGTTTGCATTGTACAAAAATTGGTTTGAGTTTATGTGGTGAAACTCGAAAACCGATTTGGTTGGACTCTCCCAAGGAGATACTTTAACTTTCACCGGTCAGACCAGGTCGGTTCGGCAATAAACCTAATATATTGAATGATTGGGAGAGTCCACGTCCCTGGCTTCGACTCATCTAGACCGTCAATTGACTATGAAGATCCTTGACTCATCCATTAGATGACACGTGGCATCAGAAGATCAATTCTCTTCCCTCCGATTTAAAACCAACAATAACAAATACAGAGTAGCATGCATCTATTTTACTTACTAAAAATCCGAAATGAGGTGGAGTGACAACTTAGCCGTTAAATAAATGAACAACAAACCGGTTAGGTTGTACTATAAGTATAAATAACCCCACCCCATGTATGTTAAAGCTAGCATAGAATAAGAAAAAAGTGGTGATCGATGGCAATAATCAGAATCGGAAGCGGTAGCGAGTATGGGCAAGTAGATGCCCTGAAGGCGGCCTTGGCGGAGTTTATCTCAACACTCATTTTTGTGTTTGCGGGAGAAGGCTCCGGAATGGCATTTAGTAAGACGTCCTCTTAATTTTCTCTTAATTAATGATATAATCTGATATTAGCGCACTAATTACGCCGCATTTAAATTGACAGACAAGCTGACAGACGACGGCTCCTCCACTCCAATTGGATTGGTCGCCGTTGCCTTGGCTCACGGATTTGCTTTGTTTGTGGCCATTTTGGTGGGTGCAAACATCTCGGGAGGCCACGTCAACCCAGCTGTCACATTCGGAGCCCTTCTAGGTGGACACATCAGCTTGACTAGGGCTGCTTTCTATTGGGTCGCCTAGTGCCTTGGCTCTGTCGTCACTTGCTTGCTCCTCAACTTCTCCACAGGGGGCCTGGTACGTATGCCCTACTTTTTGAGATATACATTCTCCTCTCATATTATCATATACATAATTACATATAATATATGTACCTACGCAAACGCAATACACATGCAAACTACTTCGGCGTTTTCTCTTTCTTCTGAAGTGACCGTATGGAACGCCCTTGTTTTGGAGATCGTGATGACCTTCGGACTGGTCTACACTGTCTATGCAACTGCAATAGACCCAAAGAAGGGTAACATTGGGATCATTGCACCCATTGTTATTGGTTTCATTGTCACTGCTAACATCTTGACCGGTGGGGCATTCGACGGAGCCTCCATGAACCCAGCTGTATCATTTGGACCCCATGTAGTGAGTTGGACATGGGACAACCACTGGGTCTACTGGCTCGGACCACTCCTCGGTTCAACCATCGCCGCTCTCATTTATGATTTCTTCTTTATCACCACCGTCCCATATGAGTATCAACACCTCCCTGCTGATGAAGCACCTTGATTCACGTACTCACGTCTCTCAGTATATCACGTTGCTTTCAATTCTTTCATCATGCATCAACCTAGGAGTTCATCTTTAATTTCTCTTATTTGCTATTTGTAATCAATTAATAAGATTTATCTGTTTTACTTCAACGTATTGTACTTGCATGGATAAGGACACTATTCTTTCACAAACAACATAAGACAACAATCTATAAGCCTAGGAGTTCACCTTTTTTTAATCATATCTGGATGCAAGAAAAACTCAACACTTCCGTAAATAAAAAAGAATGTGTTAAATGCATCAAAATATGTGAAAAGTAAACTCATTAACATGACATGAAATACCTTGATGATGTCAAATAGAAAATATTTTTTTTGGAATGGATAGTATATAGTTTGTACCTGCTAGTTTGAAGAAACAAAAAATGAAAACTTGACTTTGTTCATAGTCACACTAAAATGGAAAAAGAGGAGCATTGGCGCATCTCACATTGAAATGATCTATACAAAAATAATGGCATGACTTCAAAAAATTATAAAAGATGTTACCGACAATAGTTAATTGAGTAAAGAAACAAAATTACCTTCATCGGTCCAAACAATGATGGCCGATTCAATTTGACTTTGTTTCAAGAAGACCTACTATTGCAGAGGATACATCGAGGAATAAAAGGACATTGTATCCATAGTAGTAAAATCTTATTCAGCGTATAGAGCAATCTTGTTGGAAATGATTTTGTTAGTATAACCGATATCTTGATTTTCTAAAACAAAGATTAATGGTAAATTGATTGATCAATATCTTGAATTCACGGGTTTGTTCCATGAAATCAAAACAAATATATTTTTATTTCCGGCTACAAGTTAAATTTAAAATAACATTCTATTTAACGTAAAAAAAAAAGGTTTGCGGGTTAAAAAAAAAAAAATTTCCGGTATCAGTTTGATAATATTCATAATAATTAAAAAATAAAAGCTCACATGCGGTTTCTCAGGCACAACTTTCTCTCCATACGCGCTTTGTTAGGGTTTCTCGTTCAACTAGCGATTTCTCAGGCACAACTTCCGTTTTCTGGTGTTTCCCGGCCATGATGGCCAAATCCGATCCCATTACCCCACTATTACAGTCTTTGTCTCTCACGGAAAATGAGGGGTTCATCTTTGAACCGGTCCATCCAGATCCCGCTGCCCCAAACCACCATTCCCTATGCCTAGCGGGGAAATTATTAACCGATAAGCGCTATAATCCCACTGCCATGAAGGCCTCCTTTCGGGCAGCATGGTCACCCCGTTCTGGTTTAGCGGTTCGACAAGTAGAAATTGATGTCTACATCTTCCAGTTCTTTGACGAATCAGACCTAATCCATGTACTTTATGATGGTCCATGGTGTTTTGATGAGTCCATTCTACTGTTACAACGATTAGCTTCTGAATCACGGTTGACGGATTTGCAATTCAATTATGCAACCTTCTGGGTAACTGCAACTAATCTGCCGTTATAGGCTTGCACTGCACAAACAGCATCCGCTATATCACGGGCTGTTGGGAATTTTATTTGTCTTGATGATACATATTTTTTACACATCCAAGGCATGTTACGTATGAGGATAGAGATTGATATCCGGGCACCTCTTGAACGTTGTGTCTCGGTCTCATTTGCAGGAGAAATCTTACGTATTGCACTCCAGTATAAGCGCCTCCCGTATTTTTGTTATGGTTGTGGGCGTCTTGGACACTCTATCAAAACATGTCCGGCACAACCAACAACTAACCCATTGCCCTATGGTCCATGGTTACGTGTCATTCCTAAAACGCAGGCTTAAAATACGCTCCGACACTCTTCACCAGGAAAAGATCTGGTACTCACACTACTTGGATAAGAATCCACCCTCACAAACTGCAAAAGATGATTCAAGTTCTGATGTCATTTTTAAGCCCACAAAGAAGAAAGATCATCTGAAACCCATTACCACCTTTCACCCTTCAAACCTTCTTATCAAAAGGAAGGTTGATGTGTTTCCGTCAACAAACGACTTAGTAGACCCTCTTGGCAGTGATAAACGCCTCAAGGACTCTACTTCATCTATTTCAGTAGCGAACATGGTCGAGGACCATGTTCGTGAACATCAATGAAACTATTCGCTTGGAAGTGTATGGGTTTGGGCAATGACCCTACAGTTCGTGCGCTCCGGGACTGGTCTTGGAAATATTGCCCAGACGTGGTATTTCTCATGGAAATGAAGATTCGAAAACAAGCCCAAGAGATTGTTATGCACAAATGTGGCTTTATGGAAGGTTTCTGTATTAGATCAAATGGTCTCTCTGGGGGTATTGGGTTATGGTGGCGCCATGTCCAAGTGGATATTATCTCCTATTCAGCTAATCACATTCACGCTAAAATTCACCAGCAAGCTTCAGCCGGTTTTGACATTATTTGCATATATGGTTGGCCTCAACAACACAATAAGCACATGACATGGGCTCTTCTGTCAACCCTTTTCCAAAGGTTTCATGGACCAACATTGTTAATGGGGGATTTTAACGAGATTATGCATTCTACTGAGAAGGATGGTGGGCCTCCACGTTCTCAAGCTTCAATGGATCAATTTCGCAATGTTATTGATAATTACAGCTTACGGGAGTTGGGCTTTCACTCTGGGCCACGATATACTTGGCAACGAGGCCGCTCCGGACGAACTTTAATTCGAGAGCGTCTGGATAGATTTCTTGCGTCATCAACATGGATTGACGCCTACCCTAGCTATCGAGTTATTCATCTGGAACGTTATCGATCTGACCACAGTGTGATCTTTCTTCAAACATTAGTTCCTCCTACATCACAACGGCAGTCTGGTCGGCGGATTTTTCACTTCGAACCACTTTGGCTCTCCCACTCTGAATGTCATTCTATTGTTGAGCATCACTAGAGATCTTCTTGGGGTAGACCACCGGAAAAAATCGGTGCATGTACAACAGCGCTGCAACTATGGGCTAAGCGTAAGTTTAAGTACCGGAAAGAGCAACTTAAGTTATTGAGTAGCGAGTTGCGTGATCTCCAATCACGACATCCGTCTACTGCTGTTCTAGATCATGCTCGCATCATCTCTCTTGAACTTGATAAACTACATGCTGAGGAAGAGCGGTTTTGGCATATAAGATCTAGAAGTCAAGAAATACAAGCAGGTGACAAAAATACGGCCTATTTCCACCATAAAGCTTCTAGTCGGAGGAGTCGAAATACAATCTCAGAGTTAATTGATGATGAAGGTACTGTCATGCGCTCCCAAAATGAGCTTACTGCAGCAATAACGACTTTTTTCTCCGACCTATTCACCACATCTTCCCCATCCATGGATGCTATTGCCACAATTATGTCCACTATGAAGCCTACAATGGCTCCATATATGAATGATTGTTTGCTTCTTCGACCTACAGTAGATGAGATTCATCAAGCTGTCTTCCAAATGAAACCACATAAAGCACCGGGCAGGGATGGATTACATGTTCTTTTCTATCAACAATTCTGGCATGTAATTGGCCCTGATGTAACATCATATGTCCTTGAATGGTGGGATTCTGAATTTGATATAAATGATATTAATGGCACTATTATCACTCTTATCCCCAAGATTCAACACCCCATCAATCTGACTGACTATAGGCCTATAAGTCTATGTACGGTTCTATACAAAATAATCTCGAAGGTCCTTGTGAATCGTCTCAAACCCTTTCTTGATTCCATAATCTCTCATTCTCAGAGTGCGTTCATTGCAGGTAGATCAATCTCAGACAATGTGCTTATTTCCATGGAATTATTTAAACACATGAAAATCAAAACACAATGGAATACTGGGATTATGGCTTTAAAACTAGATATGAGCAAAGGTTTTGACAAAATGGAATGGAGCTACCTAGAGGCTTTGTTATTACAAGTGGGGTTCGCACAACGTTTGGCTGATAGGTACCAAATGTTACGGACGGCGGGCGAGCGGACGGCGGGCGGATGGAGCAAGGAGCGAAGCGCCGGGCGTAGCCTGTGACGGATCTCGGCCGGGATTGTTAGGCGACACCGAGATGGAGGCCGAGATGTTCCGAACCCTAGTATGATGGAGGACCATCCTCTATAGAGCCTACACAAGAACATATCCCCACACAAGCCCCTACGCAAGGTCCTACGCAAGGTACACAAGTCCCTACACAAGGTCCTACACTAGGTACACAAGGTCCTACACTAGGTACACAAGTTCCTACACAAGGTCCTATAACGAGGGCTAGAGCTAAGGATATACAAGACTATGCTTTAACATCATTTGCAACCCTTACGTTGCATGGCACCATGCAAGGACTATCTGACCATCCGACCACCATGGTTCACCTCGTGACTACATCAGCTCCAAGTGTACCAAATGGAACGGACGGCGGGCGAGCGGGCGGCTGGCGGACGGAGCAAGGAGTGAAGTGCCGGGCGTAGCCTGTGACGGATCTCGGCCGGGATTGTTAGACGACACCGAGATGGAGGCCGAGATGTTCTGAACCCTAGTTTCTAAAAACTTGTGTTTTGTTGCTATAATTTAGGGAGCTCTCTTTAATTTCCTAAATTTTATTGTTGGTTTTATTTTTACCTTTTTGTTTTTAGGATAGGAGGGCCTATAAATAGCCTCCTTAGTTTCTTTTCTAGTTACGCTATTCATTTTGGCAAAGACATTGTTTATTCACCACAAAATCAATCAAGAGAGAGAGCTTTGGTTGGCATATCGTTGTGAGTTGTTAAGCTTGGCTGAGTTTGCTTGTGTCGATCCCGAGATTGGTGCTTCAAACCTTCACTCGCCTCCTCCTTTTGCTTGTCTTGATTAGAAGGCTTGTGTAAGGTTGTAGTGTGGGTTGGGTTGAGGATTGACGGAGTTTTGGGTCTTGATCCTTTAGATCGAGGTTCTTCCTTTTGTTTCTTTCCTTGGTTCTTTCTTCTTTGAATTTGCGTCTTTTCTTTGTGTCTTCTTTGTTTCTTGTTCAACGTTTGGTTCTAGTTTGAGTTCAACGGAGTCATTTGCACCTAGATCGAGTCCTAGCGGGATTATCCCCGCATCAATTGGTATCAGAGCTAATTGGTTCTTTTGATTCAAGAGTCAGTTTCGTTCATGTTTTCCTTTTGTCTTGTTTGAGTCGTGGTAGCCTAAGTTGGTGTTTGTTTTGGTTGGAGAAGAGAAGTTTAGCCGATCCAAAGCCCTTTTCCCTACCATTTCCGGCATTGTTCTAGAATAGCCGGCCACAAAAAAATAAAAAATCAAAAATCAAAACAAAAGCGGTTAGAGGCTATTATCTACACTCCCTACATTATAGCCTAAGTAACCTCCTAGAGTTTCTTTTATTCAACGTACAAAAAAAAAAAAAAAAAGTGGTTACCTAGCTACATTATCTCCTATTTTGTAGCAACTACATTATCTACCTTCATCCAACTCTCCTACAACGTAGCTACTAGTAAACTGCTTCCTAAAAATTCGGTCAACCACCTTGATCTCCCTACAAACTAGTGCAAAGCATTAGATAAAAAAAAATACATTTTGATCATCGACCGAGAGATGTTATCAATCAAGCTACAAGGAGAAACATCACCGTTCACCTCTACACAACACATCGGCTTTATCTTCCCCTACCATTCAAGCATCCAACGACAACACCACATCTCACCTCTTCCATTTCCGTCAACACATAATCGAGTCTTTTCTTCAATTCAATCTTTGCTTCAAACACAAAGTCTTGTTAGTTTTAGTCAAAACTCAACCTTCTCTTTACGTCAATCTTACTCTCTTAAGACAAGGAGTTGCTTGTGAAGCCTAGAGTATCAATTAAGGTCGTATTGATCCTTGTAAACCGGTTACATCAAGAAGCTTGCATCTACATCAACGAGAGAGAAGAGGGATACACAAGCGAGAAGTTTTACGGTTTTATTCTAACCTTTCACTCTTTCCGTGTTCATCGTTTGTTTTGAAGCATGTCCAGGTCACGGAGTCCGAGCAAGGCTAGTAGTGAGCCAATACATCCAGAGATGTTCAACCTACTCAAGAGACTTTCCGACTCGATGGAAAGCCTTTCCAAGAGAATGGAGGCCATGGAGGCTCGGACGCCACAACCTCCTACTTCGCCGCTGAGATTGACGTTCGAATTGGGCGGGACGTCAAATGTGCAAAGGGAGGCGTTACACGAGAACCACCATCACAGCCCCCTAGCACGAGGTAATATCCATACTAATCCCATACACAATGTGCCTAATGTACCTCCGTATGTTGATGATTTTCAGCCTACACAATACGTACACAATGAAGAGGACGTGTGGAAAGAGTACCCGAGATTCTATCAACAACCTCGGCGAGGTCGAGATAGAGACTATTTCCGGCCACCACAAGAGCAAGATGAGCTAGGCAAGGTCAAGATCAAGATTCCCACGTGAAGGCAAGTGTGATCCAGATGTATACATGAATTGGGAAACAAAGGTCGAGCAAATTTGGTCATGCCATAACTTTGGCGAGGTCAAGAAGGTACAACTAGCAGCCTTGGAATTTTAGGGATACGCTCTAGTTTGGTGGGACAATCTTGTCAAAGAACGTGTAAGTACGTTGGATCAGCCAATAGCCACTTGGGAGCACATGAAGGCTCTCATGAGAGCTAGGTTTGTGCAGCCCCACCATACCCGGGAGCTACGCCAACGGCTAGAAAACTTGAGACAAGGAAGCATGAGTGCCGAAGAAGCTTACACAACCATGCAAATGGCCATTGTGAAAGCTAATGTGCTCGAGGATGAGGAAAACACTATGGCAAGGTACTTACACATCTTAAATTCGAGTTTATCTAACGAGGTTGATATGTATCCTTATAGCACCATGGAGCAATTGCTACACATAGCCATCAAGGTGGAGATAAAGTCCAAGCAAAGAAGCCGAGATGGCAAGCCACCATATGGAGCACATGGAGCTTGGAGACAAAACAGCCGACCGTCGGACCCAAGCCGAGATTCGCCGGGCCAAAGAGAAGAGAGGCGGACAAGCACGCCGACACAAGACAATGTGCGAAGGAACCCTACACAAGCTACACAAACAAGACCTTTGAATGAGCCTTCAAATGGTCATAGAGGGAGTACTTTTAACCCTTCACCTAGAACTAGGGACATTGTTTGTTTTAAATGTCAAGGTAGGGTTCACATGAGTCGGGAATGTCCCAATAAGAAAACTTTGATTATCAATCATTTAGGGCAATATAAAAGTGAAGATGATAGTGAGCATGATAAAGAACCCAATGATGATATTGAACATGAACATTATATGCATGATAGTGATGATGGCATAGAGTATGAACATGGAGAGTCCTTGATTGCTAGACGTACATTGCATGCACAACTAGCACCATGTGAGGATAACCAACGAGAAAATTTATTTCATACTAGATGTACCATCAAAGGAAAGGTGTGTAATGTGATTATTGATGGAGGAAGTTGTTGCAACATAGCTAGTTCTGAAATGATTAGTAAATTACAACTTCTAACTTTCTATCACCCTAGACCTTACAAACTGCATTGGATGAATGACTGTGGTGAGCTTAAGGTAAACAAACAAGCTAGAATTACTATGACTTTAGGATCATATGAGGATACTATAGTTTGTGATGTTGTGCCTATGAATGCTTGTCATTTGTTGTTAGGTCGTCCTTGGCAATATGATAGGAGAGTCATACATGATGGGTTCACTAATAGACATAGCTTTGAGTTTATTGGAAAAACGTTGACCTTAAAACCTATGACTCCTTTACAAATTGCTGAATATTATGAAAAGAAAAGAAATGAGGAAAATGTGTCTCATGCCCCTACACAAAAACAAGATATGTCTAGGCATAAGGATAAAGTAGACGGAAAGCCTCACCAAGCACTCTTAGCACATCCATTCCACCCTCACTTAGAATCTAAGGACTACTTGTGTACGTCTACTTCCTTAGACACATTTTTTATGACCTTGTGTAAGAGCTTGACCATGCTTAGTGAGGAAACCAAAGCTACCCTTCCAAAACCTATCTTAGGACTTTTAGAGGAATATGAGGACGTGTTCCCTGATGAGATACTGGTTGGCCTACCCCCATTTAGAGGCATAGAGCACCAAATTGACCTAATTCCCGGTGCAACCCTTCCTAATAAACCAGCCTATAGAATGAACCATAAGGAAGCCCAAGAGATTCAATCCCAAGTTCAAGAGCTTCTAGATAAGGGATATGTTAGGGAGAGTCTTAGTCCTTGTGCAGTTCCGGTCCTCTTAGTACCTAAGAAAGATAACACTTGGAGGATATGTGTTGATTGTAGAGCAATCAATAACATAACCATCAAGTATCGTCACCCTATACCCCATCTAGATGATATGTTAGATGAGCTTCATGGAGCCACCGTGTTCACTAAGATAGATCTTAGGAGTGGTTACCATCAAATTAGGATGAGGGAGGGTGATGAGTGAAAAACCGCTTTCAAGACCAAGTTTGGTCTTTATGAGTGGCTTGTGATGCCCTTTGGGCTAACAAATGCCCCTAGCACATTTATGAGGCTCATGAATCATGTTTTAAGATCATATATAGGTAAGTTTGTAGTGGTCTATTTTGATGATATTCTCATCTATAGTAGGTCATTAGTAGAGCATGAAGAACACCTTAGGGAAGTCCTCTCTACTTTACGAATTGAATACTTATATGCTAATCTTAATAAATGTGAATTTTGTACTAACAAGGTTGTTTTCCTTGGTTTTGTAGTGAGTGCTAAGGGACTACAAGTTGATGAAGACAAGATCAAGGCCATCACGGATTGGCCTACTCCACGCTCGGTGGGAGACGTAAGGAGCTTCCATGGACTAGCAACGTTCTATAGGAGATTCGTCCGAGACTTTAGCACAATTGCAGCCCCCCTTACGGCCCTAACCAAGAAGAAGGTGCAATTTGAGTGGACGGAGACTCAAGAGAGAGCATTTATGGAGTTGAAGAGATGTCTCACCAATGCTCCACTTCTAGCTCTCCCGGACTTCACCAAACCTTTCGAGGTTGAATGTGATGCCTCCGGCATTGGCATAGGAGGAGTATTAATGCAAGAAGGTAAACCTCTAGCCTTCTTTAGGGAAAAATTGAAAGGTGCTTGTTTGAACTACTCTACGTATGATAAGGAAATATATGCATTATTTAGAGTACTTAAAACATGGCAACACTATCTATGGCCACAAGAATTTGTTTTGAAGACGGACCATGAATCTTTGAGGTACTTTAGAAGCCAAGATAAGCTAGATAGAAGGCATGGTAGGTGAATGGAATTCATTGAGACTTTTCCCTACATTATCAAGTATAAGAAAGGAAAAGATAACATAGTAGCCGATGCCCTATCCCGAAGACATACATTAATCACAACATTGGATTCTAAGGTGTTAGGTTTTGCTTACATTAAGGAATTATATGTTGATGATAAAGATTTTGGGTTCATATATAACCGATGCATGACTAGTGGTCCTTTTGATAAATATTTCTTGTTTGATGGATATTTGTTTAAGGTTGATAAAGTGTGTGTGCCAAAATGTTCCCTTAGGTTATTGCTTGTGGAAGAAGCCCATAAAGGAGGTTTAATGAGTCATTTTGGGAGGGATAAAACTTATCACATGTTACAATCACATTTTTATTGGCCACATATGCTTAAGGACATAGAACACATGATTAAGAGATGTATTGATTGTCTTAAGGCAAAGTCCAAACTAAAACCACACGGCTTATACACACCTTTGCCCACGCCTAGTTCCCCTTGGGAGGATATTAGCATGGATTTTATAGTGGGACTACCTAGAACTAAGAAAGGACAGGACTCTATATTTGTTGTGGTTGATAGGTTCTCCAAAATGGCACATTTTATTGCTTGTCATAAGACGGATGATGCATATAACATAGCCAATCTATTCTTTAAGGAAATAGTTAGGCTACATGGGGTACCTCGAACCATAGTGAGTGATAGGGATGTTAAGTTCTTAAGTTTCTTTTGGAAAACCCTTTGGGGTAAACTAGGTACAAGGTTGCTTTTCTCAACCTCTAGTCACCCACAAACGGATAGGCAAACCGAGGTCACCAATAGAACATTAACGTCTATTCTTTGGGCTTTATTGAAGGATAATCCAAAGGAATGGGAAGATGTGTTGCCACATGTTAGATTTGCTTACAATAGGACTATGCATTCGTCTACCTCCATTACTCCTTTTGAATGTGTTTATGGAACTAACCCCTTAACACCATTTGATTTATCACCATTGTCTATGGAGGAGCGAGTGGCTTTTGATGCTTTGAAACAGGCCAAGACAATCAAGGAGTTACATGCTCGCACAAGAGCTACACTAGAGGTCAACGCTACACAAGTGGCCTCAAGGAAGAACAAGGGGAGACGGAAGGTGATTTTTCAACCGGGAGATTTGGTATGGCTGCATTTGCGCAAGGAAAGATTCCCGGAGAAACGCCAATCCAAGTTATCTCCTAGAGGTGATGGACCTTTCAAGGTGATCCGCAAGATTGGGGACAACGCTTATGTCTTGGAGTTGCCGGACGAATATGGTGTGAGCCCTACCTTCAATGTAGGAGATTTGAGCTCTTTTGACGCAAAAGATGACCAAGATTGTGATTCGGGGTCGAATCCTCTCCAATTGGGGGAGTATGATGAAGGACCATCCTCTATAGAGCCTACACAAGAACATATCCCCACACAAGCCCCTACGCAAGGTACACAAGTCCCTACACAAGGTCCTACACTAGGTACACAAGTTCCTACACAAGGTCCTATAACAAGGGCTAGAGCTAAGGATATACAAGACTATGCTTTAACATCATTTGTAACCCTTACGTTGCATGGCACCATGCAAGGACTATCTGACCATCCGACCACCATGGTTCACCTCGTGACTACATCAGCTCCAAGTGTACCAAATGGAACGGACGGCGGGCGAGCGGACGGCGGGTGGACGGAGCAAGGAGTGAAGTGCCGGGCGTAGCCTGTGACGGATCTCGGCCGGGATTGTTAGACGACACCGAGATGGAGGCCGAGATGTTCCGAACCCTAGTTTCTAAAAACTTGTGTTTTGTTGCTATAATTTAGGGAGCTCTCTTTAATTTCCTAAATTTTATTGTTGGTTTTATTTTTACCTTTTTGTTTTTAGGATAGGAGTGCCTATAAATAGCCTCCTTAGTTTCTTTTCTAGTTACGCTATTCATTTTGGCAAAGACATTGTTTATTCACCACAAAATCAATCAAGAGAGAGAGCTTTGGTTGGCATATCGTTGTGAGTTGTTAAGCTTGGCTGAGTTTGCTTGTGTCGATCCCGAGATGGTGCTTCAAACCTTCACCCGCCTCCTCCTTGTGCTTGTCTTGATTAGAAGGCTTGTGTAAGGTTGTAGTGTGGATTGGGTTGAGGATTGACGGAGTTTTGGGTCTTGATCCTTTAGATCGAGGTTCTTCCTTTTGTTTCTTTCATTGGTTCTTTCTTCTTTGAATTTGCGTCTTTTCTTTGTGTCTTCTTTGTTTCTTGTTCAACGTTTGGTTCTAGTTTGAGTTCAACGGAGTCATTTTCACCTAGATCGAGTCCTAGCGGGATTACCCCCGCATCAGTTAATGAGTTGTGTTCGTGGTGCAACTTATTCTTTCAAAATTAACGGTCAAGTGGAAGGGCTTGTCTTACCAAGTAGGGGTTTACTACAAGATGATCCATTATCTCTAATAACATGATTTATCGACATGTTGCATTCATGCATTTAATTAGATTTCCCCTTTCCGCATTCATGTTTTTCCTTTAGTTTGTGTCATTTATGCTTGTTTAGTTCAACTTTGCAAGAATAGATGTCTACACATACTATTTGTGGCTTTGTAGGTGATTTGGCACATTTTGGAGCTAAAACGACGTATTTGAGGATCAAGCCTCGAAGTGGACGCATTGGAGCGAGCTACGTGCACGGGAAAGGGCTAAGAATCGAGCTAAAGACACGAAGGAACAAAGAATGGCCTGATCTCGGCCGAGATGGTCTGATCTCGGCCAAGATCCACCCGATCTCGGCCGAGATTTCTTGATCTCGGCCGAGATTTCCGAAGTCCCGATGAGTTGAGCGTTTTGTTGCCAAATCTCGGTCCCGACCAGGCCTGATCTCGCCCGAGATTTTCGCCCGAGAGTTTCTGTTCGGCGATTTTATTTTATCTTTGGATCTGATTTAGCCCAGCCCATTCTTTGGAAGGTTGTTGGATATAAAAGGGAAGCTCCAAATAATTTCTAAGGGTCCGATTTAGTCCGTCTTTTGTACTGGGAGTCGCCTAGAGCTAGCCCTAGAGGGCTGAGCCGTCTCCTTCCTTTCCCTTCTTCTCCACCATTGTTCTTCATTAGTTTAGAGTAAAGATTCAGACTTTTTCATTCAGTTTTGTCGGGAATACTTTGTTGAGACATTGTTGACTCAAGATTTAATACAGTTGAAGGTTTTCAGGCATTGAAGTTGAATAGTTTTTTCTCTCCCTTTTGTTATTTCTTTTAATTGTCTTTTGATATGATTGTTATTGGCTAGAACCTTGTGGTTTCAAGGTTGACAGGGATTTGTTTATGCCTTAGATTATGATGGATTAGATTGTGCTTTGTTTTGGCTTTGAATTGCTTGAAATCCTAATGATTGGCTTGTTCTTGAATCTAGTTAGAACCTTCTAACCTAGCAACCTAAGTTGGAATTGAGACTTACCCAGTGATATTCCTTCTTAGATACATGAGTGATTGATCATAGGTAATAAAGGTTTATCCTTTATTGGTTGAATGTGCTTAGATTCCTTCCTAAATAGGGTAATACCTGAGACTTACCCGGTAATGGTTTACCTTTCCCTTAGTTTGTAGTCTAGTTTGTTTAGAATTTCCTACCTCTCTACCTTGAGACTTCCTAAGTTGGAATTGAGACTTACCCGGTGATATTCCTTCTTAGATACATGAGTGATTGATCATAGGTAATAAAGGTTTATCCTTTATTGGTTAAATGTGCTTAGATTCCTTCCTAAATAGGGTAATACCTGAGACTTACCCGGTAATGGTTTACGTTTCCCTTAGTTTGTAGTCTGGTTTGTTTAGAATTTCCTACCTCTCTACCTTGAGACTTACCCGGTAATAGGTAGTTGGTTTGGAACTAGATAGTCTTGAGACTTACCCGGTAATAGACTGTCAGCCTAGAAACGTTCATCCCTGTGGCTTTTCTACCATATATCTTTATGAGTCTTCCTGAATCTATATGTATAAACAATGATCTTGAACCCTTGGAATCCATTTTCTTTCCTTTAGCTTGATTATCTTTGTTTTCCCTTTTTGTTTTATTTGATTTTCAATCAATAGTGACAGTTGATTGTGAATCCATCAAAACCCTTCCAAAACCTTTTTGACTTCTTTCCCTTATCTTTTCCAACCTCCTGTCTTTATTTGAGATCTATCCTATCTTTAGTCATTGTTGTAGATTAATCCTCTCAGTCCCTGAGATCGACCTTGGAGTACTTATCCATACTGTGATTGACCCATACACTGTGGGTTCGCTACAAATTGGGTATTTATTACAAGTTTTATATATTTAAAGCATACCGTGGTTTTTACTCACTTATAGGTCTTTATCATTATTAATAAAGGTTTATAGGGGTGTAAAAATAGCGAACAATCTCCAATACTCTTTATATTGGGTGTTGAGGGTCTTTCATCACTTATAACACATGCAGTTTATCTTCGATCTTTGCATGGTATTTTCATCTCACGTGTTGCTCCTACAGTATCCCATTTGTTCTTTGCAGATGACAGTTTAGTCTTTGCAAGAGCAACCTCACAAGAATGATCTACTATAACCGATTTACTTGGTCACTACGAAAGAGCATCCGGACAACAAATTAATTTGCATAAGAGCGAGGTATCCTTCAGCAGGAATGTTAGCACATCTTGGCAACAAATACTTACTTCTACACTAAATGTCAAATTGGTGATACAACAGAAAAAGTATCTTGAGGTGCCTCTCATGGTTTTTAGATCAAAAAAAGCAATTTTTTCTTTTATTAAGGAAAGGATATGGAAGAAAGTTCAAGGATGGAAAGAGAAACTTCTTTCACGAGCAAGAAGAGAAGTCCTTATTAAATTTGTCCTCCAAAGTATACCTTCCTATGTCATGGGTATTTATCGTCTCCCTGATTCCCTTATAGATGAAATTCATTCTTTACTTGCACGTTTCTGGTGGGGTTCTACATCAAGCTCTCGCAGGATTCATTAGCGTAGTTGGACAGACTTATGCTTGCCTAAGAGTCATAGAGGCTTGGGTTTCCGGAACTTGAAGATCTTTAATCAAGCTTTACTTGCTAAGCAGAGTTGGAATCTTTTGCACAGGCCTAGCTCCTTACTAGCACGCATCCTTTGTGCGAGGTATTTCCGTAACTCTAATTATATCTCCTCTCACCTTGGTTGACGTCCGAGTTATTCTTGGAGTCGTATTTGGGGGGGAAAATCTCTTTTTATAGAGGGTTTAGGTTGGCGAGTTGGTGATGGGTACCAAATTCCAGTTACTGGAAATTGGGTTCCAAATTCCCGTTATGTGCGTGTTGCTCCTATACTCTTACCCAATGTACCTCCTGACATTATGGTCTCCGAAGTTATTAATCACAACTCTGACACTTGGGATATTCCGTCCATAACAACCATCTTTCATCCTGATTCGGTTGCTATCATTAGACAAATACCTCTAAGCTTGCGTAGTCCACCAAATGTACGAGTATGGATGGGAACAACGAATGGAATATTCTCATGCAAATTTGCTTACTGGTTAGGAGCGGGGTCTACATGGCGTCACACATCCTGATCATGCTGCTTGGTCAATGTTATGGAAACAACCTCTCCCACCAAAGGTTCTTCTGTTTGGATGGTTCTTATGTTCCTCTTTTCCGAGTGTTAAACAAATTCTGCATCTGAAACGAATTACAGACGATCCCCGATGCTCAAGATGTGGATCTGATGTTGAATCAATATGGCATGCCCTTGTCAATTTTCCACACTCCATGTTTGTTTGGGATAACTCGAGTTTGCACACTCTTTTATCCCAATTCATGTCACCCGTGCATCCTATTAATGCACTACCTGTTGTTCATACATCATTCGGAAACAGTGGTATTTTTGAGATGCTCACTAATTGTTTGGTTGCGTGGACAACCCGCAATTCCTTCTTGTTTGCCGACTATCCAATTCCTGGGTCAATTTTACGTGAACAATTACGTGCTTTTGTATGGGACTATATTCATGCAAACCAGACTGCTCTTCCTTCTCGATTACTAACCTCTCTACCATCATCAGCTGCAACCTGGACTCCTCCTATGGCGGGTACTTACAAACTTAACGCTGATGCATGTATTATCTCGGGGAACACGTATTTGGGAGCAATTTTACGTAATGATGCGGGATCTGTGATCATGGCAACCTCAAGGTTTATCCCTGGTACGGTTGATATCGATCTTGCGGAGGCACAAGCTTTGTTACACGGTGTTCTGTCTATGCCTGATTTAGACAATCATTCTCTAGTGCTGGAATCAGATTCATCAACGGTGATTTCATGTCTTCTGTAAAGGCCCAAAGGCAACTCCTACATGGATCTTATATGTGATGATATATATGCTGCCATTCTACCAACTGTCTTATTTTCCTTCAGCCACGTTCAACGTTCAGCGAACAATGCTGCACACTTAACTGCACGCTCTGCTAGTTGTTTTACTCCTTGCTGTATTTGGACAAGTAGTTTCCCACTTTCTATTCTTGAACTTGTGAACACTAACCTTTCATAATATATATAGTCTGTTTACTTTCAAAAAAAAGCTTACATGCGGTCAGAAACTGAAAAATTCATCATAAAGCTTACCATATCTACTTTAGTTCATCGATCGATCAAGAGTTTGTTCGTTTGATTGGAAAAAAATAGTTTTTAAAACTCAGTAATTTGATCGATTTTAGCTTTACAATTATCTAACTCTAGTCTATGAATTTTTATAATTCGTTTGATTGATATTTAGCGAAAATATACAAAACAAATATATGAATTTTTGTTATCTAGCAACTAATTGAAAAGATACAAAATTTATATGAATTAAAATATATATAATTTTAAAAGAAAATTTTTACGTTAAAATTTGAGAAAATTGTATGGAAGAGATCTTTATATTTTTTAATTAAATACTTAAAATGGTATAACTCACCAAAAGTAATTTAGATTTTTGGTTTAGTCAAAAAAAATTTTTTGGCTTAATTAGATGATTAGAAAAAGATATAATTCGATAAAAATTGTGAGACCGTCACGTCAGCATCAACGTCGCCTACTTTATTAAAGGTCAGCATTAGTGTCGTCTACCTTAGTAAAGGTATATAGAAGATTTCGTTGGACTCGGGATTGGGATGAAACCGACCTCTCACCTCGGCTTATGGTTGTGTTTGGGAACCCTCATTACTATGCTTACGAGAGCTTATCAAACTTACAAGTTTACGGAAAAAAGAAAAGAAGCCAAGTATGATAAAACTTTGTTCTCTAAAAATCCATTAAATCTATAAAAAAAAAAACCGTTGAATCGTATACTTATTATTTAAGGTAATATATAAGTTTAAGCTACTAATAACATTCGACTATGATAAAGTAGTGGTTTTCATAAGGACCCTTTTTAAAACTAGAGAAATATTTTAGAGAAAAATCCCAACTTAAATGCCTTACTATTTTTCTCTTATTTATTTATTTAGTTATTCACTTACTTATTGTGTATATTTAAATTCAAGTAGAAAGAGAGAGGGAAAGGGATTTTCATTCAATCCGCTCAGAAAATCTTTTGCTTTCAGTTACGTTCGCCCGGAAAACTTCCCCACACTCATTTCCTTTGCGTTCTTCGTCGACTTCAAATCAACTCTCTTGCTATCTACATCGATAATGGCGACCATGTACGGCCTCATCGATCTCGCTAACTCCCTGCAAAGCGCTTGCGCCAAGCTCCCTGACTTCGGTGACTCTACCTTGTCTACTCTTTGGGATTCTCTCCCTCCCATTGTCGTTATTGGTGCCCAGGTTCTCCCTCTTCCTCCTCCTCCTCCCTACATGAACTTGTTTTCATGATCGACTTAGCAGCCGTCTCTGATTTCGACTATTTTCAGGGTTCTGGAAAATCGTCCCTGCTAGAGAGTATCGTCGGCCGTGATTTTCTTCCTCGTGGATCAGGTTAGGGCTAACTACTTTGCCGATCGATTTATTGTTTTGCTAATATGAAGCGAACACGAAATTGGTTTAATTAGAGTGATTTTACGATGGAAGTGTAGAAGTTCACTCGTGATCTTGACATTTCGTTTCTCATTTGTTGTACTTGCGTATATATCCTGCAGACATCGTGACAAGAAGACCTCTCCTACTGCAATTGCAGAGAACGAATCGAGGAGAGCCGGAGTATGCAGAGTTTCTCCACTTACCTGGAAGGAAATTTGCTGATTTTTGTATGTCTTGAAATTCCATTAATGATGGACCTTCCTTTGGGTTTAATCCAAGCAAAATATTAAGTAATCACAGTGCATGAGCATAATTCTTTTTTTTAATCTAATTAGAATGATCTTGTACTGCTTGATTCCGTTGCTACAGCAATGGTTCGCGATGAAATTCGAGAGGAAACTAACAAATTGGCAGGGAGGTCAAAGCAATTATCTGCAGTTCCGATCCAACTGCGCATATATTCTCCTAATGGTATATTTGTCACTGAATCCCCTTCAGCATCACTCCAAGCTATTCCAATAGTGGTTTAAGTCGTTCCACTAACCCATCCATGCCATTTTCTTGAGATTGATGTTGCAATCGATTTAGATTATGCATCGACTAATCTCTGCGATATATGCCTTTTATATTGCAGTTGCTAATTTAAAAGTGATTGACTTACCTGGTTTAGCAAAGGGCAGGGCAGGTACGAACATGGAATTTCCCTTATGCCTTAATTTTATATTCAACAAATTCATTTAAACACCTCTGTACATTGACTATACATAAAATGCAGTTATGTTTAAATCCTTATTTGTTTTTGTAGAGGGCCAACCAGAGACTATAGTACAGGACACTGAGAACATGGTTCGGTCGTATGTGAAGAAGGTGCAATGTTAGATTATCATATCAAATGAAGAATGTGACTGCAATTTTTGTTATTATGTTTGATAATCAAGTGATCAATCATTGGAATGTTGATCGAGTGCAGTGCGTATGTATTGCAAGCCAAAAAATATGACAATCTATACGCTCGTTGCTATCACCATTGCCCAACCACCTTCCCTATTAAAACTGAAAAGAGAATACAAGGGAAGAGGCAACATGCCATAATGACACTGTACTTTTCTACTTGGTTTTGGATAAGTGGTGACCGGTGATAGGGCCAATGTCGATAAATGCTCACACAAAAGGTTTAAAAGTGTTCCACTAAAGGGTTTTGAACTAGAGAACTTGACTTCTAGACCTTAGGTAAAGTAAAAGAGACCTTAGAGCAGCTTTTGGTGATCTCAAGCCTTAGCTTGGTGCCAAATGGACTACATACCTTAGTCTTAAGTGTACATTCAAATAATTTTTATAGCTCAACTGTTGGAAATTTGTACCTTTTTTTTTTTATGTAAAATCCCTTATTGTTTTACATACAGCTGTGAATATTACCTTTATATACTCTATTGACGATAGTCATACCTATGATTTGCAGCCCAACTATTTAATTCTGGTTGTCATTCCAGCAATCCAGGACATAGCAACATCTGATGCCATCAAGCTTGCTAGAGAAGTTGATCAATCAGGTATTCTGTTTTTTGTCATATTCAGTACACTCAAATTTCCTGTATGGAAGCAAATTATTCTTTACCCTGCATAACGCACCTTTTGTTTTTACTTCAGGTGAAAGAACTTATGGTGTCATCACAAAACTTGATTTTATGGGAAAGGGAACTGATACTATGGAGGTATGCATATTGCATATTCACTTCTATCATTTGTGGCTTTATCCTCCAATTTAGTTTCTTGTCGTGGTGCCTGCTCAATGATGCTATAGCGTCCTTCATTTAAACTTTTTTTTTTTTATTGCACCAAAAAAACTTCCATTTTATGTATATCTAGTTTTTTAACTTTCTTTTGTGTTCTATATATTGTTACTGCAACCAAAACACATAATCTTCCTTTGTTATAACTACAAATTAAATCATGTGAACGTAATTATACAACATTTATATTGTTCTATCTTTTTCTAGGTACTTGAAGGAAGATCATACAGGTTGCGACATCCATGGGTTGGAGTAAAAATTCCCCAAGCAGATAATAGCAAAAATATGGACATGTTAGCTGCTAGGCAAAAGGAACATGCATTCTTTTCCACCAGCCCCGAGTTCGCACATTTGGTAGATAAAATGGGGACAGCGTATCTTGCAAAGCTTCTTTCCAGTGTATGATAATCTGTAAACTATTTCAAGAATTTTTACCACTTTGTCATGCTTTGTTTGGAGGCATTTGTTTGATGGACTTGCTAATATGCTTCAGCACTTGGAGGACCTACTAAGAGCTAGAATACCAAGCATCATATCTACGATTAATAGAAGTATTTGTGAATTTGAAGCTGAGCTGAGCAGTCTTGGTAGATCAATAACCGTTGATTCAAGAGTGATGAACTTAATTATCCCACTCTTTCCATTAAAAGTTCATCCTTAGCTTTCTGACTATAATACGTCCACCTTCTCATTCTACAGGCTAACATGTTCACTATTCTAGAGCTATGCCGTGCATTTCACAGGACATTTAATGAGTATCTAGATGGAGGGTAACAAGCAATCTTTTCTTTACACATCTTAATTGATCACAAAGTTTAACCAGTATCTTTTACATAACGTTTAGGCGTTCTGGCGGTTCACAAGTATACCAAGTATTTGACCACCAGCTCCCAGCTGCTATGAGGAAAGCTCCAATTGATCGCCATCTTTCAATTCAACATGTGAGGAAAGTGGTCTCGGAGGCAGATGGATACCAACCTCACCTGGTTGCCCCTGAACTAGCATATAGACGCCTAATTGATGGTGCTGTCGAGTATTTCAAATCTCCAGCTGAAGATTCAGTCAATACTGTAAGTTTTGCTGCTATTCTATTTTTCCACATTAAATCCGTTATGGCTGGCCCAAGCACACGCCTTCTGTCTATCTTATCTGCTTGTATAATATAAGTAGTGCGTTAAAGAAGCAAGAAGCTAAATATAGCATCTACTGTGATCTACTTTCCCTTACCACTTGACTGAACCATGGGGTTCATGCATCAAACTCGTTGCTGCATTTTGGATTATGTTAGATATAACGAATGCCTCCCACTCCCAGCATTGAGATCACCTAGGTCAGGTTTGGATGTAAAATGCAAAACTTTTCCATGCAAGTTTTATGGGGCTGAAGTGCAATATAGGAAAAGCGGTGTTGAATGGAAACTTTATGACGAATTATTACCATCACTTTTTTCATTTTAGTGACATATACTACATTTTACATAGTACAATTTTAAACCCCAATATTGCATACTTGCAGTATAATATATATTATCGCGTACTTGCATTATAATGCATATGGTGCATGTCTATTCTAGTCCCCAAGCTATCAGTTTATGCAAATTTTGTTATCATGTGTGACATATTTTCTCTCAAAATGAATATGCAAACGAGCCCAGTCCGTTATGGCTGGCCCAAGCACACGCCTTCTGCCTATCTTATCTGCTTGTACAGTGTGTTAAAGAAGCATGAAACTAAATATAGCATCTACTGTGATCTACTTTCCCTACCACTTGACTGAACCATGGGATTCAGCATCAAACTCGTTGCAGCATTTTGGATCATGGTAGAGATAACGAATGCCTCCCACTCCCAGCATTGAGATCACCTAGGTCTGGTTTGGATGTAAAATGCAAAACTTTTCAATGCAAGCTTTATGGGGCTGAAGTATAATATATATTATCGCGTATTTGCATTATAATGTATATGGTGCATGTCTATTCTAGTCCCCAAGCTATCAGTTTATGCAAATTTTGTTATCATGTGTGACATATTTTCTCTCAAAATGAATATGCAACATGTGCCCACATGTTTATACTGTAAGATGAGAATATTTCACATCTATCATAAACAAGTATATAGCTTAGTATATAAAGTATGTGAACTAATACTCCGATTGATAATTGGTTCCTAGCATGAAACCTCATCGGACTTCTCCTGCACGTTATTTGGTCCACCATAAGTTGGGTGCTACAAAGTATAAAACTATATCTATGTGATCTTAATTGTTTGCTTATGTATCCAGGTTCACTTGATACTGAAGGAGCTTATAAGGAAGTCTATTGGAGAAACTCCGGTATGATCTTTATTTCTATCTTGTAGTACCTGCCTAATAGATCTAAAGTGTAGTGGAGTGACTTTTCGGTGGTTTCTACAAAATGTAAAACAGGAGCTGAGACGCTTTCCTCTACTGCAATCCGAGATTGCAGCAGCTGCCTACACTACATTAGATCGGTTCCGAGAAGAAAGCAAAAAGACAGCTCTGAGATTAGTTGACATGGAGACCAATTACCTTACTGTGGATTTCTTCCGTGAACTAACCATGGAAGCCTCCTCAGAGACAGAGCGATACACAGAAGTATACTTCCAAAAGATTGCATCAAACGTCACTTCATATGTAGTTAATGTTGCTGAGACGCTCAGAAACACAATTCCAAAAGCCATTGTCCATTGTCAGGTGAGGAATGCAAAGCATTCCTTGGTCGATCACTTATACGTTCAACTGGGCAACAAACAGGTAATACGTTCATTCTTCTCTATTTTGTATGCTTTATAAAAAAATCATTCGATATTAGGGAAGAGATATTTATATATTGCTCGATCACTTCTTCTCTATTTTGCTCGATCACTTCTACTTTCAACTTGTTTAGTTAAGTGAACGGGTTTGAGTCGAATTCGGGTAGCTCAGACTAAGTAAACAGACCCCATTGATGATACTCGTCTATTCATCTTTCATACCTGTTTATTATACCATACGAGCCCTTATATGTTTATTAGGGAAGAGATATATATATATTGTTTGTGATTATTTGCTGGTTGAATTTATGTGATCTATTCTTTGGGCCTCGTTTTTTATAGGAGAAAGAATTAGGTGAACTACTAAATGAAGATCCAGATTTGATGGAAAAAAGGATGAAGTGTAAGAGAAGGGTTGAATTGTACAAGTCAGTAAGGGGCGAGATTGATTCGCTGGCTAGCGCATGGTAGGTGAAATATCCATCCGCTCAATCTCAAAAGCCATCAGTCATCAACTTTATGCAATTAGCTTTTCTAAGTAAGTACTTATCCTTCTCAAAAAAAAAAAGAGTTCAGTATTTACATCATTTATTTCCGAGCCAAATTTTAATCCTCTCTGGATGCAATGGGTTCGCATATTGAGAAAATCAAGTTATGGGTAAATTTTCGATTAATTTTTGGATATCATAGGTAATTAGGCATATCCGATCTCTTGTATATTTCATTTAACAGTTTAAAATTTTCAAAATTCTGTGCCATAGTTATAATCTTTTTTTCCCCTCTTATTACATGTCTAGTAAAACTCTAAGAAAATTAAAATTATATTTATTTTGAAATTAAATAACAATAAAAAATTATTTGAAAAAAAATTCGAGAGAATAGAAGCGCAACAAATGCATTTTCCATACTATTCCACTTCTATGTTCTTCTCTTATTTTTTTTTTGGTCCCCAGCGGGCTTTGTCTTTTCAAAAATATATATATATTAAAAATTGTTATTTTTGTTATGAAAAAATTATTTTGGTTTTTTATTTTCTTAGACCAATCACAATGAGAGGTTTTTAACCCCAGTTTTTAAAAATATTCTGCCACATCGGTTTATAAAATTCTGTCAATTTGTTTTTTCACATTCATGGTTTTTTCACTTATATTTCTTAGCTCTTTTTTTATATTAAAATAATTATATTATTAAATATAATTAATATTATTTATCATGTATAATGATTTCAATATATTAGTTTTATGTTTTTTATTAATAATTTATATAATAAATATAAATATAATCTTAAAATTAATTAATTATTTATATTACTTATTTTCTATATAAGCAAATCATTCTAAACATAATCGATATTAGACTATATGGATAGATAAAATAAATTATGAATAACTAATCAAATATTAAATTAATTGTAATAAGATACTTTAAAAATAAAAAAACGTGGGGCATTCTCCATTGACACATGACACCAATCAAATTTATTAGAAATTTCTCTCTTATCGTTTTTTACTTCCATATGTCATAAAGGTTTCTAAACATTTTGGCAACTATTTACTAGAGATTTACTTTATAATATAGGTTATAAACCCTCATTGTGATGGTGTTAGACTTTTGTGAAATGTGTTAAAAAACACTTAGTATGAAGCTAGAAGAGATAAGTAAATAAGAAGAGTAGATTTCATACCTGCTCTTGGTGCGTCTTGTTATAATGGAAGTCTTTATAGGTTAAACTTGAGTGAATTTCCTAATTAAATATTAGGGAGGTAAAAAAGGTGAATAATTCACCTTGTACAATTTACATTTTCTCTAAAACTTACCATGCAATAATATCATACTATAAGACATGCATCATTGTACTCATAACTTGTGTATGTATATATGTTTCATAACTTTTGTATGCATTCATTGGTGACTCCAAACTTATTATATAGTTGGATGTTGTCTTATTAAAAACCTTGTCAGGAGAAACTATGTGGGATAAAACCTTATTTAAGGGGGAAAAAAAGTGTAGCACGTATAATGCCCCATTTGATTTCAACATATGTCTCGGAGTCTATACATTTCAATCTTGCGCACGAGCTCTTCAACTTCTTGGGGTTCAAAGATTTCGTGAACAAGTCAACAAGATTGTCATTGGAACGGATTTGTTGAATATCAGTTTTCCTAGTTTCCTCTAGTTCACGGGTGGAGAAGAACTTAGACAATATGTGTTTTGTATGGTCTCCCTTGATATGCCCTTTCTTCATCTGAGCAATGCATGCTGAATTGTCTTCGTACAATATGGTTGGTTCTTCAGTGATAAGTTTCATCCTACACTCCTTTTGTATGAACTTGATCATTGATCATAAGGATACATACTCTTTTAGCCTAATATAGAGCAATTAACTCCACATGATTTCAAGAAGTGGCGATAATTGTTTGTTTTATTGACCTCCATAAAATTGTTGTGCCTCCATATGTGAACACATATGTGAACACATATCCGTTTTGAGATTTGACCTTGTGTGGGTCGGATATTTATCCAGCATCTTCATATCTAACCAAAGTGGCATCTCCTTTGTTTTGATAGAATAAACCAAGGTCATGTGTACCTCGAAGGTAGCCGAATATGCATTTGATGTCATTCCAATGCATTTGTTAGTCAAATACATTAAAACACCAATTATAGTTAAATATGACACTTTTAGGCCAAGGATTTCTTCATCATCTTCTCGAGGACAAAACTCATCATTTTTCACATTAAGGGACTGAACAATCATGGGTGAGCTTAAAGTGTGTGCTTTGTCCATGTAGAATCTCTTTAGTGTTTTCTTTGTGTAACATCCCTTAAGTGCTCAATTTGTAGGCCAAGACAAAGCTTGGTCTTTTCGAGATCTTTCATCTCGAGGTCTTTTATCAAATACTTTGCATCTTCTTCAAGATCGTTGGAATTTCCGACGATATTCAAATCGTCAACATAAACTACAATTATAGAAAATCCACTTTTGGATCGCTTGATGAAAACACATAGACATATAATGTTGTTCGTATATCCCTCTTTGAGAAGATATTCACTAAGACATAGTTGTACCACATTCTTTTGGATTGTTTTAATCCATACAAGGATCTTCTCAATTTTATGGAAAACATTTCTCATGGCTTCAAGGTCTTGGCCTCGAGCAATTTTAGTCCTTGTGGGACTTCATGTAGATATCGGTATCAAGCTACCCATATAAATATGCAAGCACGACATCCATATGGTGCATCTGTATTTTTCAAAGACAGTCCGATTAAAAATATGAATGTGGTTGCATCAATTATCGGAGAGTATGTTTCATCATAATCAATTCCTAGAATTTGAGGAAAAACCCGTAGTATTGCCTTATATCTCACAAATTCGTTTTTCTCATTTCGTTTTCTTACGAAAACCCATTTATAACCAATTGGTTTTACACTCTTTGGTGTATATACAGGATCAAAAACTTCATGTTTTTCAAGTGATTTTAATTTTTTTTGAATTGCATCTTTCCATCTTGGACAATCCTTTCTACAACGACATTCATCAACTATTTTTGACTCAATGTCATCATCTTCAATAGTGATATCATTATCAACATAATAGGCAAATATATCATCAACAATGATATTCTTTCTATTTCATTGTATCCTTGTACCAACATAATTTATCGTATTTTCATAATTGTCGATTCTTTCATCATCATCAGTGATATTATCTTCATTTGTGATATTCTCATCCTCATTTTCTTTGTCTTTCTCATGATCTTCATTTGATTGAGTCACTACAACGTCTCCTGCTATACCCTTTTGGTTCCTTGTTTTTCTCCGTTTCAAGTCTTTTTAACCGAGTGGTCTACCACTTTTTCGATGTGTCATAGATTCATTTACAACAGACACATTTGGTTGTCCAACAGGTACATAAATTCTTGCAATAGCATTTGTTGCAGAAAACGTGACTTTACCAACTTCTTATTGTTTTTTAATGCATTTGATAATTGATTTACAACACTTTATAAGTGATTGATTTGTTGGACTTCTTGTTCACACATTTTTGTTCTTGGATCAAGGTGTGATAATAGTGTTGCATTCTATGTAATTTATTTCATACTTGGGTCCACTTTCCTCTTCTCTCCCAGGTCAAGATGTGATAAAATGACAATCAATAAATCTTGTTGTAAATAAATCACCCGTTGTTCATAGTTTGCACTTGGTCTTAATTAGATCAAGGATGCAACATGCAATATCGCATGTCCCAAGTAGATGGTGATAATTTAGATTTCATCAATAATTGTCTGGAGATTAACTGTAATCTCGTTATCAATGATCAACAAGACCATTTTGTGCGTGAACACGAGTTATTGGATGCTCCACATCAATTCCAATTGACATGCAAAAGTCATTGAATGTTTAAGATGTGAATTTTCATGCATTGTTAAACTGATTTTCTTTATTGTATAATCTGGAAATTGAGATCTCAATCGGATTATTTGAGCAAGGGCTTAGCAAATGCCGCATTTATAGTCGATAAATTACATGTGACCATCTTGTAGATGCGTCAATTAATACTATAAAGTATTGAAATGGGCCACATGGTGAAGCAATTGATCCACATTCACCTCCTTGTATCCTTTCCAAAAATGCAGGAGCCTCACTTGTAACTTTGCTTTTAGAAAGTCGAATTATAAGTTTTTCAAGTGAGCAAGCCGCACAATTAATATTACTTGGTGAGAAAATCTTCATGTTCTTGAGTGGGGTCTAATTAAACCCTTTATAATTTTGTGCATCATCATTGATCTTGGGTGACCCAATCGGTCATTCCAAAGTGTAAAGTCAACTCGGTCATCCGAACTTTTGTTAGATATCACATTTCCTCAACCGGGTAAATATATGTTTCATATAATCCGGAGGCTTGTCCTTGTATGTTTTCAAGGATATGTTTCTTATCACGTTCATGTGTTGTGATGCCCAAATATATTCTCTCCCATTTTCATTCATGATTTTCCTATGAAAATCATTATGACGAACATTCTTAAAACTCAATAATTTTCTTCGAGATTTACTCAAAGAAATCTCGATGAGTCGAGCCACACCGGATAATGTATTCACATTGTCCTTAAAAAGTTTTAATTGTGTGAAATACTCTTTATTTCTCAAGATCGTGGTGACACTTTTTACAAGACAATGCTTCTTCTCATCGAGTCTTTCCTTAGAAGATTTCATGTTTTCTATATAAAGAAGGAAACATAGATAAGTCAAGCCATTAATAAAAACTTCATATTTTATATTAGGATAACAATATTTTACATAGTCTTACTAAATCTTAAAAGAAGACATTACAATACATTACATTATATTATATATTATCATACAACCACCACGACCTCGGTCACAAGTATTATAGTGTCTTGATTGTTGCTCACGTTTTTTGTAATTATTGCATTTGTCCTCGGATGCCTTATCAGTGGCATTGGCTTCTGGAACTACTATAGATCCGGTGGGTCTGAGATTGTTGTTTCTAATTACGAGCTCATAGTTCTTTTAAGCCACCAACAATACTTTCAAAAGGTCTCAGTACCTCTTGAAACCTCTCTCTCGGTATTATTGTTATCACAACACATTTATGACATGCATAGTAGATAATGATCTCTCTAACATTCTTCATTTGTGATCATATGAGCACATAGTCTCAATTGGGAGGTGATCTTATGAATATCACTGTTATAATCAGATATGGACTAAAGTCTTGGAACCTTAAGTTGTTTCATTCATACACATCTTGTGCGAAAAGGAGATCCTTTTGATATTCATATATTTCATTCAAGCTTTCCCACAACTCTTTAGGATCCTTCACAAATAAGTAATCAATTTTGACACTTCATTTACTCAAACTTTTAAGATCATATTGTACAATTAAAATTTCCCACATTGGTTATTAAATAAGTCTAACAATTTGAGAGTATTTATAAATAGAAGGTTTGAAGGCTAGACAAATCTACATTTTTGGCTTTTTAACTAAGATCAAGTATAATATTAGTTCTTATTATATATATCGGATAGATAGTGTCGTTGACATAAATAGGTCATTGACCCACTTTGATATTAAAATAGTTTTTTAAAAGACGAGCCACCAAAATATATTTGAAATAAGTATCTTAAAATAAATTGAAGAAACTTATTAAATATATATAAAATCAAGAGAAGATTAAGCTAATAGAGCCTTTTTGTATCCAAAAAAAATCAACTAGCCCTCTCTATTTTTTGTCTTAAATTTTTAAACCTAAAAACAATCATTTAGAAGTATAAGAGGAAACAAAAATAAGATCTCGTTAAAAACTCAAACATCCACTTACCCTTTTCCGTCCTCTAGAACTCTTCTCTACTTCGTTTTCCACTTCTCCATCCTTTGGTACAAAGAGGCATCTCTTCGTCTTATTCCCACAGCTCCAACTCTGGTACGGAGGCATCTAACTGATTCAACTTGAAAGCTCATTAGCCCACTCACATCCGAATACTCTTTCAATTTGCAAATTCTTCAAAGTTATACAGTTCTCCACTTTTGTGTGTGAGTTAAATTGAGATTTATAACGCACCGATGTTTTCAATTGTAATTCGCCGAGGGCTTGACGGTGTCGGAGGGATTGAGGAAGTTCTATGGAGGGGAAGTGAATCTACTGTTAAATCACAAAGGTTAGGGAGGGGACTGAAAATCTACTGTTAAACACAATCTACAAGCTTACTAAGTTCCTCTGTAGGTGTTTGTGCTATTACATTCAGAAGCGAACCGAGAAACCTATCATCAGAAGTTATGCCTAATTCAAAACTCTGATTAAAAGTCCTCACTACAACGTCAGTTCGGTTTGCCTTCCCATATCACTAGATAAGTGAAGTTAATATATAGATATTAGGCTCCAAACCTGCATGTAGCATTTCATTTAGCATACTCGGCCTCGTCTACTTGGCCATTGCGGGAATATACTATAACCATGGACGAAAATGCCATTGGTCGGGCTTACAAGTGTTTAATTTCTTCATATCTCGAAAGATTTCTTCATACTCTATAGACTAGACTATTATGTATATTATATACTTATAGGAGTGCACAAGATGATGACTCAAGATTTGAATGGTTGTAATAACTCTTTGAGTAGGTACTATGCTTACAAACATTATGTTAATATCAACATCCTTGGACTTGTGTAACTCGACGGAACTTGACTTTTGTAACTCGATTGAGCTTGGGCTTGTGTATCACGATTAGGCTTGGTCTTGTGTAACTCGATTGCGCTTGAACTTGTGTAATTCGATTGGGCTTGTGTAACTCGATTGAGCTTAGACTTGTGTAAATTGACTGTGTGTAAACGAACTTTTGTAAACGACGGAAGTGTGTATTTGAAGCTTAGACTTGTGTAACCTAACCTTGTGTAGACGACATACTTTTGTAAACGACGGAAGTGTGTATTTGAAAATTTGTATTAATATTGTGTATTAATATTCGGTTTTAAGTATAACATTAAAAAACAATAATAGAATACATAATTTTAATTAGTTCAACTAGTATAATGGTGGGAGAAGGTCCTCTCATCTAGGGTTTTGAAACCCACCAACTATAAGATTTATTAATATTTTGTATTCGGTCCGGTCTTAGACTTTGCGTAATTGGGTCTGGTTCTAGGCTTGCGTAAGTGGGCTCGGTTCTAGGCTTTATTAAAACAATTGGGCTCTACTAAAATAATTGTGCTTTATTAAAACAAAACAATTGATTTTTATTAAAACAATTAGGTTTAGGCTTGAGTAAATTGATATTACCAATTAACCCTTTTTATTAATCTTTATAAATAAATAAGAGAGTTTTACGCTAAATTTTTGAATGATTTAACGTTATATAAAATATATAAGATCTCGAAATATTACCTAATATCACCCAAAAAATATTTAATGTGATAGTATTAACACAAATCTTATAGTCACGAGGGTCATTCATAATTTGGTAACTCTGTTTTCAATTTTAAAGGCTTGAAATAATCGAATGCTTAAAACCTATTCTTAAATTTAAAGAATATAATTCTCAGAAAAGAAAATTAGAGATATGTTGTATATTTTTTTCCCCCCCAAAGTCAGGTAAATATTTTGTTGTTGTTTTTTGTAAATTTGGGAAGTATGCCAAATTGCCAAAGTGTTCAGAAGGTCTCTAGAGAGTAGGATCCTTGTCTACTTATGTTTGTGGACCTTATTGATGTCAATTGTGACTCACCCACTTGGCTGCATTTGGTGCCATTTCGTATGAATTTCCAAACCATACAAATTAAATGCATATTCATGTCTCCACCACTAATTTGTAAAAACAACCTATAAAAATTTAAAATTTGGATTATCTTGTACAACTTCCAATTTAATGGGTAATTTCATGCAAATTCGTATAATTAGTGGGTAATTTCATTGTAAATTCGTCCTAAATAACTACTAGTTTAGTAAGCAGAGACTATAGAGTCCTCTTCCCTGCCTCGGTTTCTCAGAGGAGTCTCATCTACTGCGTTTACTCTCCCGCTTTACAAATCCTTTCTCCTTCCTCTACCTCGGCAAGATATACAGAGACTTTACAGGCGTCGGCTTCCTCTACGGCTTCTAAAAGGTTGGAGATTTTGCGATTTGTTTCTTTATCACCGAAGTAGATCAGAATTAGTTCGATCAAATGCGTGTCGATCCGCATTTCAATTGCTATATTCAAGCATAATAGTTCCAACTTCAGATACTGATTGCTTTCTTTTGAAATATATTAATAGCACTGTCTTGTACATGCATTGTGTTGATTCAGTCTGGCTGGCTTGATTCAAGCATCTAAAGATTTGATTTTTCTAAGCGTTTGCTGGTTTTAATTTCTTATTAGCTTAAAAGTTAGTGACTTTGGGGCTTGCTTGATTCAGTGTACTGAATTGTTTTTTTTTTCTTCCCTATAATTTGCTAATTTGAGTTTGCGGCTTTTTTCTGCAGAGGACTGGTACTGGTTTGGGAGCATTTGTATGTTTGTTACCTCAAAGGAAAATTGGAAATTGATAACGGCCTTTATTTATTTTTACTACATAATTTGCACAGTTGTGCGATTCATCATATAGTTGCTCGTTGCAATCTGAAATTGTTCTTTTGTGGGTTGGAACATTTTGCAATATTGGATTTTTGTGGACATTGGCTTTTGCAATTGGATAACTTTAAGCAACTTTTGAGTCATCTAAGTGCCTATAACCGATACAGTTTGTTTTTAACTTTTTTTTTGTCTGCTTTATCATGGTATATTATTTGAGGACCAAAGTGAGTTTGTACGTGCAGCTGTACAAGATTAGGTCTAGTTAGGTTTGTCTGTTATTCTTGTATTAGTTTTGATTGTGCCACATTGAGTTTAGTTAGTTTGGTATGTAACTCAGACTTTATGATATAAATACATGTGATCACACTTTAAAGAATGTAATATACGCATTATTCTGATTCCCTGAAACTCTCTTTGATTTCAGTATCTGAGATTTACTACTAGGGGGAAATTTCAGAGCCTCAAATCTTCTCAGACGTGTTTATAGTTACACCAAAATTGAGTTTAGAAGGTACCTTGTAAGGTGGATCTGCTTGAAGCCATTAACACTTGAATCGCGTAATTAGGTGAACCACATTGAAGATGAATCCTTACTATGTGGGGCTTCTGGTTCCTGTTGTATATACTCTTTTGGTTCGCAATAAAAAGCCTCAAAAAAGAAGAGGTGTGCCTGTTGATGTTGGAGGGGAACCAGGGTATGCAATTAGGAATCACCGTTCTCCTTCTCTTGTGGAATCTGCATGGGATGAAATCTCAACTCTTGCTGAGCTCATTGAGTGGTCATGCAAGCAAAACCAACACAAGCCGTTTCTTGGGACCAGGAAGCTGATTGCTAAGGCGACTGAATTGACTAAAGATGGTCGAGCTTTGGAGAAACTGCATTTGGGGGAATATGAGTGGTTAAGTTATGGTCAAGTATTTGAAGATATATGTGATTTCGCTTCTGGATTAGTGCAAATTGGGCATTCTAGAAACGAACGTGCTGCGATCTTTGCTGATACCCGAGAAGAATGGTTTGTTGCACTGCAGGTAATTATGACTTGTGCTCTGATCCTTTTTGTTCTTGAAACTCTAACTATAGAAAACTTTTGATGAAAGCTCACTATTTGTTCTTTCTTCATGTATTTCTCTCTTCAATCCTTCATTTAGTTGCATACTTCTCTATCTTACATTTTTCTCTCATATTTGCACAGGGTTGCTTCAGGCGCAATATCACTGTAGTAACCATATATGCATCTCTTGGTGAGGAGGCTCTTTGCCATTCCTTGAATGAGGTAAATCATCTCAACTCACACTTTCTTTGTTTGATGCCTTTTGCAGGTCCATACGTTTATTGTGCTGCAAAGCATGAATTTTTTTAGCTCACACCTGAGTTTTTGCTTAAGTTGGTGATTCTTTTAAGGCGTGATTTGCAATATTTTACAGACGGAGGTCACAACTGTCATCTGTGGGCAAAAGGAAATGAAAAAACTTATGGACATAAGTGGACAACTTGATAGTGTCAAGCGCATAATATGTATGGATGATGAGTTCTCTTTGATTGAGGGAAACTGGACGGTTTCTTCATTTGCTGCTGTGAAGCGGCTAGGGAAAGAGAATTCTGTTGATGCTGACATGCCACTTTCAACTGATACTGCAGTTATTATGTATACGAGTGGAAGCACTGGCTTGCCTAAGGTAGGGAGAAACTAGGTGCAATTTGGATTCTACGACATCATTAATTCATTATTTTACTGAATATACTGAATCATTTTTCCAGTAGTATGCTTCAATAGTCTTCATATGCTGGTTTTCCTTTCGTATATTAGCGAATCAGCATAATTTCATTGTCAAAATATGCAAGGAAATATATTTGTTCACTTAATTAGAATTGTTGTGAATCAATTTATGTAATTGGTTGGCTTTACTTGTATGGACTAGATACAGATATTATCTAAAACTTATAGGCTTTGATGAACACAAAGTTGCACCAAGTTTTTCTCTGGAGTGACTTTTCTCTTTTATGTGACTAGAGAATTCAGTCAATTCATTTATTCTGTACAAATTTAGATGGTTTATTTCTTAATCGAAAAAATATTTATTGTCATAAGATTATCTTAAAAATTGTCTTTGGAGTTTTTACTTTCTCAGTGATTGGAGGATATTTCCATAGCCATTGGAATTTCTGTTAACTGCTTAAGACCATTCAGTTTCTTGTAATTAGAGAATATATTGTGTAAATTCCTTATTTTATTCTGTTTTCAGTTGGTACTAATGTGCCACTGCTAGTTCATACCTTTCAATTTTGAAAATTTGCTTATTGGCTTATTTAATGTACTAATTGTGCATGTTCGTGGGCATGCTTATGTTATATACTGATATTGTTTCAACCTGTCTGTCTCTTTTTAGATGAATGAATTTTACTAACTTATATGATCTATAAATTTCAATTATTGTTGTTACTTATCATTTTTTTTTTTGAAAAAATCGTAATGAAGTTTGACTTGTTACTTCTTGCATAGGGTGTGATGATGACACATGGCAATGTTTTGGCTACCATTTCTGCTGTTATGACCATTGTTCCTGGACTCAGCACTAAAGATGTTTATTTAGCATACTTACCATTGGCTCATATCCTGGAATTGGCTGCAGAGGTACAAATTCACTGTGCTCGAGGCATGAGAGATTAAGTTGAGATACTTGAGGCATCTACATATTCATAACCAGTGACATTTTTAAACTGCAGAATGTAATGGCTGCTATTGGATGTAGAATAGGATATGGTTCCCCTCTAACCTTAACAGACACATCAAACAAGATAAAATTGGGTACCAAGGGAGATACCACCGCCTTGCAGCCTACATTATTAACAGCAGTGCCAGCAATTCTTGACCGCGTCCGAGATGGTGTCCGGAAAAAGGTTTGTTATTTTGACTCTATGTAGAAAAATAATCCAATTCTAGCCATCCCTTCCTGACTCCTGCCCTTCTTTAAGCGAGGAAAAGGAAGGACAGAGAAGATGGGTAACTCTAAATGATGCAAATGCTTTCACTCATAAATATATTATTTTGAATGTCTGTGGTGGTTAATTTAAGGTATATATCTCAATGACTTCTATGAAGATACACCAATTTCACTGTTTTCAACACCTTATAGCAACCATATTATTGAAATAAGATATTGGTAAAAACTATTCTAGATCCTATGAGTGATATATTGTCAAAGCACGCAGTAAATATGGCTTGCCATGACATATTAATATACATATACGTAGCACCGGAACTATCCTCTATCACCCTTGGCTGTTCTTAGTAATTTAAGTGCTTTAAGGAAGAAAACAAATTATGACACTATTTTATTATGTAAGGGAAATTCTCGAGAACATGTATTATAGAATGTATATGTACTACAACAATTGAGTGAAATGAACACGTGTACTCACAACTACGCATATTAGAGTTACTGTATATACTCTGTAATGATGATGTTGTGTCAATATGGAAAATGTAATTGAGAGCTTCATAACAATTTGAATCCATTAACTCTAATGTATCGTAATTTGACAATTGACAATTGTCATGATAAGTACTGTTTGTATGTTTTTGTCCTTCAACTGTTTGGATTCAGGTTGATGCAAAAGGTGGCCTGTCCAAGAAGTTATTTGAATTAGCATATTCTCGGCGTTTGTCAGCAATTAATGGGAGTTGGCTTGGTGCCTGGGGTCTAGAGAAGCACTTGTGGGATCTTCTGGTGTTTAGAAAGATTCGAGCTGTTCTGGGTGGTCATATTCGTTTTATATTATCGGGAGGCGCTCCTCTTTCTGGGGACACCCAAAGATTCATCAATATTTGTATCGGGTTTGTACACCTTTAAGCTTCTTTGATAATCTTTTCCTACATTACATCCACTTTGAATTTAAATACTTCTTCCTTCAAACTTAGAAGATAAAATTAAAACACGGCATTCCTCATCATAGTAAAGTTTGAATCTGTATCATTAAAAATAAAAAACTCTTTATTTGCACCATGTCTGATGTTAGTTATAATTCCAGTGCTCCAATAGGCCAAGGTTATGGCCTTACTGAGACTTGTGCCGGTGGTACGTTTACTGAATTTGACGACACATCTGTTGGACGTGTTGGCGCTCCACTTCCTTGCTCCTTTATCAAGGTGAGACACTATAAATCATTCTCTTTCTAATTGTCAATGATTTTGTGTCACTGAGATGTATTCTCAATCATCCGACATTCTTGAGTTTGAATTTGATGAGTTAGAAAGTGACTTGTTATATATTTCAGTTGATAGACTGGCCTGAAGGAGGGTATCTAATAAATGACAAACCAATGCCTAGGGGAGAAATAGTCGTTGGTGGTCCAAATGTCACACTCGGATATTTCAAAAATGAAGCTAAGACCAATGAAGTATACAAGGTAGTTCTTCTCCTAATCCATATCAATCTTTCAACAATATAGATGAATGCTATAAATAACTAATTCAACATTATTTTATAAATGTGGAAAGGTTGATGAAAACGGTATGAGATGGTTCTATACCGGTGATGTAGGACAATTTTACTCTGATGGTTGCCTTGAGATAGTTGATCGGAAGAAAGATATTGTCAAACTCCAACACGGAGAATATGTCTCTCTTGGAAAGGTATTCTCATTTTAGTTTCTTTTTTTTTGCTCGTGGAAATTCCTAGAAATGACATTTATATCCACAGGTTGAGGCAGTCCTGGTTGCAAGCCCCTATGTTGACAACATCATGTTACATGCCGATCCTTTCAAGAGCTACTGTGTGGCTCTTGTAGTAGCTGCGCAACACGCCTTGGAAAATTGGGCTGTTGAACGCGGAATTAGCTTCAATGACTTCTCAGACCTCTGCAACAAAGAAGAAGCCGCTAAGGAAGTACTACAATCGCTTATAAATGTAAGCATTTTCCGCTCTAAAGTATCTTCGAATTTAGATAAAATTATGAAGGGTTCTATTGAGAAGCTAGCTCTCTTATAGTGAAAAACAAGTATCATAGAAGTGCATTTTCCGAATATGCACATGATGACACATTTGTGCACTTTTATGCTCTTCATTCTTCACAATGAGGAGCGTGAATTTGCTTCCAAACCGTTAAGGGCCCATTTGGTTTTAGCTCCGCCTGCTCCAGTAATGGAAACGAATCTAGTTCATATGTATACACTTCATGAAATTTTTTGGAATCGTTCTTTGTGGTTAAAATGCATTGCTTTCCCTCTTTTTTGTTTCCTAATAGGGTATGAAAACTAATCAAATACTACTACAATTACTATAAACCACAAGAAATGATTCCAAAAACTTTCATGGATAAGGGTATACATATGGACTAGATTCGTTTCCATTCCGCTTCCGTTTCCTTTCCGGAGTTAAAACCAAACGGGCCCTAAGTTTCTAGGAAGTATGATCTAGCCCATGGTATAGATGGCAAAGCTCCTTCAAATAGAATGGTGGTGAGGAGGGCAATATTTTATCCTACTAACTAATATATGGTCATTGATGATTCAGGTTGCAAAGAAGGGCCGTTTGGAGAGATTTGAGATCCCTGCAAAGATCAAATTGCTTTGGGAGCCATGGACTCCCGAATCTGGCCTGGTGACTGCAGCCCTTAAGCTGAAGAGAGATGTTATCCGAAAGGAATTCTCCGAAGAACTGAATGAGTTATACGAATGATCATAAATGTATTCCGGAGGTAGACTACTGTTTACTTAAGATGATCTTCCTTCATTAGCTTATATACTCTCCTTTGTATCTTTATTCTATATTTTCGGAGTAGATAGAGTGATTGCATGATAGAGCTGTTGCCCAGTTGATTGGTTATATTTATTTTGTGATCTCTTGTCTCAGTATTGGTGACTAAACAATGTTTGTAAGTTTAGAATTATAGACGAGCCTTACCTTTTAATCTGCTGTTATCGGAAGCTTATGCCTCATCGTTATTTAGTTGCATCGTTTTGTGATATGCTCTACTTGTTACATTTGTAAGATGATAACATTGTTTGTCGAGGACATGGTGATCCGAATGAGAAAATAAGCGGATTCGGGTTGATTACATGTTGGGTTGTCATAGGCTAAATTACTACCCAAATATGCCTGAAAATTCACATGTCACCAGTTTGGCTTAACACATGGGTCTACGCCCCTCCATCCGCCCCTCCTGTTATGGAATTGGTGACATGAAGGAGAGAGGGGCACACGAGCTCCGGGTCAACGCTAATATTGGCATCGACACTTATCATTTTCTTCTTTTTTTATTAAAGTTTTTTTGTTATTTATTAAACTGATGGTAATATTGGCATCGACACTTATCATTTTCTTCTTTTTTTATTAAAGTTTTTTTGTTATTTATTAAAACTGATGGAAGGACGTCGTTTTGTGGCGAGCTCTTACTGCCGGATTTTAATAAGTGACAACGCTGTGTGATAAGGAATTTTAATTAAATTTAAAATCTCATTTTCCGTATAAGTATTATATAAAAAAAATTATTTTGAATAGGACTTAATTTTATTTATTAAATGACATATGTTTCGATGATTTTTTTTTTTTTGATTTCTTGTAGTGTACATAGAGTTTTACGTAGTGAACATTTAGTTCTTTAAAACTTAGATTTTACATAGGAATTTTAATTTTGAGTTCTTGTAACTCCATTATCCATAAAAGTTTAATTTTGTTTAAGTTTTTTTAATTAATCTAAAAAAAATCACTGGCTAATGTTTAATTATAATAATAATAATATTATTAATAATAAAATAATTTAGAAATATATAATTCATTAATTTATTGAGATTAAATAGAAAAGTTAAAATAAGAGTCTTGGGACTCTATGTTGTGGACAAAATTAAGTTAAACAAAGGGAAAAAAAACTAAAATGGGAATACTAAGATGACGTGACAAAAACCTCAATGATGTGGTAGGAAAAAAAATGAGCCCCGGCTTTATGCTGCACATGGTCTAAGCACTTTTCTTTTTTTTTTTAATTGCGATTCTCATACACTTTTGAAACAATTTGAGTGGCTTGTACAGTTTATTTAACTAAAATAAATTGTATAAATTTTTATAACATTTTTTTTAAATAAATTAAATTTTACACAATTTTTATCATTAATATATATGTATATATATATATATATTAATAACACTGATATCACCAATCATGTGGGTGGTTGCTTTTAGTAGAGTGACAAGATTATTCGGGACTATAATCCCCAAAATAATTCAAGTTGAGTTAGATTTAAAAAAATGTCAGAACAATCTCCCAAAATAATTCTGGATAATCTCCTGTTACCGATCACACCCATTCTCTTCCATAAGTGTTGTGTCAAATGATGACAATGGATTGGTGATAAATTTTTTTGTGACAATGTAGTTGATGGCATTACAGTTGATGACAATATTAGTTGGTGACAACATAATTGTTGATAGTACTCCCTTCGTTTCGCAATATGTGTCCACCTATAATCACACATACTAAGAAACATATTATATAACCTAAAAAGGAAAGAAAAAGGAGATAATTATTATTCATTACACATATTATGAAAAATTATATAAGAAATAAAATAAAGTAAAAAAATATAAGTTTTATTTTGAAGAATAATAAATGTGTAATTTTTTTTTTGAGAAAATTTTGATTTTAAATGAATTTTTATGGATAATTGTTTTCAAATTTTTTCTTTTAGCCTGGATAATTATAGTGAAACGGAGGTAGTATAATTTATGGCAATTTGTGTAGTACATCTAGGTCTTCATTTCCCTCTCTGTGGTCCTAGTAGAAGTCTTGGCATATTTTTATTTTTTTTATATAGTACCCTCAGTGGTTCGATACTTTTTGCCTTCAATTCATCATCCATGATGTATTATGATTCTTGATTGAAATTTGCATTACCAGGAATTTCCCTTCTTTCATCATGTCCAATTAGGTGCACTTACGATGATGAACTTATGTTAGTATGGGGTGAACATACTTTCTTTACTAGCCTAGGACTACACATGGTGCTTGCATAATTGTAATTTATTTTTGGACATAACTATAAATACGACAACGCATCTTTTATGCGTAATTGTAATTTGTTTTTTTACATAACTATGACTAAGCATACTATATGCACAGTATACAGTTTGCTGCTCACTCCTTGTGATTCCTCTCCACTCTCAAAAATACCAATTCATTTCACGCTCATATATATATATATATATATATATATATATATATATATATATATATATATATATATATATATATATATATATATATATATATATATATATATGAGGAGAGCTTCGAAATGGATTAATCCTCTCTTCTCTCTCCTATGGACGTCATGCATTCTCTTAGTCATAAACTCTTCAACCTTGTCTCTTCTTCAAATTCCGCCTCTTCACATCCTTCTTCTGAGCCTCTAACATAACTATCTCCCATTTCTCCCTCTCCGCTCAAAAGATTATAGTGATATCTACCTTGGAGTTGTCGACCGCTTCTTGCCTCTTTGCTCTCTTTGCTCATTCGAACAAAATCGTAGATGGAGCGTTCAAAGAATTGAACAAAATCGCTCAATCACGGACCCATGGCATGACTTGTATAAGGGTGTTTTGGTAAATTGTAAATAAACAATCTCATGATATAAACACATATCATACACCTAATTTTACATTCTCTAACAATATTAATATGATTTTATAATCCATAATTCCCAACAATCTCCATGTACCATGATCTAAAAAGACTCATATGCTACCAATCAACCCCTTTTACTTCGATTAACGCCGATAACATAACATGACAACGAGGAAAAAAAAAACACGACGAGAAACGAAATAGAGATATTCCCTAAAATAATAGAAAACAAAACACACGACGAAATAGAATAACTCCTATATTATCTTAAATTTATTAGGCCGGTGAACTTATATATCATAATAAGATAATAAGAGCCATAAACAATAGAATCAATAACATTTATAATAAAACTAATTAATATTTGAGTACTAAATTATATGTTATTTTATCTAATTTACTATGTATAAAATAACTAAATAAATTACTTCTTAAGTTTAATAAAAATTTCATTTTTTTTACTTTCTCTAAAATTAATAATTATTTCTTTTGGATTGATAAGATAATTATAATTATTAATTTATTATATTACTTTAACAAGCAAACCTTTTAACCAAAAAAAACAAGCAAACCTAAACATCCGTCTTCATCTTCTTCGCACGATTCTCAGCTTCTCCAGATCTTCTAGTTCTCCATCTTGCTCTCCAAGTCTCTTGTCATTCAGATCGTTATACCCTCTTTTATGTCTAATACTCACTTTTCCACATCTCTACTTTCTCAAATCTCAATCTGTAACCTCCAAATCGCCATCGCCATTCGATTCTTTGCGGGCCTCTTCCAACCATAACCTTAAATCCCTTATCGACCACCGTTCATCTACCTCTACCGCCGTCTACGACGGACTCACTTCTCTTTCCCCCTCTATTCGTGTAACCTCTGACCGCTTCCGGCTTTCCTACACGTGATACGCAACCGCCTAGAGCTTTCCGGTCGCCTGTGAGTCCTCCTGATATCATCTTTATTCTCCATTTCACAATTCTCTTGTTTCCGATTTTTGGTTCGATATATTGTGTGCCAATTTTGTGTTGAAATTTAGTACTTCCTGCTCTGATATATTGACAGTGATGAAATAAAAAATTGTTTGATTTCTTGTTTACGATTTTGAGGTGTGTTTTTTGTTTAATTACTACACTTAAAAGGTCAAATCTTGAAAAGACATTCTGGAACCCTAGCCATTCTGGGCGAGATTTCATTGAAAGGCAAAATCGGCAACCCTTTGAGATTTGTTTGCTGTTCAGGTGTCGACATTGTTTCAAACCTGAATGAGAAAAATTGCCCACTCTAGTTCTGGATCAAAGTATTTGTTTATCAGTTTGATGCTATCAATTACTTATTCTACTCTGTGAGGATCATAGCAACTCAACTGTTTTGATTTGTTTTGTGTAGTGGTTGTATCTGATTATTTTTGTTTCTTGTTGCAAATTTAGAATCTTTAATATCCCTAAATTTGACATATTAAATTAAACTTTTCTGGAATTGTATAGCTAGGTGCCAATGGAACTAAGATGTGTGCAATGTGGAAGTCTTATGGAGAAGCTTTACATCCAATACTCACCCGGTAACATCCGCCTCATAAAATGCTCTCACTGCAAATCCGTTGCAGATGAATACATTGAATGCGAGTTCATGATCATACTCATTGATTTAATTCTTCACAAGGCCAAAGCTTACAGACATCTCCTCTTCAACATGCACAATCGCGATACCATCAATTCCGACACCTTCTTACTCAAATTATCGGCAATATTCGTTATTTTGGATGTCTACAAGCTGTTAATAATGTCCGCGACTTCATCTCAAGGATGGTCATTTTCCTCCAATCTCTGCTTGAAAGTTTTACTATCCTCCATTGTCGGGAATTTCGTATTTCTGTGCATGTTAATGATTCTCTCAAGAAAATTCCTGAGATTCATTGATGGGTTTTCTGGGTTCAAAGAAATTTTGCTTGCTGTGCTTGTTTCGAGTTACTTGAAGGTATTTATGGTGGCCATGGCGGTTTGGGAATTTCCGTCTTCAGTGGCATATATAATTGATATGATTGTGATGTCGTCGAATTTAGTTGCTTTGGATGTTATTACTGAATCATCTATGAAGAGATGTATGGGAGTTTGCTTTGGAGCACACAGTGTGAAGCTTTTTGTGACTTGGATGCTGAAGCTGCTTGTCTCGAGTTCTTTTGATACATATATGTTGTAACTGATGGGGAATTGAGTTGATTAAGCTGTTCTCGTCCGGAATCCTTTGAAGATTCATCTGCCCTGCCTCGGGTTGGAGTGATGGGTGATGCATCAGAGGCGGACCGGGGTGGGTGAGGATGGGTCGGATGCAAGGGACGCGCTACAAAAGGGGGCTTTCCTGTTTTGTCTTGAAAAGGGAATTGAAGGTTGTGGTTGAACACGACTACCTGGGCACTTGAAGCTCGCGGTTGATGATATTTGAAGCCTTTGTGTGGTTATTTGATTCGGAGGGCTGCGAGTTATCCTTGATTTTGCAGCCCTCTACGATTCTTGACTAGTTAATTTGGTGCTTGCAAGCAAATGTATATTTATGGCCTAGAAGTATTTCTTCATTTGTTATTGTAAATCAAACATTTTTTTTAGTTTTGATATTGTTTTATCTTACCTTCAGTAGGTCATAGTGAATGAAACAATGACAAAAAATTAGTATACATTATATATAGTAATCTACCGACCATTATGCGTAAGCCTATTCTAGCAGTGTTTACCAGCATATGAAGATGAAGCTAGCTGAATGTAGCTGACGAAAAAGAAATGAGGTGTTTGGGATTGAGGCCAAGATGATAGTAGATGAAGGTACCATTTATTAGCGTTACTAGATGAAACTGATGGTAGATGACGGAGTTATTTCTCGGGTAAAATACATTTATGGTCCTTAACCTTTTAAGTTTTACCTAAGTAGATCCCTAACATTAAAGTCCCTAATCTTTCTCTATTTTATAAATATAATTCTTTTTTAGTTAGCTGTATTGAATGTCTCTTTGACTTGTTGTATGGAGCCCATATTTACATTTACTTTTTTTAAAATTTAAGCTTAATAATTAATTAAATATAATAAAGGCACAAATTTCACAATGTACTGTCAATATTTTGGGCCTAGAATTTTTCTTCTCTCTTTCCTTGCAACGCTTCGGAGGGTTGAACTACAATCTTCAAATGCAAACAAATGGACAACAGGAAGAAATCAAGCAAAAAGAATCTCCTTCTCGATCGATCGGACTACGGTATGTTTACTATTTCGTATATTGTGATTTGTCTTGTCCTAATTTTGTATGATTGAGTTTTACGCTATTATCAATATAGAGACTTCAAAACTGAATTTTGGAACCATGGAGATTCAATGGGTTGCTCTCTAAGGATATTATGAGTTGTTTATTTTCCCTAACTTTTATATCTTGATATTACTACCCAAAATCATTCTTTGTTTGCTTTGTTGTCTACATTGAGTTTTCTTTGGAGAAGAGTTTACATGTCAAGCTCAGTACGATACAATGGACTATGGGTTGTGGGTATTTGTTGATTTTGTATTATGATTTTCATTGTTCTATTTTTGTTTAAATGAATTTTATATGAGGCCATCTTTTTCTATGAAGTTCTTTTTTCAAAATCGGGTTCATGCTTTCTGTGGGTTGGCTGGACAATAAATATATATGTTTTCTGTTGTTAGGATGATGATGTGTTGATCCATGAAGAATACAATGTCTCTTTCTTATGTATTTTTTTTATGTGATAGGTGATCATGGTGTTTATGTACATAGTATTGATTTGCTAAATGTCTGTGAGGATGTCTCTGATGGGGTTAGTGTAAGAGATGAGATTTTAGATGATGTTAGATTTGATATTGAATTGGAGGAAGGAGATAATGAAATTCAGCAAGGTGATTGTGATCTTGAAATTAACGTGGATCGGGTAATTAGATCATTAGGTTGCAAAGAAATTCATCAAGAGGGCATGAAACAGAAGACAATTGCACAACAAGACATGGTAGAAAAAGACATGGCACATGATGCGATGGGATATTCCTTTTGTATAGATACCGATTATGAAGATTCTGATAATTACACTAGTATAGAGGAAGATAGTGATGAGGAGAAAGAAAGGTTTCCCAAGTTTAATCCAAAAACTGACATGCTAGACCCAATATTCAAGACAAGCATGATTTTTGGATCATTTGAATTGCTGAAGAGAGCTATTAGAATGTACTCTATCAAGACAAGATACAATCTAACGATAACAAAGAATGATCTAACTAGGGTTAGAGTTAAATGCAAAAAGGATTGTCCATGGGTGTTGTATGCTACTCCACTAAGAAAGGGTTCAAATTAGAACTTTAATCAATGAGCACACTTGTAGCAAAGGATTTTCAAACAAGTTTGTTTCATATGCATGGATTGCAGATAATTATCTCGATACAATTAGAAAAAATCCAGATATTCGTATCTCTGTCTTAATTGACCAAATCAGGGATGACTTCAACGTGTTTGTGAAAAGGTCAAAGGTGCAACGGGCAAAAGAGGAGGCTTTAAGGCGTATAAGGGGAGATGAAACATATCAGTTTAAGAAGTTTGCTGACTATGCTGGGGAGTTAAGGAGAACAAATGAAGGAACACAAGTGATATTGTGTTTAGATAATCTGATATTTCAGAGGCTATTTGTAGGCATATCAGGATGTAAGAATGGGTTCATGTTTGGATGCAGACCTATTATAAGCATTGATGGCTGTTTTCTTAAAGGTCGATATGGGGGTCAATTGCTTGCTCCAGTTGGTGTTGATTCAAACGATTGCATATGGCCCATAGCATATGCAGTGGTTGACGTTGAGTGTAGAGACTCATGGACTTGGTTTCTACAACTACTTGGAGAGGAGCTTGGCATAAAGAACAGTCATACATGGACTTTTATGTCCGATAGACAAAAGGTAAATTTGAAAGTCATTTAATTTAAAATTTGGATGAATTTATTTCTAGTTTATTAGTGTTGTTTTCATTTTGATTATAATTTAGGGACTAATTCAAGCTGTTCAAGCATTATTTCCAAATACGGAGCACAAATTTTGTGTTCGACATCTAATTAATAATTTTAAAAAGAGATACTCTGGTGAAGCTCTAAAGAACACCATATGGGCGGCGGCCACTAGTACATACATGTCTGAGTTCAAGAAGCATATGGAAAAGCTGAAAGAGTTGAATGCGGATGCATGGGCATGGATGGATGCAATACCAGCAGAGTATTGGTCACGGTCCCATTTTAGAGAAGCTAGTAAGTGTGATATATTACTCAATAATATGTCCGAGTGTTTTAACAACTTTATTCTTGAAGCAAGGGATAAGCCTATTCTTACTATGCTAGAAATGATAAGATGTAAAATCATGGTAAGGATAGCCAACAAGAGGCAAATGATGGTTGGATGGTTAGGTGGTGTTTGTCCAAAAATTAAAAAGAAGCTTGAAAAAACCAAGGATGATTCTAAGTATTGTTGGCCAACACCTTCTGGAGGAGCTCAATTTCAAGTAAGTTGTCCGTCAGGACAATTTATTATAGATTTGGTAAGGCATACTTGCTCTTGCAGAAAATGGCAGTTAACCGGACTTCCTTGCACTCATGCATGTGCAACTTTAGCATACAATGGGAATGTTATTGAGGATTTTGTTGATAGATGCTATAGTGTTGTTACTTGCAAAAAGGTGTATGAGAACATCATTTATCCTATTAGAAGCATGGACCAGTGGGATGACATGCACCATAATCCAATTCAAGTTTCAACCTCCATTCCTCCCAAACAAGGTAGACCCCCTAAGAGAAGAAGAAGAGAGAAGGGTGAAGTTGAGCCCATTGGGAAAATGAAAAGGTATGGGATGGTGATGCATTGCAAAAACTGTGGAGGAAGTGGTCATAACAAAAGATCTTGTAGGAACCCTCCACATTTACATGAAGCTCGGGTAAGAACTATAAATTATTATTCTCTGTACTTGTTTAGCCTCATTTGATTGGTAAATTTTGATACATTTTAGAGGTCTATGATAAATGGACACTTGACATGTCTTACATTTATTTAACACTCCTTTCTGAACTATTACAGGAAAGAAGTAACATTGAGACTTCTCTTGTAGCTCAAGCAAACCGGATGTAAAATTCATTATTCAAGGTTTAATTAGAAGCCAAGGAAGACCATCAAGTGTTTTGTTAGTTAGGTTGAGTTAGTCTTTTGCCACTGTTTTAGAAATACCAGTTAGTAAAGCTTTTGTATTTTTGCCACTGTTTGAGAAATACTAGTAATTAAAGCTTTTGTAATATTTCAAAATTCAAGTGTGAGATTCACTCTTTTAGGACAATATTATGAAGCTAGAACTCAATTAAGTGCAGACAATTTATAATCTGTTGAGGGTGGGTAGGAGCAAGCTTTGATATTTTTCTCATTATAATACAATAGCTCAACACAATATGATGAAACTAAACCTCATACAAAACTACAGAAGCTTTAAAGACTTTAATTGAAAAATTAATTGAACTTTAATTGATTTAGTTAATATGATAAGTTAATATGGAAAAAATTATAGAAGCTTATGGGTTTCAATTAAAAAACTAATTGAACTTTAAATGATTTAAGAGTAAAGAATTATATATGAATAAAGGGAAAAGGTTAAGGACTTTAATGGAGCATGGAAAAGAATAGGGACTAATTTGAACAAAAGTGAAAGATAAGGGACTATGGATGAATTTTACCCTTATTTCTCCCCAAATTTCTCGGACGGACTATCATTGTCCAACACATAAGTCCAGTCTTAAAGGCCGACAAGACCAATAAATTATATGCGCATTAGGAAGAGTAGTCCTCCAACCTTATGTACTACGCTTGTTATTGATGTGGGAAACATAATCGTTAATAGAAGGGGCCTGCCTCCGGATCTTGCTCAAAGCTTTACCTTTATTTGCATTTCTATTGCTCGAAGCTTCGGATCTTGCTCAAAGCGAAACCTTACAGGATCAAATTCAACTTTGTTGCTCAAGTAAAAAAAAAACCTCGATCTTGATCTTCTTCGTGATGCTCTCCTTGAATTTCTTCAACTCTATTTTCATATGTTATAATATCTCGATTCTATCTTCCATTTATTTTGCTTCCAAAAAAGGATATTGATCTTCGAAAAAGGGACAAGTGGAATAATGGGCACACCAAGTGTTTGATAAAATGTCAACTTGAAAATGATAAATACATGATTTTGTTTGTTGTTTAACTCCAATCTTGATGTATGGTGTATGCATTTTGCTGGTGTTGAAAACTTGTAAGCAAGTGACTAAAAAAACCTATTGATATTAGGAATTGTATGAATCTATTGATCTTCTCATAACATACAAGACTTTATTTATTATTATGCCACAGAATTTACGTTATCTTGTTTATGAATTGCACACATTCATTCATCTTAGAAATTGTATGACTCTCATTCTCTTCACCAAATGTTTGATAAGATCGTAGTTTTCAAACTCTCAACAAACTTATCTATTAATATCAACATGTTCAACCAACTACTTATTTCACCTACCCAATTAGCTTCAAGTTTAGTTACAATAAGCTTCAGATTTAGCTACAATAAACTTGTGATTTTTAAACGAACCCTATATCTATATGATCAATGTTTTCGTATAATCTTCTCTTTTATGAACCTATTCAGTTCCGTACAACATTGCTAGCAATTTTTTACCAAACTCGATTACCTTTTCCCGTTAGTTGGTGCATGGCCTTTTCTTTTCTTCTTGAATGATGACTACTTTTTCTATGGATTAGTTCAGCTGTAGCTCCATGTATAGTTTTATTTTTAAATTCAAATCAATTTTGAGTTCTTATTATTTTATTATTTTGGTCTATTTTCTTATAATGATCTTTTTTTGTTATCACTTATAATATAATTTCGAACTTCATTTTTGTGTAGGTCCATTCATGCATCTGTTCTTTTTGTTTGGTCAAAGCAAGCATCATCTTCCATTGCGACTTCCCTCCTCATATGAAACAAAGTGCTACCTACCAACATACATTTCAAGAAATCAAGTGTAAGATCATAAATACATTAAGGGTTTGTTTGGATTAAAAAAAAACATTCGTCTGTAGAATACGCAATTAAAATTTTACAAAAATATATTTGATTTTTGTGTCCCCTTCAACATTTCTTTTTATCTAAATACAAATTTTTTGAGAAATTTCATTTGGTGCCCTCGAGATTTTGCCTTTTTTGTTGGTGCCCACCAAGTTTTATTTTTCCGCTTGGTGTCCTTAGGGTTTTGTTTTATTCCAATTGGTGCCCATTTTAATCCAAAACTTGTTATAAAAGATGTATTTTTTAACAATAAATGAAATATTAGCAACAACAAAAAAACTGATTTTTTTGTCAAAGAATTTAATTACTATAGTTGTCACCCACCTAAACTATTTTTTAAAAATAAAAACCAAAATTACCTTTTTTTTTATATGTATCTTCAATACTTTTACAAAAGTATTTCAAAAAAAAGTCATAGATTTGATTCTTAGCCATGAAACAATTTTAGTGTTCGATTAGATTAATGTGTTTACTAAGCTTATTTACTTAATTTATAACATTAAGTGTATGCTCCCTTTTTTTTTTTCCAATTAACACTATTTATATATAAAAAACTAATTGGAATTTGCTAAGTTAGATATTTGTTCATTTTATGCATCTAGAATAACAATGATTTAAGACATTTAAATTAATATGTCTGGGCAATTTTGATTTAATAGTATGTGTGTTTGTTAGTTATAAAACCAATCTATAAATTCCAATTAGTTTTTTTATAAGTAGCATTAATTGGAAAAAAGGGAACATACGCCTAATTGTTATAAATTAAGTAAATAGGCTTAGTAAACACATTAATCTAATCGAACATTAAAATAGTTCCATGTTAAGAATTAAATCTATGACTTTTTTTTGTAATACTTTATTGTAAAAGTATTTTAAGATACATATAAAAAAGGTAATTTCGGTTTATATTTAAAAAAAATAGTTTAGGTGGGTAACAATAGTAAATAAATTCTTTGTAAAAAAAATCAATTTTTTTGCTAATATTTCATTTATTTTTAAAAAACACACTATTTATAACAAGTTTTGGATTAAAATGCGCACCAATTGGAATAAATCAAAACCCTAAGGACACCAAGTGGAAAAATGAAACATGGTGGACACCAACCGAAAAAGACAAAATCTCGAGGATACCAAACGAAATTTCTCAAACTTTTTTATATCTTACTAGCACTTGTTTATGTCAACTAGACGACATGCAGAGATGTATGTCATATGTCATGTGCTTGATTCAAAATATAATCAATCGATTATATGAGGAGTAACTATTAAATAGTAGACCGTGAGTTTGTTTATTATCGGTGTGAAATAATTTTTACATCCTTCAAGTATAAATGTATGTCTCGGTTGACACTCGACAATATGCCTTAACACAAGCTAATTTAGACGTGTTGAATATCCCATGAGGTTTCGTCGGACGTTCGGACACACATACTTGTTAGGCTCCGCCTCAACATATAAGTCTAGCGTGATTGCATGATAACATCAATTGACAATAGAAGAAGTCGATCAAACGTATTTATTAGATCCAAATTTGTTTATTATCGACGTGAGAGTCAAAGTCTGATATATAGACGGACCGTAGAGCGAGAGTCGTGTGCATGTGAACGCACATGCGCATTAGGTCCAAGTCCAACGCATAAAGCCAACGAGGTTTCATCCTAAAAACAATTGACAATATGAGTAATAGTCCGCCGACCTTATAGGGTTGAAATATCCCCACTTTAGATGTGAAAACTTATTATCCCCAACACGGCCTCACAAGTACAACAAGGCACAAACCGAGTTGACACTTATCCACAAATTATGCTCGAAGCTAACCGATTCGATTTCATGTCAAAGTCCGACGGACCATTGAGCGGGGTAATGTGTATACAGATACACATGTACAGGTTTAAAGCCAATACGGAATTTCGTCATAAAATTAATTGACAATAAAAGGATAATGTCACTTACATATACTAATATCCCAAGCTTTTACTACAGAAATTATTATCTCTTGTGGTGGGAAAGAAAGTTTCCACAATATATATGTTTCCTTCTAATGTTAACTTTAAGTTTTTAGGTGGAAACCAAGGTTATTATTCTTGATATTATCGGAAAATTTTATTTTCAAAGGCTATACTTTTAATTTATTATTTGAAAAGTAGATGATAAGGAATATTCACAATTATATATGCTACTCCGGATATGTATATCTAGGCATGGGGCCGGTTTGAACCGAACCGTCAAACTGCCGGTTTTTAAACCGGTCTAAACCGCCGGTTTGGCAAACCGGTCTAAACCGCCGGTTTGACAAACCGGTCTAAACCGCCGGTTTGACAAACCGGTCTAAACCGCCGGTTTGACAAACCGGTCTAAACCGCCGGTTTGACAAACCGGTCTAAACCGCCGGTTTGGCAAACCGGCGGTTTAGGTTTGGGCCGGTTCAAGGTTTAGGTTTCGGTTTGTGTTTTCCGAAAACCTAAACCGGCGGTTTGGCCCTCCAGCCGTTTTTTATTTTTTATATTTTTTAAAACCCAACGGCTCTTTTAAAAGAGCCGTTGGAAGATTAGGCCTCAACGGCTCAAAAATGAGCCGTTGGGGCCTTTTATAATATTAAAAAAAAAAAAATTAATAAATAATTAATAAATCCCCCCACAATTTATTCTAATTTCCTATAAATACCCATTCTCTCTTCCTCTACAAATCACACAATCTACAACTCATCTTCTCTACTCTCCTAATCTCTTATTCTCGAATTCTCGATTCCTCGTATTCTCGATATCTCGATTTCTCGTAATGGCAAACCCAAGTGATCAAATTCCCTCTTCTCAATACTTTCCTAGCACCCAAGAGAACGAAACACAAATGCCCGACAATCCCGATGTTACCGAAGTTCCACGAAGAAGTCTCCCCCCTCCGAAAATGCTTACATCCGAAATATTTACGAAGCATTACACCAAGGGGGAGCCGTGAACGAGTATTGTCAAGTGGCATGCAACTATTGCCCGAAGGTGTACAAGTGCAAGGTGAAGGGCGGCTACAGGACATTGCAAACTCACATGGCAAACGTCCATCCGGAGAAGCTTGGGATTTCACAGGGACAAACACAATTGTCCCACGGGTTTGCATCTTCTACCTCTCATTCTCCTTTATTTACATATAATCATAGTGAAGAAAGTTTAGAATTGACCGATGTTATTTGTTCACATTCATTACCGTTTTCTTATGCCGAATATGAAGAAGTTAGGGAATATAACACTAGATATCTTCAACCTTCTTTTAAACCAACTTCTAGGAAAACCGTTTCAAAATTAGTTACTAAATCTTACTTAAAAAAGAAAATTTTTTTTTTATCGAATTTGGCTAGTTTTGAACATCAAGTTTCAATTTGTAGTGATATTTGGAGTACACAATCACAACAACATTTTTACATGGGCATTACTTTACATTTTATTGATAACGCTATGTTTTTGCATAAATATGTTATTGGTTTTCGGCATTTTAATCAAAGACATAATGCACTAGGCATTGCAAGCATGATTAAAACGGTTTTACAAGAATATAATTTACAACATCGAATTTATTCATATTCTTTTGATAATGCATCCGCAAATACCGCCGCCGTAAACCATTTGGTTGAGGATGCGGGACAATATATAAAAACTTTTTATACTCATCAAAGATGTGCATGTCATATTTTAAACTTATGTGTTCAAGATGGACTTAAGGTTTTAGGAGATATGCTATCCCCAATCAAACTTGTTATTGATCATATTTGGCATGATTTTGATTTAAGAAGAAAATGGAGAAATTTATGTTTAAACAAAAATGTTCATCCTATTTCTTTTTCAAAAGATGTTGGAACTCGTTGGAACTCGACTTACAAACTACTTTCTGAAGCCATACGTTATTAAGTTTTGTTACAAGAATTTGATTCAATTCATGTTCCTTGGTCAATTTTAGATGATGAAAATGTTTGGGAAACTTGTGCCCATATTTGTAATGTTTTAAAAACTTTTAATGATGCAACTAATACCATGAGTTGTGTTTACACTCCAACATCTCATAGATTTTTAGAAATTGCCGTTAATGTTTCCGAAGCTTTTGTAAAATGTTTTAACATACCTTGCCTTGTACAATGTATGCTTGATATGAAAGAAAAATGGCTTAAATATTATAAAAACATTCCCATGATTTATCTTGTAACCGCCGTTTTTGATCCTAGACTTAAACTAGATGGTCTTTCCGATTTATTAACTATTTATTATGATTGTTTGTGTGTGAACTTAACCCAAGAAGACTATAATATTCCTAACATTGTGCAAGAAGTTAATACCGAAATTGGAAAATTACTTAGTACATTTGAATCTAGTGCTAGCTCTTCTTCTACCGCACCTAGTCCATCTCCCTCTTCTACTAGTTCATCTTCTTCTCTTTCACTTGCACAACAAGTTTTTGCTAGAAGAACAAAAACACCTAGACATTCATTTTCAAATGCGGAATATCAAGATTATCTTAACACTTGTTATAGTTTTGATGATAATGTTGAATTTGATATTTTGGATTGGTGGAAGAGATTAGCTCCCAAGTATCCAACCTTAGTTAAAATTGTACAACAAATCATGGCTGTACCCGCATCAACGGTTGCGGTGGAGCAAGCATTTAGCCGAGGCGGGAACATTCTCGGTCACAACCGAACTCAATTGAAGCCCGAGAAGTTGGAGATGCAAGTTTGTATTCAAGATTGGATAAGGGCGGCTAAGCGGAAACAAAGGAATGCACCGGTGTACGACTCCAAATCGGATTCCAACTCCGAAGACGCCGGCACTACTTCCGAGTCCGACATCGAAAGGTAAGCAGGATTAAAAAAAACTCGGAAGTCCGAAAAAAGGTAAGTCAAGGTAAGAGAACTACGTGGGCTTTGATTCCTCTTAATCCCGAGAGGATACGTAGGCAACCGGGAGACCAGTTCAAGCCCTTTAATTTTTCCGAGTTTTTTTTGTTAAATTGAATTTATGTTTCTTTTATTTAAATGGTATAAATTTTAATTACTAGTTTTTATATACTATTTTTTTTTAATAGTAATTTTTTTTATTTTTATATAATTTTAATTTTAATTTTTTTAACATAACTACCTTGTATTTAATTTTTTTTTTTATAAACCGTGCTAAACCGGCGGTTTAGGTTAAACCTAAACCGCCGGTTTCAAGGGCCCCGGTTTCGGTTTAGGTTTGCAGCCCATGACTATGTATATCAGGACTGTTCATTTTTCGGTCCGGTATTCGGTCCAAGAATTTCGGTCCAAAATCGGTCCGGTCCGGACCGATATTTTTTTTTAAAAAGAAGAAATTTTTGAAAAAAATTAAATTAATTAAAATTTTAGTGAAAAAATATTAAAATTAATTAATTAACTCTCGGTCCGGTCCGGTCCGCAATAGGCTTGGTGCGAAATTTTTTTTAAAAAAGTATAAAAAAAAGAAATTTTAAATAAATTATTAAAAAATTCCGGTTTATCCGATCCTCTCTGTTCAGGTCCGGACCTGTGAACAACCCAGCGTACATGGCCTTGGTAAATCATAATAATATGATAAGCATTTCACGCAGTGACATACCCCACAACATTGAGTAGTGAGTACTGAGTAGATGATGGCTTTTCGGTAATTTACTGGCCATTTATTTCCTTCAATCCAATAATACTTTCTTTTTTTTTGGATGGCATGTATCATCATCTCAATAATTATTCTATAAAATTCTAGTAACTTTTTTTTTCTTAGAACAAAATTCTAGTAACTATTTACACTATTTTTTAACATTATCAACACCATTACAACACCTGCTCAATATAGTAAATCGATTACATTTAGTTGAATTGCAAGATTAGAAAATTGTTCGAATTGGATATCAAGTTTTACGGTTCCGACAACAATGCGATCTGGTTGGAGGGCGAAGACGAACCAACACAACCTTCGTTGGTCACCGGCGCATGTGTTATACGCGCCCTGGTGCATATTTGTTTCCGTTCTTTATTTGTGTATCTGAATATTTTATAATGTTTTTACGTTTTTATAAGAAGATCATTATAGGGCCATGACTCAACATCCGGGTGAACATGCATTGTTTTAGTTGTTTTTTTAGTGATGTTAATCGAATGCGCATTTTGACTACGCTAAGGTTAAATTGAGGCGGATTCCACATATGCCAAAAGTTATTCCCACACTACTGTGTTTGGTCTCGGATGACAGTACATTTGCATCCACACAAAAAAAATGGCGGATGCGGAATCCGCTTCCGTCCAACCTAAAACACAAGCAGATTTCGTATCCGTAACACAATTGATAGTTTTTCGGGTTTAAAAGAAATTTTGAATTCCATTAAGTAGGTGACATGTCCCATTGATCCAAAAACCCCTTTAATTCTCTTAAAAAAATGTATATAAACGATTGATGTGATGTTACCTAATCGAAAACAAGGTCGATCAATGCAAAGTATTATAATATATAATGCTTGATATTTTATTTATTTTAATTCAAGGTTAACTAACTAAACTGCCATATAATTATACATATAAGGACAAGATCGTTACAGTAACAGTTTGGACTATGCATTGTTACTTTTACCATGCCTTTTTTTAAGTTTATTATTTAACGTTAGCATGTTGTAATGTTGACATTTTTAGTTTTTAAAATTGAAGAATAGTGTTTTTTCATGTATGTTGTATCGTACTCGTCGTGCTAACATCGGGTAAATATAATGGATATTGAATTGTATGCAAAATGCCAAACACATTCAATCGTGCATGACAACTGTGTGCGACCATTCAATCGTGCATGACAACTGCTCGAGCTTGGTTTTAAGTATGGGCACAACTTTTATTAGGATGGAGGTCGGGATCATGGTGAGGGTTTGGAAATTTGATTTTTTTTTATTTGTTTAGATGGAAATTAAATCAAATTATTTTGTTAAGTTCAACTTAGACGGTAGATTAAGATTCATGTCCATATTATGTATATGTACGATTTCATCCTAAACCAACAAATATTATTGACACTTAGATGAACGGGTCTAACATCTTATGGACTAATTAAGTTTCTATGCATGATATTATGATAATATTCTTACGATTAAGTCAGTGTATAATATATGAAGAGTAGTTTACTAGGCTTGACTTGTATACAAGGGTCAATATCTCCCAACTTCAATTCTAAAATTTACTATCTCAATATATATTTTATATTATTAAGTTGAGGTGATTATCGTAAGTTATTTTTGTACACCACAAATTCTAAAAACTCGGGATGTCACTAGTTAAGACCTTACATGGGTCTCGGTCTTAGTTTAACAACAATTTAACTGAATATTATAACAAGGCACAAATAAGAAATTGATTAGAATACTAATGGAAATAAATGACCAGAAAGAAAAACACAATTAGCCGTCCAAAGAGTGACAAAATCCAACAGAAAGGAAACGAGTTTGTCACCAACAATAATCCTAAAATTTCAAATGATAGCTATGAAACACCCGGCTGACCACCTCTCTCTGGATCCCTCATTAACAGCGGCCCAACCTGCAAGGTCTAACAATGCTGGTATACACCGTTAGATAACAATTCAATACATAAGTTAATACTAACATCGCCGGTATACACACGCAATACGAAAATGAAACACATAGCATGCTCACACTCAATCGTATTATTATTTTCCATTAGGTGGTTCACTTATATTAGTTCAACTTATTGTGTGACACGAAGGTCCCCGACTTTCACCTCTGTCCCAGTAAACCAACCGGAGTGGATCCAATGCATCTCACCGTATACCGGTATGGACTGGTCGTAGAAAGCCTCCAAGTAACCTAACAACGATGGGTAGTGATGTCACGGCCCGATCTTATACACTTGGGTCTACTTATATTGTAACGTTGTCCTACTCAAGTTATACTCATAAATATCCAACATGCACCACTACTATAATATACACCCATATGCGTATCATTAGTTAAGCAAGTCCGTAAGATTTACCTGAACAGATTGATGACCGGCCATTTCCGTTAGCATGTACTCGTGCAAACACTATTAACTACCTGATCAAGTAAGAACGTCTTAGAACCATCATTCTAAAGCTTACAACACTTCTAGCAGCTCCTAGACTAGTGAGTAAGTTTTCGGAACGAAAGATTAAGAAATCCTAACTTTGACGGAGATTACTAAAACGCCCCTAACTTTCCTAAAGTTCCGAGAAGTGCCCAAAACGGATTTCAGACCCTCACTATTGTCCAACAACATCTCACAATCCTAAAATATCCATTAGGATTTGAGATATACTCAAACTTACATCATAAGTCAAAAATCCTAAATCACACTTCTTTTAGAAATCGATTAAGTGCCCTAATTTGGCCTACAATAGAACACTTCTACTAAATCCCAAAAATTCCGAGAAAAACCTTAAACCTACTATACCATGTCTACTACTAGATAGAATTATCAAACACCATAAAAACTTACCCAAAAGATCTACACAAAAATCTAAAGTTGCTTACATGAACACTTGATTCCATACTTAGTCATTTTTCTTCGAATTCTACAACTAGATTTCATATCTACTTTGTGGGCTTATAATTCTAAATTGGACCGTTGGTTCGTTCCCAAATTTTAATACCCTAAACTGCATATTTTCAACAACAACATATAAAATATTCAACGGTAAACGATAATTCTAAAGTATCGAAACATGCTCTCAAAGATGACTAATTCACCCATATTTTTCCTGAAACTATAAGGCATAAACATAGGTTAGGGTTCGAAACCCACTTCACACAACACTCATATTTATTATTTGAGCCTGGAGGCTTGAGTTCAATTCCCGTGGAAAGCACAGTTTTTGCAAAACCTGGAACATGAGGTCCTGAGTTCGAAACCCACTACACACAAAAATCCTTATAAATACACTTTAGGAGCCTAAAGATCCGGATTCAAGTCCTGCCGGAAGCCAAGATTTATCAACAACCTTGACACAAGATGTCTAAGGTTCGACTCCTACAATTAACACTAACGAACCTCTATTCTTTTACAGGAACAAGGACGAAGCTCATGTGGGACAAGATAACGTACCTTCTCCTTCACTACGGCAGGCTAGGAAGCTTGTGAATTGGTTGATCGGTTGGCTTGAGCAAGAGTCGCGGTTATACTACAGGACCGTACAAGAACAATGAGTACGCCTTAATACATGACAAGAGTGGAGACGGAAGAGGAAGGTGCAAGTCTTACCGGTTCTGGATACAAAAGTGGAGAGGCGGAGGCTGACCAGCAAGACTGGAGCTACGCTTCCTGTTGGCTTGCTCGTCCCTGACTCGGATGAAGAGAAGAACGCAGCGTGCCGACGGAGAATAGAGAAGATAGGGACACGTGACACCATAGTAAAAACTAATGAATTAAAAAGACCACAATCAAAATTGACTTTGGGAAAAATCAAAATACATAATCCCTCAAGCAAACCTTTACTAATTATGCACTAAACTGACAAGAGGTTACGACCAAGGTTTTTTTCTCTCAAAGCCACCATATCACTTCAAAATGTTACCGTAACAAACACTTATAAATGTCACTAATAACAAACACTTGAAAGTTTCAAGTGTTTGTTATTGGTGAAAGTATTACCATAAAAGTACTTGAAATTTTCACCAATAAAAGGTTTTGAAGGTACCACCAACATTAAATACCAAGAACCAACACAAAGTGTTACCAAAATAAATTTAGAGATGTTACCGACATCAAATGCCATCAATATAAAATTGATTGATCAACTCTAGTGATCATTGTTCTTTGTAACACGATTTAACATCACTCATAATATAATAATTAATTATTTAAGAAACAAAGAAATCTTAAGAATATAAATTAGAAAACTAAATCTTGACATTGATTATTTTCAAATTTCATTTTTTTTATTTCCCACCAAATTTTCACTCTAAATAACAATATCAAATGTGTGATTGAATAGTTATATTCACATCACGAGATGCTTGAACCTCTTCCTTAAAACATGTCTACATATCTTTTATTAAACAAAATACTATAATTTTGTTGTTCTTTTTTTAGGAGAAAAGGAATTTGATAAAACTATAATTATGAACATCACGAGAAGTTAGCTGCACTACATGAATTTATAAAGTCACAATAAGAAACTTATCAATTAAAATGGTAAGTCTTAGGCGAAACATTAATTCCATTTTATCCACAACATAGATCCCCATCAGCTCACTAGAGATTTTGTCAACAATTTTGAACTGTACCGTAGGAAAATTCAAACTTATAAGTTGATCATCATTCTATCACTAAACTTACGTGTAAGATGATTTACTATTCAAGATGCTTCATACATGTAATAATGGGAAAAACATGTATGTTGAAAATAATTTGTTGTTGAATGAAACAAACAAAAAGTTTAGTTTTAATAGGTAAATTTGGTTGATCAAACATATTTGGTTCCATTTTAGTGTTCAGGTCCATGAGGTTTATTAATCTATGCTTTGGGAGTTAACTAGTCTTAAAATATATGTCTATATATCATACTAAACAAGAGGTATTATCACATGCTATCGGCTTACGCTAATAATTGATATCATAAAATCCATTTTATATAAAAATCGCTTCTATTTAATTTATATTTTAATTTCATTATAATTAATACTTAAATTATACAACTTTTATTTAAATAATACAACATTTTTAGACTTTATTTCCGTTATGATTACAACTTTTATCTAATTCAGTTTCAGTTTCATTTAAGGTAAATTTTCTATAAAACGATTAGAAAAAACAACTTTTAGTTAAATAAAATTTGATTTTTATTAACTATTCCATTTTATTTTAGATCTAATACCTTATATTGTATTTATAAAAATTATCCAATTTTGCATTATGAGTGTGGAATCAAATCGGTCATTTGAAATATTTTCTTTTGTACTTTTTAAAAAATTTCAGTTTTGAGTCAAAGTACAGAGTTGATTAAATCCAATTCTAGTTTCAGGGCCAAAGTGAGAATTGAATAATTTCAATTTTGTTTTCGGGACCCCAATGCGAAACCAATTAAACTCAATTTCTCCTTTGTACCCCAAGTGCGGAACTAATTTCTCTTTCGGACCTCAAGTGCGGAATTAATCAAACGTTAGTTCGTACTTCTAATAAGAAATTAGGGAGATGTATAAAGTAAATATATGAATTCGTTCAAGATAGACATATTCAAATCAAAACATACAACTTCAATTTTAAAAAATAAGTTTTTTTTTTTGCATTTTAAAATTCTATGATATGAACAACCATCAAATTCAGAGAAGCTCTCCGGCAGAAGAAATTATCTCATAAGAAGTCGAAGTTCTCGTACAATGCTGTATTCAAAAATAAAAATAAAAATCAGAGTTCGTGCAATTAAATTAACCCTACAAAAATCAGAAACAATCGAGGGAAAGAAAAAGAAAATCAAAGACAATCAAGGGAAAAAGTAAATCTGATCAAAATTTTGACCTTTTGCAAGTGCAGAGGCTCCTTTGCATATTCTGTGGTCCGTAGCAACTGACAGCAACTCTACAATAAGGAGTCACGGAGCCAAGTCTGCATACTCACAATGGCAGCAAAACCCACCTATCTCTCTCTCTAAAACCCCTTTGCTTTGTCTCTCTCTACACCAAAGTTGCATTACAACATAAAGAAAGGTGAGCAGCTGAAGAAGAAGAAGAAGACCCATCAACCCATTGGCCAGCCACTCCTCTTTTTACTGCTTTACAAACAAGAGAAGGTAGTGGAGACTCGAGAAAACCCAAAAAAAATAAAAAAAGAATAAAGCTTTCTCTTCTTTCCATTACCTGTACCTCCAATCTTAGTAATGGTCATCTGTTTAATGGGGTATTGATTACATGTCTTCCTTTATTCTGGGTATTTCTCAGAATATGAATATCCTTTCTTTTTATCTTCTTCACTACTTTGGGGGAGTAATTTTGTTCTTTTTTGCCACTTGTTATTTCCTTTTTTGTTTTTCTTGATTCTTGGATGATCCCCTTTCTTGTGCTTATTGCTGCATCATTTTTCTGTAGCATTTATTTGGGGATCTAGGCTTATCATGGCTTTGTGTATGCTTGCTGTCTTAAAACCCTTATGAATAACTTGGTGATGATCTGTGTTCTTTTGTTTTGTTTTTATTTTGTTTTTTGAAAACAATTGATCTAGACAAAACTTTGATTGTCCTTTTTGCTACTGGATAATCTGACTGTTTATTTGTCTTCTTCAATGTGTTCTCCATGACTTGTGTATTTTGTTGGTCACTAGTGGATTTTATAGATTTCTCATGAAAAAAACACTAATGAGGAAATTTGCTTGCAGATCTTGATGTTATATATGCTCATGATCAAAACCCTTGAAATTTAGATAATCTTTGAGAAACGATGCCAAGCCAGCTATGGTACTCACTGCCAAGGAATTGCAGGATTGGAAGGATTTTCCTAAAGGCCTTAGGGTCCTCCTTCTTGATGAGGACTCATCTTCTTCTGCAGAGATACAATCAAAGTTAGAGGAAATGGAGTATATTGGTTAGAAATCGATTCCGGATCTCGATTCGTTTTATTTGTTGCTCAACTGTTTTATGAGTTAGATCCTAGAAGAACTGTTTTGCATGTTAAATTGGTTACTTCATTATTAGAATCTTATGAAGAATCATTTTCTTGTTCTACTATTATTGTTTAGGGTTTGTAAATTTTGCACCTTTCTACTATGATTAGCTCAAATTTTCTTTCTTTATTGTTTCTTTTCCTGGTGAGGCTACTTTTTGTCCTTTTTAGTTACTACTTTTTGAGGATTCATAAGACTTGTAATTGGTTATGTCTTGCATGATGCATTTGCTTTTGTATAAAGATTGATTATTTTTCACTTTGCATTTAGTCTAGATACTCTTTTTAATGTTGCAAACTTCAATACACATTTGGCTTTAGATAATGAACCATATACTGTGTCACTTCTATCTTTGCAGTTTCCGCGTTTTCGAATGAAGATGAAGCTCTATCGTTTATTTCGAAAAGTCAGAGCTTTCATATTGCTATTGTGGAGGTAATATTTCCATTTCTGTGACAACTAAATTTGACAGTTGAGATCATATTTTGTTGTTATGGGTTTTTGAACTTATAGATTGCAATTTATTTTCATTAGTGATACACTTTATATGGGTAATTTTGTCCTCTTGTAAAGGGGAGAAAATTGATGGTCCAAATGACTATTATATGACAGTATATTTAGATTATTTCTGGGCTTGTTCATTAACTCACGCCATTGCTGATTGTTTACTTTACTTGGTTGTCATAAAGATATGTCTTTATGAGGGACTTGTATAGTCTTATTCATGGTAGTTCAACTTCATTTAAGCTTCAGCTAGAACACTTGCATTTTGGGAATCATTAGTGTATGAGATTTTAGATATAAGCCATATTTATGCAGTTACCTTATTCAAATCATCACTTCTACTTATGTTTTCTTGTTTGATACTGCACGTGATGTACGTTTTCCGGCCAAAACTGATACATCTTCTGATTACTTGATAGGTGAATCTGAATAACAGGGATGGTAGATTTAAGTTTCTTGAAACAGCCAAGGAACTTCCCACCATAAGTATTATTATATCCTCATTGTAGTTTGTTTGTGAATTTTTTCATTTCCGTGTTGTTGATCCGCTTCTTGTTCACAGTGATGTCAAACATTGATTGCTTAACGACTACAATGAAGTGTATAGCGGTAAATGCTCATCTGCATATCTTAAAATTATTAGATTGTATAGCTTAGAAAACTTCTGTTACCATTTCTCTGTTTTTGTTACAGCTTGGTGCAGTTGAGTTCCTGAGAAAACCGCTCTCCGAAGAGAAACTTAAGAACATCTGGCAACATGTTGTTCATAAGGTTTTGTTTCGTATTCTTTATTCTTTCGAACAATTCATTAAAATGAAATTTTCAAGTTTTCATTAGGTTTTCGGTCATGACAGGCATTTAGTACTGGTGGAAATGTCCCCTCTGAAGTCGAAATGCAAGTAATAGAAGAGCAAGATGTTGGTATAGAAATGCCAAAAAGCGAGAAAGATCAAATTTGTTGCAATGATAAGTTCCCTGCACCTTCAACACCTCAGCTAAAACACGGGGGAAGACTCGTGGATGATATGGATTATCCAGATCAAACAAATAGCTCGACTGACAAAGAGAGTGTCGAGCATGAAGGGGATTCCAAATTTGTCGAAACCACAATTACCATTGATGAGACTAATGCAGACCCACCTGAGCCTATGGGTAAAGAGGAGGGGCACAATTGTCTTTATGGTTCGAAAAGCTCGAGTAATTCAAGTCCGAAAGAGGGTTCATCCGTTCCTTGTGGTGGAACCGAGAATGCTAAGAAGGAATCTGTCCGGCCTAATAGCTCATCTGCTGCCAAGGCTTCTAGTAGGAAGAAACTAAAGGTAATTTTGTTACACATTCTCCTCTCTAGTTCATAATAATACTTTAAAATGCTGCATTTTGCGGATAATCCAGGTAGACTGGACGCCTGAGCTGCACAAAAAGTTTGTTCAAGCAGTAGAGCAATTAGGACTCGATCAAGCCATTCCTTCCCGGATTCTAGAGATTATGATGGTGGAAGGATTGACAAGGCATAATATCGCGAGCCATCTTCAGGTTGGTGTGTGTAATATGTATATATATATGTCGGTTTGCTTAGCTCACAAAGACTTATGGGGTCTGTTTTCTATGAAGAAATATCGTATGCAAAGACGACATATATTGCCTAAACAAGATGAACGACGATGGCCACACCCAAGGCCTACACTGCAAAGGAGTTACTATCCTCAGCATAGGCCTGTAATGGCCTACCCACCTTCCTATCACTCTAATCATACTTACCCATCTGGTCAAGTATATCCGATATGGGGCCCACCCGGTACAAATCGACCTCCAGGTGTTCAAATGTGGCCCCCACCATGCTATCCATGGAACCCTGTCGAAAACTGGCTATGGAAGCCTTATCCTGGGGTAAATTCAGATTTTTTTTTTGTCTGTCTAGTTTTCCTGTAGTAAAAACTCTGTTTGATCTTGTGAACTCGAATGTTGTTTCAGATGCAAGCTGATGCATGGGGTTGCCCGGTTATGCCTACACTCCAATGCCCTTCTGTTCCTGTCCAAGAAGTGAGTATAAATTCAGATGCTTCATTTCTTGTGTTATGAATGATGGTTATGTACATATGATTGTTTTACGCGTGCAGAATGCTCCCGGATATCACTTACCTGCCACATATGGAATGCCTAAATCTTGCGAAGATCTACAACCGGTGAGACACAACATTTTCTCATTTTACATACATAATACATCTGTAAGTAGTTGCATCTTACCAAACAAGCCCTTAGGACTGAACTCTTAGATCTAGAGGCAAGTTTAGCATAGCAAACATTGTCTTGAACCATCGCCATAGTAGGTCCTACCCAGAACATAGAACAAAGAAAACGTTGGGGTATCTACAGTAGAAGACATAGTGTCAAAATCTCTTCATAAGGATACCTAACTAGTAACATTGCAGTGTTAAACTTGTAGTGTCACTTTCAACACAACAATAATGTTACCTACTGAAACCATTGAGTTTCCAGCCCATAGAATCACATGGCTATTTTTGCTTTTTTGTTATGTGAGGGTGACATCAAGTCTCGTCTATGTCTTTCTAATTGAAGGAGTTCAAGTGTCATCATACTAAAATCCAATCTCATAGATATTTCATTATTGTTCCACCATAAAAAGTTGTCCTTGATAACTCTTATCTACTGGGCATTGTCTCTTGTTTTGGATGTACGCTACGTGGGCAATCATCCTCCTATAATTAACAAAGTAATGGTGGTTACGTTACGTTAATGTTTACTAAGCAAACAAATTAGCCATGGTTTAGTGAATAGTAGAATGAGACGATATTCTTAGATTGGGAAATCCCAATATGATCATCTCTTAACAAAATGCCGACGTCAAATGATCATTAACTCAAAAATAATCACTTCTTAGATTGGGAAAGCCCGTTGAGTCTACACACAAGCCCACAATATTCTAAACTTCATCAATTCACAATAGAAATAGTAATTTATGGAACTTCAGACGGTGTAATACAAACCGAGCATTGATATCCTCAAGTTCGGCTCATTTATAAACAAGCCGAACCTAAATTTTATACGAGATTTAGAGTGTGTTCGTAGTCGGCTCGTTTAAAAAGTGAACGAACTCGAGTCAAGCTTTTGACGAGCCGATCCGATTAGCTCGGCTAATAGAATGTTCTTATAGTATTATTTTATCCGAACAAGTCAAGTATTAACATGTTCAAGTTCGGCTCGACTCGTTTATAAATGAACCAATCGTAAATTGATACGAGTTTTAAAATGTGTTCATATTTAGCTTATTTAGAAAATGAACGAATTCGAGTCGAGCCGAATAGCTTCTCATATTGAAGCCCTGCTTATACGATAGCCTCACCCTTTTTGGGTAATATTCGGAGAACCCTGTGACTATAAAACTGAAAGGAAATGTCTGATTACATTTAAATGGCAATATGGTGCAGGGAGAAGAAATAATAGACAAGGTAGTGAAGGAAGCAATAAGCAAGCCATGGCTTCCGTTGCCCATAGGTCTCAAATCTCCTTCTACCGAAAGTGTCCTTTCCGAGCTTAGCAGGCAAGGCATCTCAGCCGTCCCTCCCCGTTCCATCTACGGTCGCCGTCGTCGTCCCTTCTGATAACGATGACGTCATCACATGGACTTCCTGGCAGGCGAGACAATAACCCAACCCAACCCGGTTTTCCAGAAAACCTTTTTGCTCTTATGTAGAGTTCATTTAATCTCCATCTTTTGATCTTGATCAAATTTCATGTATCATTTACTTTTTTTTTAAATATAAATAATTCAGAAATATATATATATGAAATTATTCATAAGGGGAGATCGGGCTGCGGAGAAGCGGCCACGTAGATGGGCTAGGAACCGGTGACTAACGTAGTACTTTGTGGTTGTAAATAGACGGAGGCGACAAGGAGGTTGACTATATGTCAGACATAATTGAGTTTGGGTGGTCTTTTTCTGTGTTGGTGGTAGCGGGCCCCACTTATCTTCTTGGATCTTTGGTTTCTGAGTGGGACCCACCTTGAATAAGACGCTTCCTTTTTCAGGAGTAGAACAATATTTTACTATGCAGTATGAAAATAGTTCTATACTATTAGTAATGAATGAATATGTACGTTTCTGATTATTGGCTATTATTATTGCTATTGCATTTTTTTTCCTTCCAATTTTTATATTGTGTGCAGATCTATCTATGAAATTTCCAACTTTTTCATTGTTTAAATTGTGTGCAGTTTAAATTTTTTAATCTCTTCTAAACTACTCACATTAGCTTTCTAAAAATTCATAAAAAAGCTTCCCAATAAATCAATTCCTCAAAAAAAATTGACTGCAAAATGCAAGGTTCACTAGAAGCTACAAATCTTTTTAAAAATAAATATAGAATGCTAATGTATTTTTGTTCACAATGAGTAGGTGGAACAATAAATATCCACCCAAATTAAGTGTGTTTGGATTAAATTTTCAAGTCATGTCATTTGTTTTCTTTGTCTAAGTTCTAATAAGTTTGTTAGGTGTATAGTGCGAACTCATTATCATAATTAGAAAGAGACAAGAAAACATGTAAGATATGATAAAGCCGTAAGCAAATTGGATGGTTAGTTTTGTCAAAAAGGCATGCCTAACCAAATCCTGAGACATCAAAGGTTAATTGACTCAACCCATATACTTTCATTCAATACTTAGACAAATCCATATGCAATCCCGAAGGCTTAAGAAACTTTAGTCATTTCAATAAATTCTGCGGCTTTGAGGTTTCCACGTTTCAAATTTAACCCACCAAACATCAAGTCCATTGATTGAAAATTTGTCACTACATAATACAATACCGCTGCTAAGATGTAATCATGCTACAAAATACATAGATTTGAAAATATATGAAAATAGTTACATATGTGTCGGTTGAGACCCACCAAAAATTTATTAAAAAAAAGTGTTAAAAAAGAAATAAGATATATCAACTCCTAACCTCTTTGGTTCCAAAAGAAATCTCTAGGGTACGTTTGGAAGCAGGTATATAGTGCAAAATAATGCATTGTCCCACGCAATCCAAAACACGCCCGTTCTTGCTAAATGATGTGGATACATAAGCTTTGAGCCATCTCATAATCAAAACCAATTCCCAAAATTCTTCAGCAAAAAGTATTATAAAAACATAAACAATGTTTTCTATTATAAATACAAGTGAAAATGCAACATCTTGGACCCTAAATTTTTCATACTAGTTGGATGAGAGTTTTTTTTTTTTTGTTGGTTTCCTTGTAAACTTGAGGTTTTCAGCCATTTGGTTGGAGAGAAGAGTACCTGAGAGCAGCAAAGTATAATGACCCCATAACTTTGAAGCTTTACATGATAGTACAACGTCCTCCTTGCTCATTTTGTTGTCTACCCGGATCATTTGGATTGTATGAAAGCTCTGAAGTGTTTAGGCCATACTGATTTATGAACAAGGCAATAAAAAGAGTGATCATCATCAGTTTGCAATTTTGGAAGCCAATAAAGGGGTAAAAACAAATGACATATTTTGGTGAATTAAAATGGAACAGACTTTCCAAACTACGCTACGACTTCATATGAATATCAACAGTACTTTGCTACATTGTATTTAGTCATCAGACCTACCATATAATGGTGTCATTGTTATCAGCTTAACCGTAGAGCTTTTAAACCAATGAAGTGATTCTTGGATAAGCTTATGCTAAGTTGTCATTTTTGTTTAAGATACGAGAACAAGCAAGGCTTATAATTTATGAAAACTAGTTGGACTACTTTTATCTTTTAAGAAACACAAAACCGGTTGCATTGTCTTGCATCAAATCCTAGGACTCAATGCAGTAAATATTGCATCATCCCCTGCGATCCAAAAAGAGTCTACTGAGCTTCAGATGACTACTGAGCAAAATTTAGTCCCAAGCAAAAGCAGCACTACACAATCATCATAAAGCATGTGAGTAATATAAAAACTTTTAAGACAATAAGTCAAACCTTTTCTCTCATACGTGCACTCCATGCATCATTCCTGCTAGCACGTTGATCAACAGCTCCCGCAAAAGGGCTTCCTGTTGGAGAAGGAGGGGGTCTATTGATCAGTGGCTGCCTTACAGATCGCGTTGGATTAATAAGCTCCTCGTCACTGTCGTATTCCGATGCTGTATTTTCTGCCCTAACAAGAAGTGCGAGTAAGAACAGAACAGCCTGCGCCAAAAATGGTAGTAGAAGTATGTTAGGATATCAGTATCAAACAAATGTAGATAATCAGATTAAACTCTATATCCGTGAAAACAAGGATTTCTGAGTGAAGGGAATATTAAAAGTGACATATCTACATAGCCAAAAAATGTTCAAAACAAGTATTGTCATCAGGAGGTAGAAATATTCTTAATATACAGGATTTTCTGCGACATTAAAAAATAGCAATGCCTATCTCACTTCTTCTTCTTTTTTCTCTCTCTCTAGCTGGAGTGACTTGTATAGTTGTTGGTCACTAGACATGACCAAGAAATCAATGATATACAAGTTCAAGAACAAGAAAATAAAATGATTATTCGCCTATTTACTCAAAAGACCATTCACTTCATGTTACTTGAAACACAAGAAACAAGTAACATCAGCAGGAGATGTGGTGAGTTCTTGTACAGTTGGACACAATACATAACCGATGGTTATGACCTCAAGAACTACGTGGTAAAATTCAAAAAGGCTGCTAGGTTGCTTACTTCACTTGGACATTCTGCATCACTCAAAACACAAACTAGTAATGGTTTGATGGAAATTATAGCCCGCCGTTATAAAGAATGAAACTTTGAGCAGCCCAACCAGCCCTGAAACTTCTTGTACAGTTGGATTCAAGACATGTCTGATAGCGTATAACCACAAAAAAAAGGAAATAATATACAGAAGGCTGTAAGCTACTTTACTTCACCAGATCATTCTATATCATTCAAAACACAAACTAATGATCTTTCAATGGAAATTATAGCCCACGGCTGTGCAGCATCAAATTTTGAGCAAGCCAACCAATCTAAAGTATTGCAAAGACATAGGAGTATATGACGCAAGGGAAAATGCTTTCGATGGAAATTATAGCCCACAGCTGTAAGAAGAAGGAAAATGCATTGAAGGTTTTGAGGGAGAACTGAGTAAATTCAACAAAATAGGAAGCAAGGGTCTTTGAACATTAGATTGTAGTTTGCAGACTGGTTCAAAATGAGAAATGGAGCCATTATGTTTGTAATCTTTTCAATAGAAACTGAAACAAAACTCTATCAGGGGTTTGAATATCTTTTTCATTGATTATTTCACCAGAGTTCAACTCTTTTGTTTGTAATTATGTCACCAGAGTTCAACATTATTGACACAAAACAAGGGTTTTCCATAGACACTACACCCGTGTATCAATATACACCAGGTGCAAATCCACCAATTGGTACCACAGTAAACGTGCATAGCTGAAACCTTGAAAAGGAAAATCTACACTAATCATTGTTTCCTTTGTTCCAGATGATATTAGGATGTTTGAAGTTGAATTGCCACATCAATCTTTTTTTTTTTTTTTTGAATTACCTGATACATCTGGTAGTCAGTAGTAGTTTATAGTTTTATCCATGGTAATACTAGTAGTTCACATTATATTTCAGCCACAAGACAAACTCACAACAGTTCCCTCCAATAGAGATACAAGCCTACAACACCAAGTCACTAACTAGAATTGTTAGGCTTCTCACAGAAGCTACAGATGACCTCTAATTCTTAAATCAAGGAGACCAATTGAATTCATTTTATCTTGCAAGTGTTTGCTTCATATTGTACAGATAATACTTTTTTATCTGCTTCTTTTTGTTAGTTTTTCTCCCTAATGCCAATCATATACATAATTATTGGAAAGAGGATGAAACAGGATGAATGGAAAGTATTCCTTACTTCGAAAACAACAATTCCAAGAGCAACCCACTTTAAAATGCTCCAATGCTCCTTTAGAAAGCCAAAAAGCTTATGAAATTCTCCAGTATTATCCTTTGGGAGTTCCTGAACAAGTGCACAGTGCAAAGAAAGTAGGGCATTCACCAACTGTACCATATCATGCTTCAAAACTTAGCAATCAGCGATGTAGAACTTACATGTTCCCAGTTGTGGTTAAAGAACATGAAAGCAGCACAACCAAGCTCTACAAGTATCAGTAGCATCACCAACAAAGCATACTGAGTTATTTGTCAAGGTATACAATAAAATCATCAATAGCAAATTAGCAAAAAACATAAATTTACACAGAAACTGTAAGCCTAATATAGTGTATATTCTAAACAATGGCTGCAAACATGGATCTTGATGTTCCTTCTTCATTATTCTGTTTTACTTTCTCCTTCTTTCTTCCTACGACTGGTTCCAGCAAGGGAACCGTCATGCTTGAAAACCAAAAAATGAACATCAAATGTTCCTTCAGCGATATAATATTATAATATGACTTTAAGTAAGATGATAGAGACATCATCAATAGGATACACAACTAAGGCAGCAACTACTCCGTGCTGATGCTCCAATACAACCAAAACACGAGATGATAAAAAGAACAACTCCAACACCAACAAAAGTGCATAAAAACCTGCATGATATATTGAAGAAACTAGTGAGGTAAATGATCAGAAAAATATTATAGAAGGCATACTATATTTGCATTTTAATTGCAAAAAAATACAAATGTGTAAAGAGAGCAACCAGAAAAAAGTACTTCCTAGCAGAAGCGTTGCCCAACATAGCATCCATTAAATCAGCCAAGATCTTCTATATCACTCATATTTGTATCTTTTGTATCCCCTTCACGTGATTGGTGGGTCTTATATTGTTTATTATTTTTCTCGTAAAACACTAATATTTTAATACCTATTTATTTAGCTTCATCCAATCACTTGAGAGGGATAAATGTAACAGTGTTACGGAAGATCTTGATTGCCATTAAATATATCAGTGTTGCTCTTTTGTAACTGAGATCATTATTATCCTCCTGGAATCAGATATTTGTGGAACAAAAGAAAGGGCCGCTAAAGTGCCAAGATTTTGAACTTAAAAAAACACTAATTTTAACAAAAGACAAGTGGCAAATATACTCCAAAATTGAACGGAACCTACAGCGTTGTAGACAACTATACGAAATTCAACACCACCGCCAGTCCATGCCAAAGAATAAGAACAACAACAAAAAATGACTTAAGAGCATCATGAAAAGAGAAACTTCGCCGATGAAATGAAAATTTTCAGCTAGAAAACGATCATGCAATGTTTGTGTTAAAGAAACGCATGTAGAAATATATAACTTTGGCAAAACTTAATCATTTTCTCAACATCAAAATCAATCAACAGTTGTAATCACAGTGATATACTTGCATATGTTAACACATCCCAAGCTAGAATAAATCCAGGTCAGTTTGTAAATGTAAACAGATTTAACAATGGCATAAGTGATAAACTAATACAATGAATACAAGGAACTATACCAAGCTGAATATATGTCATCCCAGATACTGCTGGACATTTTGACCATTGCAAGGAAGGGACGTCCAAGCTGACTTAAATCCTCCTCACTGCTCAGAGGTACCACTGGAACCGAATTCAATGAAGTCGACTGATTATACTCGACGAATAAGTAGATCCCATACCCCACCATTGCCAATCCAGCGAGAGTCATCAGAAAATTGAGAAGCTTCAAGATGCATTCTAAGAATCCACGGTAAGCCATTTCCGGTGGTTAAAGCTTCAAGATGTCGTTCAACTTCAGCACAGTCTCGAAATTTTTTAGCTTAACAGCATTAATAAGACACTAGAAATTTCATGTCTATGAAAGTTAATGTAAATTTAACAGCACGGAAAATCAAATCATCTGACAATTAAAGACGACAGGGACACCCGAAACAAACATCGCGGCAACATTGGAAGATGATAGCGACAACTATAAGCTAAGGAGAAATTAGAGGAATAGGACAACGGATTATGGAAATACCAACTCAAAAATAGAAATGTTTGATCAATCAAAACGGAATGTAGTCCGATTATCCGATAAATTTGACTGCAACAGATACGTAGATCAATATGACATGGACAAAATTAGTGGAGCGAGAAAGAATAAGAGTCTAGGGATGATCACGGACAAATGCTCGGATTCGCAATCTGAGAAAGTAAAATGGAATTAGGGGATGGTATTAGAAATTCTTACCGGAAGTTTAGGCCGAAACTCCGATTGCCGTGCGGTCGAGGAGGGCAATTGCAGAGAGAGAATGATGGGAGAATTTGAAACCCGCTTGATTCGAGCGTGTGTTTGGGTCTATGACTCTATAGACTAGAGTCTCTAATTCTCTATTGGTTATGGCTTCGAAATCGCCGGTTCAATCTCTAAAATAATGAACCGAACCTAACCTGCTGGAACCCAAAATTGCCTTCTTTTTTTTTTTTTGAGTCAGTTTCACAGGCAATAGATCCCCATTCCTTGTCCCGCGCCAGATCCAAAGCCCAAAGCAAGGCCTCTCCCTCCGCTGTTTCAACTGAAGAAGCTCCCTGAAGACGCTTAGCTCCTGCAAACAGCACCTCCCCCACCTAATTTCGAGCAATAACCCCGACCGCACACCTAGAGCTGTCAAAAGTTGGCCCGACCTGACCTGGCCCCGAAAATTTTGAAAAAGAGAATCCCCGAAACCGACCCGCTTGAAACTGATTTAATCCGAAGGAATTTATGACCCGAAGTAACCCGACCCGAATGACCCGATCAACCCGATAGCCCGAAGTAACCCGACCCGAAATAACCCGATAGCCCGAAGTAACCCGACCCGAAGTAACCCGGCCCAAAGTAACCCGACCCGAATGACCCGGTAGCCCAAAGTAACCCGACCTTAAATGACTCGATAACCCCGTAAATTTATACAAATAGGGTATTTTAGATTACAATGATACTTTTGAGTTAAATTGATAATTATTTACATGATTTATTAAGAGAATAAATAGATAAAATTTTACCTAGAAATATGATAATTTAAAAAATAAGTTAATCATACACCGACTATTTTGATGCATACATCGATTATACAAATTCGGGTATCCGGATATTTTAGACTCGGATATCCGAAAATTCGGGTATCCGGATATATAAGAGTTATGAATATCCGATATTTTGAGTAAATCCGGATGTTTAAAATTATAATGTGTGTGGATATCCGATTATTTTGTACAATATAAAAAATTATTAATGTAAAATTTAAGAATATATACTTTTTGAAATTATAATGTATTCGGGTATCCGAATGTTTAATATTATACTTTTTGAAAATTTAACTACGAGTCGGTGTCGCGTAATAACTATAATTTTTAGGAATAGACATTTTAAAGATAATTTTTATTTATTTACTATATTGTCTATATATACATAAATAAATAATATATATTAAATAATCCATATCCATACAATAACTATAAGTATATGATGACATTCTTCAACTCTCACACGATAAATGTAATAAATGTAATGTAACGACGATTTTAACTCATTAGAATAACTTTTGATTTTAACTTATGGTTTACTAATAACTCATTAACCCATAATATAAATTTATAATATAAGTATATAATTACATATTACATAATACGTACATATTACATAATCCATAACATAAGTCGGATATCCAGATCCGGTTAAAGTCATTTCAATCAAACGAAAGTCGGTTAATCTAATCAAACGAAATATCTAATCATTAGATATTTCGATCAAACGAATCAGTCGGATATCCATATCTGGTTAAATTCATACTCAATCAAACACATCGGGCTAAAACCATTCCGATCAAGCATATATGTGGATCATTAGATGTTTTGATCAGACGGATCAGTCGGATATCCATATCCGGTTAAATTCATATGCAATCAAACAGATCGGGCTAAAACCATTCCGATAAATTGATTAAACATCTATGTGGATAATTACCCGATCCGACTAAAATTGTTTTTAGATACCATATTTTCGAATATGGATCAAATAGATCGACCGAATTCCACGGATTATTATCCGATTCAACAAAAGGTGATAGATTTTATTTTACATTTTATAACAAACAAAATAGGAAAAGCATATATGGATCAAATGGATTGATTAGTCGGTCATATTAGATATTTTGATCAGACGGATCAGTCGGATATTCATATCCGGTTAAATTCATATTCAATCAAATAGATCGGGTTAAAATCATTCCGATCAGACATTTATGTGGATAATTATCCGATCCGACTAAAGTCGTTTTTAGATACCATATTTTCGAATATGGATCAAATAGTCCACCGAAGTCCACGGATTATTATCCGATTCGGCAAATCATTATTGTTATTATTATTTATTACGCATGTCTTTGATTTACTATTACATTTTTATAAAGAAAATAAACACTAATAAACCATCAAAAGTCTAAAACAAGTAAACAACACAAACCCGAACATAAATTGACTTCAATCAAGATGTTAGGCAACCCGATCCGGTTTCGACCGAACCCGAACATAAATTGACCCGAATCAAGATGTTACGCAAACCGATCTGGTTTCGACCCAACCCAAACATAAAAATGATCCGATTCCAACCCGATTGACCCGTATTAACCCGATAATTAATACCTGACCCAAACCGGCCCGACCCGAAACAAACCGATAAAAATGTGAGCTTGTTTTAACCCGACCCGTTTCAACACGTGCCTGTTATAACCGACCCGTCCCCTTACGACCCAAGAACCGAGACTACCCGATAACCCGTTTCAACCCGAACAAATGATACCCGACCTAAACCGACCCGACCCGAAACAACCAAGCCTTTTTTGACCCGACCCGTTTCAACCCGAGCTTGTTAGGACCCGACCCGTTGGACACCTCTTCGCACACCTCCCATCATCCTTCACTGATGCGTCACATTTCAGCTTTATAACACCTCCCACCGGTCGAGACCATCTGGCCCTATCCATAATAGGGAGAGTGATTGTTGATTCATTCCTTCCAGTTTCGAGAAACTCCACCATAAATACGTTAATCTCTATAATAAGTTCCTTAGCATGTATGTGTTCTCCTTCTTTAGCATGTATGTGTTGTCTTTGAAAAATACGTAAGTTACGTGCTCTCCAAATCATCCACATAAAAACAATTCCCTTATGTACCTGATACCTCATCTCGGGAAGCAGCAGCTCTAGCCTTGTCAAACCACCATTTAACCGAAGGCGCAGATCAACCTCACCTGTAGAAAGCCGGAAGATCTTTCCACACAACATTTATCCTCGGACAATTGAAGAGAGCCTGCAAAGACGTCTCCAACTGTCCACATGAGTCACACTAGGGATCAATATCAACCCTGCGGTCACACAACCTAGCTTTACATGGGAGAATATCCACACAAGCTGTAAGAGCCTTAGTCTTTTGGAGTTGAGACCCCTTAGCCGCCCATGCGGGTTAGTGGAGCCGCCCCTGCGGCTTGCGCAGTGTTCCGCCCCTGCGGCCAAGAATTTCCGCCCTTGCGGTTTCCTGCGGTTGCAGCCGACTTTGTTGACTCTTGACTCGTGCTTTACTCTCTTTCCTTTCCTTCTTTCTTAGCCTTTCCCTTGGCTTGCTGAGCAAGGTTTTTATCTTCATTCTCCAGCTTCTCACGTTCTTCTTTCCCTCCTTTTCTTCCTTTGATCTTGTTCTTGCTTCTCCTTGGTTTGGAAGAGTTTTGTGTGGCCTTGTTGAGGTTGATGTTGTATGTTGTTGTTGCTGAGCTTGGGAGCCAGCTGAAGTGGTTGTGTTGAGCTCTTCCTCCTGTGTAGAATCCCAGCAGTATGTAAGCTCCATTCTTCTTTTTCTCTTCTTTCTTTCTTTGATTCCATCTTCCTTAGCTTAGGATTAGAGTATTGAATGTATATTGATGTTAGAATGTGTATGTATATGTATGTGTTTGGATATGGAATGGAGAAGACGTGATTTGATCACGTGAAGAGTAGAAGAGAAATCGTGAGTCTACGTTCTGCAGTGTCGCCGCCCCTGCGCCTCAGCGTAGCCGCCCTCGCGGGACCCTTGTCACCGCACCCACGCCTCAGTGCCGCCGCCCCAGCGGCCATTGTCACAGCGCCCGCGCCAGTGTGCCTTCGCGCCTGCGCCTGCTGCCTTTCCGCCCCTGCGTCTTTCCGTTCCGCATGTGCGTCTTATACATGATCTACTTAGAGTAGTAGTGATCCTTTCCTTTCCTAGTATGAGCGGGTTAGTAGAATGCTAAGTATGTGTATGAGGATAGAATGATGATGAGTATGATATCTATATGTCGGTCATGGCTTTGAGGTTTAGTTGATTATCGAGGTTATAAGTTGGATATGATCCTTATGGATTCTTTGGGTCTAGGTGTGACCCCTTTGATTGATAGGAGATTTGATATCTCGTTATGCCTTGTTTTTAGGCAGTGTTGTCCTCCAGTTTGGAGTTGATCGGGTTTGAGACTACTTCGAGGTTGAGGTAAGTCCATAGGACTTACTTAGCTACCATCCTTATATTGGATGTATGCATGAGTGGTGTGTGGTATATGCTTGATAGCATGCGTTATTGGTTATTACCGTCCTATGGTATATTGATTGCCCATTGTAGGGCCGTGATAACTTGCCCTTTCATCCCGCTGGGAGTCTGGGAGGTTCTCTGTATGCAGGCCAGACCTGGTAAACGGTTCGGGCACTCTCCATTCCCATAGAGTACACGGGAAGGTGTTCCAGACACCACTCCAGCCGGCTATTGGACCTAGAGGCGGTGATTATATATTCCTCGTGTCACCTATGTTCATATTCATATAAATACGATTTGAGTGTTGGACGTTATAAAGATAATTAACTGGGTAAATGTGTGATAGCATGATGATGTGTTTATTATTCCCTGATGTGTGTTTGTGCTTATGCATCTTCTATATATATGTGTTTGGTTAGCTAACGGTTTTATACCGTGTTGTAGATCCTTTGCAGGTTAGGAGAGCTGCAGAGTGATCCAGATGGGGTGATCCACTGAGGGCTCCGTACACTGGGTTGAGAGGGTTATGGGGTTTTTGTATGTACAATTATATGTTTTGATTGTACTCAGCGGTACCTTGTATAAACCTTTTGATTTATATATTACAGTTTTATGTTTTGGTTTTAATCTATCGGTGCCTTGTTGTAAGATCCAGTGAACTTGTTGTCAGGCTAGGGTCAGGATCCATTGTGAGATCCTAGCCCAGTAGCGCCTCGAGTCCTACGGATTCGGGGTGTTACAAAGTTGGTATCAGAGCCTTAGGTTGACAACAATGACACTTGCAATCTGCGATAAAGGTCGAATTGATAAATAAACAGAACCCGAAAGGGGTTTGACTTTTCAAAAGGTTTTGGTTTTTAAATGAGTACAAATGTTTTGGGATAGCGTGTACGAGAAGCCATCACCCCTCTGAAGATCTTGACAGTATAGATATATATAGATATTATGTTGTGCTTGACTTTATATATATCTATACATATGGCATATATATAGCCTTCTAAGTTAGGTATATATCCTCTGCAGATGGTTCGGACTAGAGCCTTACCTACGGTTGGACGAGGTAGGGGTAGACTCACGAGGATGTTGCTGAGAGTGTTGTTCATGAGACTGGGAACGGTGCAGCTGAGAGACAGGGATCACAGAGAGTCCAGTCAGATGACTCGGATCGTGTCTCCATGGGAGGATCAGAGTTTCGTGAGTATATTAGACGAGTAGAGGAGGCTGCCAGAGCAGGTAGAAGTGCCCCTGATCTGCCAGCACGGGAGGGATCATCTGAGAGATCCAATGGAGTTACTCAGGTGCCAGCTGTACATGCACATCCTGCTGAGACTGCTCGGGTTCAGAAGGAGTATCGAGGGCCTAAACTAGACACTTGGTTGAAGGCATTTCACCAGATGGGTGTACCCCCTTTCTCTGGGAAGGTGGGGTTAGAGGTAGAGCTATGGATCGGACATGTAGACTCAGCTCTGGAGTCTATTAGATCTCAAGCAGATATGCATATAGAGTTGGTGCAGACTCTGTTCAAAGACTTGGCACAACACTGGTGGAGATCTGTACGGGGTCAGGTTAACAGTTATTACCAGATGAGGACTATGATTAGAGAGCGTTTCTGCCCTGCCTCACTGAGGAGGGAGAAACTGCGAGATTTTATCGAGGTTGGATTTGAGAATGTACCAGTCTCAGAGGCTATCAAGAGGTTCTAGGAGGAGCTGGTTTTGCTGGGTCCAGCTGCACCTCCTGCAGATCAGCATGTATATCTTTTCTCCCGACGACTGAAGGATGCTACCCGGACTTACATGGCAGGGTTTCACTGTGAGACCTTGATGGATTATCAGGACAGAGCTTCCGATTATGAGAGGGAGCGAGTTGGGCAGATGAGAGCTTCTCAGACCGGAGGGTCTGAGAAGAGACAGCGTACTGGGCAGACCAGTGGTATTGGTGGAGCTGCTAGTGTTGGGCGAGGCTAGAGACGCCAGAGTTACCCCTCATTTGCACCGGTTGCAGATAAGGGAATACAATGCTTCAACTGCAGTGAGTATGGACATATGAGATCAGAGTGTACGAGGGCGCAGGTGACTTGCTTCACTTGTGGCAGACCCGGTCATAGAGCTACCTTTTGTAGACGGGGTAGAGCTTCATCCCAGCAGGGTTCTTCTCCTGCTAGTGTAGCGGAAGGTGGGCAGAGACCACCTCAGCAGTAGCAAACTCAGGGACAACAGAGATTCTCAAACCGTCCTACGACTCAAGGATCTGCTCCTGGGCCGAGTAGAGGCAGAGGTCGTGGTGGGAGTACCACGGACACCAGAGGAGCTCAGGGTAGAGTTTTTGAGCTGAGGAGTGCAGAGGAGCCAGTTTCACCGACTGCTACAGGTACCATTCTGATTCATGGTTTACCTGTTAGAGTCTTATTTGATACTGGAGCTACGCATTCTTTTATATCTGATGCATGTGTTGAGCGTCTGAGCCTAGATACGACTGAGGGGATACCCTTTAGTATAGGGTTACCCGATGGTATTAGGGTCAGAGGTACCCGTGAGATTCATGATTGTCCCATTTCTGTAGGGACTCGTGTATTGCTTGTTGACTTCTTTGTCATGCCATTAGTGCATGAAGAAGTCATTTTAGGTATGGATTGGATGGATAGACATCAGGCGGTATTAGATGTAGGTAGGAGGACTGTTACCCTCTCTACCGAGTTAGGTCAGATAGAGGTTTTCCGAGGTTGGGACCTTGGAAAATCAGGCATGGTTAATTATTAGTGCGATACGGGCAGCGAGATTGATTGCACAAGGTTGTGAGGCCTTCTGGTGTTATGCCATGAATGAGGGGGAGAGTCCAGCTTTAGAGGATATCCCAGTGGTTTGTGAGTTTGCAGATGTATTCGCTGAGCCGTTCAGTTTGCCGCCTCAGAGGAGTGTGGACTTTGGTATAGAGTTGGAGCCTCGTACGAGACCGATCTCGAAGGCCCTATACCGGATGGTGCCTGTCGAGATGTTGAAGCTAAAGAAACAACTCGAGGAGTTGGCTGAGAAGGGTTTTATCCGCCCTAGCGTATCCCCATGGGGAGCACCTGTCCTCTTCGTACGGAAGGACGGATCGCTGAGATTGTGTATTGATTACAGAGAACTGAACAAGGTGACCATCAAAAACAAGTATCCATTGCCTCGTATTGATGACTTGTTAGATCAGCTTCAGGGAGCGACAATATTCTCCAGGATTGACCTGCGTTCAGGGTATCACCAGCTGAGGGTGAGAGAGCAAGATGTGCACAAGATAACCTTCTGGACCAGATATGGACACTACGAGTTTGTAGTGATGCCATTTGGGCTTACGAATGCCCCAGCAGTTTTCATGGAGTTGATGAACAACATATTCATCGACTTCCTGGATCAGTTTGTGGTAGTCTTCATAGATGATATTCTGGTGTACTCTCGCAGCAGAGAGGAGCATGCAGGACAGCTGAGGACTGTGTTACAGGTTTTACGGGATAGAGAACTTTATGCTAAGTTCTCTAAGTGCGAGTTCTGGATGCCAGAGGTAGCATTCCTGGGTCATGTTGTTTTAGCCGAGAGATCAAGGTGGATCCGGCAAAGATAGAGTCAGTAGTAGCCTGGACGACACCGACGAACGTCAAGGAAGTACGTAGCTTTCTTGTCCTAGCCGGGTATTACCGACGCTTTGTGGAGGGATTTTCTGTGATTGCCCGTCCACTGACGAGTCTGCTGAGGAAGACTACCAGATTTGTATGGTCTGATCAGTGTATGCAGAGTTTTGAGGAGCTGAAGAGACGTCTGACTTCTGCTCCTATTTTGGCGCAGCCAGTAGGTACAGAGGATTTTGTGGTTTACAGTGATGCATCCAAGTTGGGCTTCGGATGTGTATTGATGCAGCGGGACCGAGTGATTGCATATGCGTCTAGACAGCTGAAGACATATGAGGAGAACTACCCGACTCATGATCTGGAGTTGGCAGCGGTAGTTCATGCACTGAAGATCTGGAGACATTACCTGTATGGTGCTACATGTCAGATCTTCACAGACCATAAGAGTATGAAGTACATTTTCACGCAGCGAGAATTGAATAACCGCCAGCGTAGGTGACTTGAGCTGATCAAGGAATTTGATTTGGAGATTCTGTATAATCCGGGGAAGGCGAATGTTGTCGTTGACGCCCTGAGCAGGAAGACGCCGCGAGAGCAGACGATTACGAGGCTGACAGTCCATCATCAGTTATAGAGAGACCTGGTCTGGTTAGAGTTGGACATCTAGTTTCCTGATGAGGATGTCCAACTGAGTACTCTAGAGGTTTTCCCTGATTTGTTGGGTGAGATTCAACAGAAGCAAGGGACCTGCCCGACACTGATGAGGATCCGAGAGAGGATGTCTCGGGATGAGGCACCACAGTTCCTTCTAGGAGCAGATGGAGTGTTGAGACGCCGCGGTCGCGTCTGTGTACCCGCTGATGCGGATCTACGCTAGAGGATATTACAGGAGGCTCACTGTACGCCTTATTCAGTGCACCCAGGTACGAGTAAGATGTACCAAGACTTGAGACATTCATATTGGTGGGGAGGGCTGAAGCCCGATGAGGCCAGATTTGTGGCCCGGTGTGCGATCTGTTAGCAGGTCAAGATCGAGCATGGCATACCTGGAGGTGAACTCCATCCACTGCATGTACCACAGAGGAAGTGGGAGGATGTCACCATGGACTTTGTTACTGGCCTGAGACCGAGCAGGAGTTTTGATGCCATCTGGGTTATAGTGGACAGACTGACGAAGACGGCACGTTTTATCCCTATCCGGGAAACGTGGCCAGTGAGAAGATTAGCAGAGGAGTACACTAGACAGATAGTGAGACTCCATGGTGTACCGAGGACGATCGTCTCAGACAGAGATGGACGATTTACCTCGAGGTTCTGGCAGCAGATTCAGACTGCCCTGGGGACGAGTTTTCACTTCACTACTGCGTTCCATCCTCAGACAGATGGTCAGTCAGAGAGGACCATTCAGACATTGGAGGATATGTTGCGATCTTGTGTGTTGGATTGGGGACAAGTGTGGACGGATCATCTTCCACTAGTTGAGTTCTTGTACAACAACAGCTGGCATGCATCTATTGGGATGGCCCCATATGAGGCACTGTATGGACAGAGATGTCATACTCCGTTATGCTGGGATGAGCAGAGCAGTGTTAGTGGTTTGACACCTGATCAGATTCAGGATGATGTGGCTCGTGTAGCACTGATTAGAGAGCGGATGCTGACTGCACATAGCCTTTGATCAGAAGTCTTATGCAGATAGGAGACGTAGGCTCCTAGAGTTCAGAGTGGGAGCCCATGTGTGGCTGAGAGTGTCTCCGACATGAGGTGTTAGACGCTTTGGCATTAAGGGAAAGTTGAGCCCCCGATATGTCGGACCGTTCGAGATTCTGAACCGACTTGGGAGTGCAACATACAGATTAGCTTTGCCTCCGAGATTAGAGGGTGTTCACCCTGTGTTTCACGTGTCTCAGCTGAGGGAGTATATATCATATCCGAGACACATTGTGAGTTATGATGATTTGGTGGTGGAACCGGATCACACTTTTTTTGAGCACCCGATTGCAGTCCTAGAACGAGGTATGAGACGCCTGCGTTCGAAGGACATTCCTATGCTGAGGATACAGTGGTCGAGACGAGGACCTAATGAGGCTACATGGGAGACTGAGGATAGTATTCAGAGAAACTATCAAGAGTTCTATGTCGAGATAGATGTACCAGTAGTATCGACGAGTAGATCTTGGTACTATCTTGGTGAGTGTTATGCTTATGTGCTTATATGCTATGATGTGTTTATTTTCGTACTAGCTATGATGTGATTTGTGATCTTATTAGATCTTGTTGTGCTAGTACGATTACTATTTATAGCTGGAGATGGCTCTTTCCTCCATGCAATTGAGATATGATTAGGTTTTAGCTGGAGATGGTTATTCCTCCATGCTATTTTGTTGGACATAGTGTTGTTGGAGATGTTTTTCCTCCATACCCTTCTGTTATGTGATGTTGATACGGCTAGAGATTGTTTTCCTCTATGCCTCGTGATGTGATTATGGTTTGACTAGAGATGGTTTTCCTCTATGCCTTGGATAGTGATTTTGTTGTTGGAAATGATGATTTCCTCCATGCTCGAGTTTGAGGTTATAGAGAGAGTTGTACCTCGGCTTAGGAGTCCGAGTGGTTTGAGGATTTCTACAAGTTTCGGGACAAAACTTGTTTTTAGGGGGGGGGGGGGGGTGAGATGTAAGAGCCTTAGTCTTTTGGAGCTGAGACCCCTTAGCCGCCCCTGTGGGTTAGTGGAGCCGCCCCTGCGGCCAGGAATTTCCGCCCTTGCGGTTTCCTGCGGCTGCAGCCGACTTTGTTGACTCTTGACCCGTGCTTTACTCTCTTTCCTTTCCTTCTTTCTTAGTCTTTCCCTTGGCTTGCTGAGCAAGGGTTTCATCTTCATTCTCCAACTTCTTCTCACGTTCTTCTTTCCCTCCTTTCCTTCCTTTGATCTTGTTCTTGCTTCTCCTTGGTTTTGAAGAGTTTTGTGTGGCTTTGTTGAGGTTGATGTTGTATGTTGTATGTTGTTGTTGCTAAGCTTGGGAGCTAGCTGAAGTGGTTGTGTTGAGCTCTTCCTCCTGTGTAGAATCCCAGCAGTAGGTAAGCTCCATTCTTTTTCTTCTCTTCTTTCTTTCTTTGATTCCATCTTCCTTAGCTTAGGATTAGATGTATTGAATGTATATTGATGTTAGAATGTGTATGTATATGTATGTGTTTGGATATGGAATGGAGAAGACGTGATTTGATCACGTGAAGAGTGGAAGAGAAATCGGGAGTCTACGTTCTGCAGCGTCGCCGCCCCTGCGACTCAGCGTAGCCGCTCTCGCGGGACCCTTGTCACCGCACCCACGCCTCAGTGCCTCCGCCCCCGCGGCCACGGTCACAGCGCCCGTGCCAGTGTGCCTTCGCGCCTGCGCCTGCTGCCTTTCCGCCCCTGCGTCTTTCCGTTCCGCATGTGCGACTTATACAAGATCTACTTAGAGTAGTAGTGATCCTTTCCTTTCCTAGTATGAGCGGGTTAGTAGCATGCTAGGTATGTGTATGAGGATAGAATGATGATGAGTATGATATCTATATGCCGGTTATGGCTTTGAGGTTTAGTTGATTATCGAGGTTATAAGTTGGATATGATCCTTATGGATCCGTTGGGTCTAGGTGTGACCCCTTTGATTGATAGGAGATTTGATATCTCGTTATACCTTGTTTTTAGGCAGTGTTGTCCTCCAGTTTGGAGTTGATCGGGTTTGAGACTACTTCGAGGTTGAGGTAAGTCCATAGGACTTACTTAGCTACCATCCTTATATTGGATGTATGCTTGAGTGGTGTGTGGTATATGCTTGATAACATGCGTTATTGGTTATTAGCATCCTATGGTATATTGATTGCCCATTTTAGGGCCGTGATAACTTGCCCTTTCATCCCGCTGGGAGTCTGGGAGGTTCTCTATAGGCAGGCCAGACTTGGTAAACGGTTCGGGCACTCTCCATTCTCATAGGGTACACGGGAAGGTGTTCCATGCACCACTCCAGCTGACTATTGGACCTAGAGGCGGGAATTATATATTCCTCGTGTCACCTATGTTCATATTCATATATATACGATTTGAGTGTTGGACTTTATAAAGATAATTAACCGGATAAATGTGTGATAGCATGATGATGTGTTTATTATTCCCTGATGTGTGTTTGTGCTTATGCATCTTCTATATATATGTGTTTGGTTAGCTAACGGTTTTATACTGTGTTGTAGATCCTTTGCAGGTTAGGAGAGTTGCAGAGTGATCCAGATGGGCTGATCCACTGAGGGCTCCGTACACTGGGTTGCGAGGGTTATGGGGTTTTTGTATGTACAATTATATGTTTTGATTGTACTCAGCGGTACTTTGTATAAACCTTTTGATTTATATATTACAATTTTATGTTTTGGTTTTAATCTATCGGTGCCTTGTTGTAAGATCCAGTGATTTTGTTGTCAGGCTAGGGTCAGGATCCATTGTGAGATCCTAGCCTAGTAGCGTCTCGAGTCCTACGGATTTGGGGTGTTACACAAGCCCTCAATGCAAAATTGTTGATGTATGGAACAATTTTAATTTTCCAGAGATCCCTCCAAAGACTGAAGTTCCTCGAGGCAGGGTTAGAAGTAGCTGAGCATTCAACCGAATCCATAGTTTGTAAAGAACAGTGGTATGCCGTTTTAACCGTGAACAGACCGTTATTCGAAAAAAACCAGAAAGGCTCATCAACAATATCATGACTAACTAAAGGAATCCGAAGGATTTCCTTGTAATCATCCTCACAAAGATTAGTTCGAAGGATGTCCTCGTTCCAACTACAAGAATACCAATCAATCAAATCAATAACACGGAGGTTGGGGTCGGCATTCACCGGTTCGCAGATTGGCCGAAACAGTCGAGGTGTAGGGATCCACGGGTCCTTCCAAACCGATAAGGTAGCCCCTTTGCCGACGCTCTAACACAGACCTTTAACAAGAGTTTCCCTTCCTTTCAAAATACTCCGCCAAGTATATGTGGGATTATATCCTACATTCGCCTCTAAAAAAAATCCCGTTTGGATAATATTTTGCTTTAAGAAGTTTAGCACTTATTGATTCCAGATTGGTAATAAGTCTACGTCCTTGCTTCGTGAGAAAATCCAAATTGAAAGCCTTCATGTCCCTAAAGCCCATTCCTCCTCTATCCTTAGAGATGCACATCCGTATCCATCCTATCCAATGGATCTTACGCTTTCCCTCAGTAGAACCCCACCAAAACTTACTCATCATTTGTTCAATATCCAAACAGACACCCATAGGCATCTCAAAGCAAGACATGGTATAAGAGGGAATCGCTTGCACTACCACCTTCAGCAGAACTACCTTCTTTGATCTCCTGACTATAGTGGGAAGATTAAGATACTTTTCATGTCTATTGACCTCTTTAACTCCAACAATTCTTAGAATATCTGCTTTAAGGTTACTTCCACGTTCCTACTAAATGAATTTTAGATTTTGCGAAGTTGACTTGTTGACCTAAAACAGCTCCATAGGCATGGAGGATATTAACAACTTCATTGCTCTGTATACAAGATGCCTTCGCAAAAATCACACTGTCATCAGCAAAAAAAAGAAGAGAGATTCTAGGTGCCGACGGAGCAATCTTAATTCCCTATAGGATGCCCCGTTCCTCAATCCCTTTAATAAGATTCGTTAATCCTTCTGCACAAATAAGGAATAAGAAAGGAGAGAGAGAATCACTTTGCCGCATACCTCTATGAGGAGGAAAAGTGGGAGTCGGAATACCATCAATCAAGACTGAAAACGAAACAGACTTTACACATCTCATAACAAGGCCAATCCATCTTTCATCAAAACCCATAGCCTTCATGCAAATCTCAAGGTAACTCCATTCCACCGTATCATAAGCCTTCACCATGTCCAACTTAAGTGCCATATATCCCTGCTTACCATCTTTCAATTTCATATAATGAAAGAGCTCAAAAGCAGCAATCACATTATCAATAATAAGGTGCCCACACACAAAAGCACTTTGAGAAATAAATATAATACTATCAAGACATTTATTAAGCCTATTTGCGAGGAGCTTTGAGAAAATTTTATAAATGACATTACATAGGCTTATAGGTCTCAAATCTTTCATATGACTAGAATTAGAGACCTTCGGGATCAGCGAGATGAAAGTATGATTACAAGTTGGAGGGAAAGAGGCACCATCAAAAAAGTTTGAAATAAGATGTGTAATGTCCTCACCAATAATATGACAATGCCTTTGATAGAAGAGCGCCGAAAGCCCATCCGGACCCGGAGATTTCGTAGGGTGCATGTCAAAAAGAGCCCGTTTAATCTCCTCCATCGTGCAGGATTTTAACTAGCTCACTGTTATATGCCGGTTTTACCTTCCTGAAGCTCGACATAGAAGGTAGCAGAGAAGAGTCTAAATCCGCCTGAAAGAGTTGTGTGAAGTAGTCAACAACCATATTAGATTTCCCCGTAATTGACCTCCAAGTCAGACCTCTATCATCAATGAGTTTAGCAATCCGGTTTCGCTTTCTCTGACCATTTGCATTTTGATGGAAAAAAGCCATGTTAAGGTCTCCACACTTGAACTCGTTCGCTTTTGCACCACGTTGATGTCATAAAAATTCTTCCTTTCTCATAAGATCCTTCTCAACTCCCTCCAAACGCCTGCGTTCAACCTTCTCATTATCCATTCCCTTACTGTGAATGTCACGCAACTCTTTCCTTACCAAATTAAGCTCAACCCCAATGTGTCCGAATGTCCATTTGCCCAGTCTTTCAAGTCGGAACAACATCGATCAATCTTTCCCTCAATACCTTCCTCGACCCTGCTGCTCCCTGGGTTGCACCAGGCATTACGAACCACCATCTCACACTCCTCATTAGTCGTCCACAATGCCTCAAACCTAAATGGTTTCCTCCCTCCACGGACGACTCCCTGTTGCTCCATGGCATTGCAATCCAGAAATAAGGGGGATAGATCAAACATTGCACGAGCCACGAGGGAGATGAAAAACTTTAGCAAATGGTATTCCATCCATCCAGTGATTTGTCGCGAAAGCCCAATCAATTCGTTCCTGAATAAAACTCGGCCCAACATGTCCATTGTTCCACTTTTAAACCGGTTTTTATTCTACATCGGAAACCGGTTTCATTTAAAGCGGATTTTAAATAAAACACATGCCTACTACACCCTTAATATTTCTTCAAATTAAAATTTTATTTTCCTTTCATTCACATTTTCTAAATTTTAAAACGAATAACTTAAAATTTAAATTCTTCTAGTTTTGTACTCGTGGCTTGCACTGGTATTTATAATATAATTATATACATAAAGAGATATATATTGTTATATGTGTATATTATTAGTTAAAATTAGTTAAAGATAAAATTATATTTATGTTAACAAATATGTACGAACCAATTTATCATGTAATTATGACTACATCTAAGTGTATTATCAAGCCAAGAGTAGAGTGTTCATTGTATTTGTGTGATAGAACGTACAATTAAAACTTGACAGTTAAAAGTAATAAAAAAAATCTATGCAGTTAAAAAATATTCATAAAAAATAATACAAGCTAACAATAAAATGGTGCACATATATTAGATACTCATTTCTTTATCCATTATCGTAACAAAATTATGATCATTTGCGAGAAAGCCTGATTCTAAACATACATCACTAAAATGGTGCACATATAGAAGTTATTTCAGCTTTTAAAAAAATTCATTATTTTATAAAATATAATTAACTTCCAATCATCTGCATTGTACGAACGATGTTAAAGTAAATATACACTAAAGCTGAAGTAATTTCTATCATGCGTCGAGTCAGGAATAATTTAAGACTTATTGTCGATTAATTCTTATCTATATACCTACTAAAGTAGATGACGTTTATGTCGACGTGACGGCCTCACAATTTTTCTCTAAATGATTTTCTTTACTAAATCATTAATTAAATGAATAAATCTTTTTTTTTATACTAAAACTAGATTTTAGAAAGTAACAGTTATGGTTATCCTTGTAACATAATATAAAGATTGACTAATTAAAAAATAGTAAACTTATGGGATAATCACATAGCTAAAAACTTCTCAAATGATATATTTTCTAACATAAAACTTGTGGAAGAAGTCTATTGTAACTCTACTTTACTTTCCGCCCTATATATGGATTACCTATTATGGCTGATTAATCAATCTCTCTTATTCATGTAAGTAAAAAGTTTTTTTTTTGTTATTACAGGTAAATATTTAATCGCTTCATCTTGAAAAGTAAAATTTTCTATCGTGTTGTCTCCTTAAAGTGTTCTCATAATCATTTGATTTTAAAGGGTTCAACACAATCAAGTGTCGGTGACAAAATAGTAGTTTTATGCTATCACTTCATTGTGTAATATAAATTTTTATTGATATTTATGTTATTGCAAATAAGATTTTTTTTCATATATGTTTATATTGAACCAGTTATATACATTGACGGTATTGTTTGATTTATATCATCATCATATGCAACATCACAAGTTTCAAATCATTTATTAACAAATACTCATACAAGACACAAGCTATGAACTAGTTTCCACTAAATGTATGAAAACGGTCGTGATATCACTGCCCAACGTTGTCGTGTTACTGGGAGGCCTCTGCAACCAGTCCACACCGGTATAAGGTGAGGTGCATCGGATTCATTCCGGTTGGTAAACGGGGACAGAAGCGAAGGCCGGGAGACCTTCGTGCCACACAATAAGTTGAACAATTAGATTAAATCACCTAAATGAAGATACTAATATTGTTGAGCATGAGCATGTTGTTTGTTTACTTTTCCGCATAGTGTGTGGTTTTGCTATAGTATACTCATTAATGCATAAAATTGTTAACTAATAATTTTTACCATCGTTGTTAGACCTTGCAGGTTAGGTAGTTGTTGAGGGATCCGGATCGCGATGGTCAGCCGAGTTTCCGTATTTGTTAGTTGGGTGTTGGGTTTATTTTGTGACGAAACTCATGTTTTTTATTTGGATTCTTTCACGTATATTTGGTCGAATGAATTATATTTATTTTCTTCTATGATATTTTATTTACTAAAGGTTTTTATTCAGTTTTTTTATTTGTGTCTTGTTCTAAGATCCGGTGAAATTGTTGTCAGGTTAGATCGGGACCCATTGTGAGGTCCTAACAACTAACATTTCGAGTTTCTTATAATTTAGGATATTACATTTGGCTAAATTCAAGTATAACTATTTTTAGTATTAAATTAATATAGGTTGTGTGGGTAGTTTACCTAATTACTTTTATAGTTTTATTTTTAAAAAATCATTCACGATTTACTTAATATAAGGTAGCACTCTATCAAAATTTACCTAATTAATTTATTGTGATTTAAAAAAAACACGTTTTTGTTCACCTAATTTATTTTTATAGGTTTCTAACATAAAAATTATATACTTTTTTTAAAAAAAATTTGTAGTTAATATCAGGCACTAAACTAGTTTGTATTAAAATGGTTAATTAATTTCTATTTATTGTTATTCATCAAACTTTTTGTTTTATCCATGTCTATTTTTATTTCTTATAACACCTAATTTTAATATGTATTAAGACTTGTCCGATTATTAGAATGATCATGATTATAAGATATTATGTACTTAGAATATTACAAGAATAATTACAATTACATTTAACCTATAATGATCTTAATAATGGTGACTTTATTAGGTTTTTAGGTATCAGTCTTATCATAAAAACAATATTTATGCAACCAAAAATTAACACAATCGACAATGTCCTTTTGGGCACAAAGTTGTACAAGCTTTTGTACGTCTTTCTTGCCTAACCATCACATGCATAATGTGCATTGCCCTCCTCAGTTTACATCCTACAACATGACAACTTTATACCTACACATGTTAAAAGCTGATCTCACACTACATCTAAAGTTTATCCATCTAAATATAATTTATATTTTATAACACAATAAGTAAAAATAATATGTTTTATAAATAATTTTATATTCACATACATCGGTGCTAAAAGAACAAATATGTACTACACTCATGTCGATAAAATATAACTTCTATAACTTCTTATTTTTAAATGTTAAAATTATTTATATTCAGACACACATAGGATGATAAATTAGGCATTTATATTAGATATGTTGAATATAATTAACTTTAGACCTACCATATAATTTATTTAATCGCTTATATTTTATTATCGATCGCTTTACCACAAATAATCTCAAATTCTCAATCACTTTTATAGAGGTAAATTATAATATAAGGTTTTCGTTATAAATTATTAGAACTCCAACTATCTTACGGAAAAATTTGGAATTAACTTGAATATTGTTTATTTTATAATTCTATACTTAAAAATTTTGATATAAATTTTTTTTCATATTTAAATTTATTATTGGTTAATTTATTAATTTGACATTTAAAAAACACAATCCCACATTAGTCAATCTTTTCAAAAATAAAAATAATTTATTAATTTGACATTTAAAAAACACAATCCCACATTATATCTATAAAATAATTTTATCTGCTGATAAACATTAACTTTGTACATATTTATCTTAATTAAAAAAAATCATAATTTATATGTATAAACTTACTGAAATAGTATATTCATAATACTTTAATTGATCGGATTCAAGTTTCTTAAAGTTCAAAATTTTATGATTTTATCTCTAAAGTTTAATTTAGCTTTATTTTAATAATTGTTTAGATTATTATTAACAATATAAATAAAATTGTGTAACATAATTTTATTTATTAAGAATAATTAATGTATTTTATAATTCAGATGAAAATATAATTATGTTTTTAGAATTAATATGACAGTCAGAAAATTAAAAACTGAAATTATATTCTTAAATTTAACGTTACCGAGAAAATGAAAGTTATTTTAGGAGAAAAATACTGTTTAAATATTTTCATTTTGACTATATACCCATCAACAATCATCTTGCGAAGCGAACCTTCTTCTCTAGAATATTTCACATATTATATTTTCTTTGTACCATAATTGTTCTTCTGCATGGCTGGCGGATCTCAAGCTCGAATCTATTTTTCAAACCATCAACTTCCACCTCTAAGCCATATTATGGTGCCTCTGCTCACTTTTCCTTACATGGTTTCGCCCTCTCAATCGGCATCTTCACTTCTTTCCTTTTTAAAATCATAGATTCGGGTATTTTCCTCTTTCCTAACAAAACCATGTTGCTTATAAGTTACAATCACATACCAAATACTACTATTCCATAGCTATTAGCCGCTGATTTGTGTAATCATCAATCATCATCCATTTTCAAAACATCTGGTAACAGGAGTTTGGTTTGTTGTACGATATTGGGCATCTCTAATTGGTTGGTAAACTTCAATTTCAATTGGTTACAATTTATGTGGTTGCTGCTAGTTTTAATCGTACACTGATTTGCTTTAATTTTATCATCTAATTTTTATTTTATAGCTAATGTCTAGCTCTATGCAAGTAATTAGGTATACACAGTAGTGGAAAGTATTTTGGCTATCAATCTCAAAAGTGTTTGCTCTATTTTGATAGAGTTTTATATGTCTGTGGGGTTTTACCTCTTTTGGGTTCTCTTGTTTGGAATTTGGATGTTAGGGTTTCCTAACTCATGCAGATGCTGAATTGTTTTTTGGCGCAAGTGGGTATATGCTGATTGTTCTTGTTACTGTTGAAGTTTCATCCATTGGAATATAAGATATTTGCCTTTTCTTCTTCTTGTGGCTGTAGTGATTTGAAAGTGACTGGCCAAAATCTAAATACACCTAATTCATGAAAGCAATGGTCCTCCCATGACAAATTGATGTTGAGAAAATTGTTAAGTGTGTTCTGAAAATGACCTTTCATTTGTTTTACTAATTATTGGGTATGGAGATTTTGGTGGGGAACTGGGGAGAATTCTCAGTTTTTAGTGATTTTTAATCTATATAATTGCTATTGATTTCTCTCTTTGCTACTATACAGACGTGTGCATGATAAGTATGAATTTTCTTCTTTTTTTCACTTTTAATGCAAGTTGGAGCAGGCTTATTTTGCCTCTTAAGCATTTCAGCCTGACCTTTCCTTGTTATGCCCCGTCTGTTTGTTTTTTTGTGGTATGGTTCTTCCTTGAGTTTGGCGCCATAGAAACCGAACCTTACAATTCTGGCCATCAAATTGCCTTATTTTGGTTTACATATAGTCACTTATCACTACAGTGGTTGTTCACACATATGCTTTCGTTTTCCAATTTGCAGATCCTGACGTGTACTTATTGTGCTGTATTTCTTTATCAGTATCTGTTCCTTGGTTTTTGTAATTTCAAATCCTAGAATGGGAGCGAGAAGAGGCAAGCGATCAGAGGTACAGTTTCTTCAAGATTTGAATCAGACGACCGCCTTATTAGTTCTTTTGTATGCTTAATTTGATCTTCTAACTGTCTTTTTTTCTTATAGGCCTTCTGGCCATCTTTGGTGATGAAAAAATGGCTGAACATGAAGCCGCAGGTGCATGATTTCAGTGAGGATGACTTTGATACTGAGACTGAGAGTGAAGACGATGGTATTTCATGTCATTTACTTAATGAGTCCATGTAAATGTTCATTTTGCTTCTATACCTTAGTTTTGCCTCCTCCTTTTACAGTGAGTTCTGTTAAAGACGCTGGATTGAGTGCAGATGAGGATCACACTTGTAAAAATCAAGGACAACAATCCCAGTTAGCAACTCAAATAACAGGTAATGCAGAAAAGGATTTCATCCTTTCCCTACTGTTTTGATCTTCGTCTTTCCTTTTTGCTTCTAAAAATTCAACCATACAAAACCAATGAACATTAAACAGAACCATTTGTTTTAAACTCTTAGAACCTAGAGCAATGTTATTTTTACTGATCAGCTTATATCTGATTGTTATTATTTTTTTAGTTTTTTTTGTGCATGCTTGATGACAGTTTAGTCTGTTATTGTTCAGATGTTGATTCTAGAAGCTACCAACTGAGACACAAAAGAGGAAAATCCGAGACTCTCCGTGTTCAACACACCAGCACCAAGGATGTGAGGTTAGCTCGTAAGTTCTTTTGTTATATGGTTTATGCTTCACAGAAGGAGTGATTCTTGAGACGGTTGAACTGAATGATAAATTATTGATTTTCACGTTTTCAGGGTGACAGTAGGCACTTGGAATGTAGCTGGAAGGATTCCAGATAAACATTTGGAGATAGACGACTGGCTTTGCATGAATGAACCAGCAGATATTTATGTTCTTGGGTAAACACTGACATAATATATATGTTTTAATTTTTAGCTTTGAAATTTTTTTTTTTCAAATTTGTTTCAGAGTTGTGAACCAATACTCTGTATATTATCATTGTCTTTTTCTTTTCTGTTTCATGAGTTTTTCCTGTGCTACCTTTTATGGTTTACACTTATCCATCACTGTGACGATGTAGTTTTAGTCTTTTATTTAGTTATGCCGTATATGTAATGAGAACTAACCTTCATTCAATCGTTTATCTGCTTTGTAGTAGTTAGTTCGATCTCCTTTAGGTACCCTAATATATTAACTGATCTATATTTACTTCCTAGTGCAAAAGGTCATTTTCTAGATGGTTTATTATGAGAATTGTCATCAATTTATGTTTTTTAATCTTTTAAATTCCACTAATTGGTTGTAAAGGCGGTGACAATTAGTAAGTGATTAAAATGATGAAAAAATTAGTAAAAAGTGATACTTTTTAGTTAGTTATTACTTTTATTTAAAAATTATGTTGAACTTTAAATGCCTTGGATAATTGATTGGCAGACTAACCGTTAGCCCTTTTCTGTCTAGAAGTGGTCCTTTATTTGAATAGTTTGTAGCTTATATGACCAACTCTTTGACACTTCTGTGTGTGTATAAACATATATATATATATATATATATATATATTAGTTTGTCTTTTAAATTTTGTTATCTTCCATCATAGTAATTCTTGGCTTCTTTCTCCAGCTTCCAGGAAGTGGTTCCACTGAATGCTGGAAATGTACTAGGAGCAGAGGACATCACACCAATTAGAAAATGGGAGGCGACAATACGTAGAACATTGAATGGAAACCCTGAACCAGAATCAAATTACACAAGCTACAGTGCTCCAATTATGAGGACAACTTCTATTGCTGATGTTTTGGTGGATAGCGAGTTGATCACTGAAGATTCAGCATGTACAAGAGCAGGTTTTTGCACTGATAGATTGGATATTGTCAATGAGTTAGATTGGCATGATCACCTCTTAGATAAACCTCAAGTTGTGTCTTCTAATCTGAAACTACGTCGGGTTATGAGCAGCTCAGGAAGATGTGGATTTGAATGGATGGAGAATCCTCTTATTTGCAGCTCTCCTTTCACATCAAATGATTGTTTGGTTAAAAGATCATATAATAGCTCTGGAAATCTACAGTCATTTCATTCTGATGAGCAAGAAAGGATTGAGCCACTTGAAGATCTTTCAGATGCTTCTGATGAATTCTTTAAAGATGTCAAATCTCGGCCCAAGTATGTTCGGATTGTTAGCAAGCAGATGGTTGGGATATATGTTTCGGTTTGGGTACGCAGAAAGTTGAGACGGCATATAAATAACATGAAAGTGTCTCCTGTTGGAGTTGGTCTAATGGGCTATATGGGTAATAAGGTAAAACATAAAATGTATATCCTCATTCTTGTAATTTAACATAATTTTATTAGTCGACTTACTTATTCTAGGTTCATCTGTGTAGGGGTCAGTTTCGGTTAGCATGTCACTTTATCAATCGCGGCTGTGCTTTGTTTGCTCTCATCTGGCATCTGGCCATAAGGATGGTTATGAGCATAGACGTAATGCAAATGTTGATGAAATCTTGAAGCGAACACAGTTCACTTCTGTGCTTGATAACACTGATGAACCATGCACGATTCCTTCTCATGAGTAAGCATTTGATTTTAGATTAATTGAATTTGACATATTTTTGAATGGATCATCTCCTTACAGATACAGTTGATTCATTATCATCTATGTGGTTTTTTATTCATCCCATGGCTTACTACATAGTAAAAGGTGACTGAATTTCTTGTGAACAGTCACATATTCTGGTTTGGCGATTTGAATTATCGTCTCAACATGTCAGATGTAGAGACAAGGAAGCTTGTGAATAGCAAAAATTGGGACATGCTCATCAACAGTGATCAGGTAAAATCTACATAAGAAAAAGAGAAATTTTGGATGGTGCCCTTTATTTTTGACTTTTCTTATGCCCAAGGGTTTTTCATTTTCCAGAGGGTGCCTTGAGTTTTAGACTTTTCCGGGTTATACCCTCTACCATTCATAAATTAACATTTATTAACATTTTTAGGTTTATAAGTTATTCATTCAAGAAATTATATATAACTTTAAAATGACTATTAACAATAACTAACAAATGTTAATTATCTTTTTCTCCTTAAAATGTTAACTTATGAATTATGAATAATATAAGAATATAATATGGAAAAATCTAAAACTGAGGGCACCATCCAGAAACTAAAAAATTGTTGGGTTTAATCTGAAAAAGTCAAAAGTACAAAGGTACTATCCGAAATTTTCCAAAGAAAAACTAAACCTGCAGACCCAAGTTTGAATTTACCTCCATCTTTAGAGTTTACTATTTCTCTATAAAAATCCAAACTTTGGTATAACCTGAAATGTAACCCAAAAAACTCAGCGTTGCCTAGATTACATGAAACAGAGATTCTTACTGCTGTATTTGATGGATATGGTGAGTTTGCAGCTAGTGAAAGAGCTTCTGAGTGGACATGTATTTGATGGATGGAAAGAAGGGCCAATTGACTTTCCGCCCACTTACAAGTACGAGATTAACTCGGATAGGTACGTTGGAGAAGACCCGAAAGAAGGGGAGAAGAAGAGATCTCCAGCTTGGTATGTCTGAATTCCAATACAAATATGCTTTCCAATTAAAATCATATAGGATTGAGATCTTCAGCTTATTTCTCAAAGGATTGTGTACCACAGGTGTGATCGGATACTATGGTCAGGTAAGGGAATAAAACAACAATACTATAGAACTGCAGATATAAGGATGTCCGATCACCGGCCTGTAAGTTCCATGTTCTCAGTTGAAATTGAAGCAGTGGATCAGCAAAAGCTTCATAGAACTGTCAACTTTAATTGTGCAGCTGTGCATCCTGATGTCTTCTGTGACGAGGGCGTGAACTTGTAAGTTTGTGAATTGCAACTGTTCGACTGAGAACCCGTATCTGTCTTATGCAGGTGAACTAGATATGAACACTAGGGAAAAACTGATCAAGAAGTCTCATTGGTGTGTATTGTATACAATACTTGTAGCATAATAGTTTCTGTTCTTGTTTTTAATACTTTGGGAGTTTTGATTTCATGTTTTAGTTGTCAAAAAGTAGAGTATACAAAAGCTAGATATGCTTGTTTGGAATGAAGCTTCTAATGGTTGTGCTTCAAAGAAGAACTTGAGGAACTATGTAAAATATTTTTGATTTATTAATTTTTTCACTATGTAATTTTTTTTCCTTACTAATAAGTAGTAAATTGTCATGTGTTTTGTCCAAGACACTCATGTTGCTCCTTGTATTGACTATAACAATATCATCTCCATGTTTGATGGTTCTTGCATTGTCTAATGAACCTGCATTGTACGATGAACAACATTCATCGCCTTCGGACACATTGGAGAAATGTTTGGAGTCAATACTGGGCGTTTTTTCGTAATTGTAGGGTTCAACTCAATCATTTATCTATATCTCATTCTCCCTTATCTCGTGATTGTTGTGAGGCCATAGAAGTAGCAAAGAGAAAAATGTGTGAAGAATGAACTCGAGTTTTGGAGGTATTCCTCCAAAATTACCAAGACATTCCGCCACTAAAGTCTTCCCTAACCCCGACATTGTCACCTTATACTCCGCGTTTTGGAGGCAATTCACCGGTAGTACGTGTCACCTCCAATCCCGGGTTTTGGAGGTATCACACCAACACCATCACAAACTATTTCAATTTCTATATGCATTACACCAACATTGCCACATCTTACTATGGGTTTTAAGGACACTCCACCGACATTAACACCTTCTCTTCTTAGTTTTAAGGACTTCTCACCAACAATATCTTATACAAAAGGGCTTGTACTTATTTCATCACCAACCACAAGTCCATCGAGGTGGTTTTATGAGGAATTTCTTTCACACCACGTTCCACTAGTGAGTAGTTTTTTTGTTTTGTTTTTTTATAGCTTTTTATTTAACAAATTTAACTTTTTGTTATCATAATTTAAGAAAAAGTTGTAGTCGAACGAATTGATGCTCATATATTGTTGCTATGCAACAAATTTTTATTAATGGAGTAAGTTATATGATTTATTTGCATTTTGCATTTTTTTATATGAAACATATGTTTTTTTATATTATTAGTTTAGAATTTATTCGGGTTAAAGCACACTTTAGACTTGTAAAAACATGTAAGCTCTTAATAATACTCAATATTTTAGCCCTCAATCCCCCAAAAGATTGGTTCTGGCTAGGACTAGGATTTGGTTTCCGTAAAAGGAACATGAGAATCGATAGAAAAGTGGGAAAGATGATGAATATGAATTTTCGGAAGAACTTCACGGGATTTTCTAATTCCGTAATTAACATCAAATAAACTTATATAACTTAAAATCTCCAATTAAAAGTTTTTCTCTCACTAATAACTTAACTTACTCGATTTGATCTAAATCAAATCGATTGTGAAAATTTCAAAATCCGGCTATTATAGTCATATTGATGATCTAGATGCTTTGACTTCAGGGAGGATGCAATTCCGATGCATTTAGCACCTAAAAAGCATGAAACACAGATAAGCTAAGGTAGATATCGATATATAGATAGTGACACTTTTCCATACGAAAATGTATATGTGAGATGGAAATGAGGTTATGAAATGCATGAAAACATAAGGAAAAATATGACACTTTTGACACTCATCGATTGTCTTTATTTTGCTAAGACATATCGATCAACCAATTGGAGATAAGTTTGGTGATCAATCGAACAAATGTATTATGTTGGGTTATCCTGTTAGACAAAAAGGTTAGACAAAAAGATTACAGAGTTTATGATTTGCTTACTCACAAAGTCTTCATATGTAGAGATATTATTTTTAGGGAATTTGTTTTCCTATTTCAGCATGCGAGTACAAATTCTCTTGATATTCCTATTACTTCTACTTTACCTCTAGTAAATCCCGTTGTTGATGATTTCTTGAGTCTAGCTACGGTACCTGCAACATCCACCGATGATTCTACTTATGATTTCTCGTGAGAATGATGTTATTGGCACAAGCACTTCTCCACGTGTTCCTTCTGTTGACTCTATTCCATATGCTACTTCTCCTATTGTGGGGACACAAGCAACTACATTACCTTATGTTGCACCTATAAGGTCTACAAGGCATAAACAAGCTTCTCATCATTTACAAGATTATATTTGTCACATTACTTCAAATGATTCCCTCATTCTTTCTTTGCTTCTCAACACCTTGATTTACATGCATATTCCTCGGATTATATTGCTTCTCTTTTTAGGGCTCGTTTGGTATCGCTAGGAATCATTCCCGGTAACGGAATGATTCTGAATCAATAAAAAACTATGTTTGTTTAGAGGTCTTTTTACACATGAAAGTAATCAAATCATTTTCATTTCCATTCCTTCCCCTTAACCGGTTCCATTCCGTTTCCATTCCAGCACTCCAACCAAACGGGCACTAAATGTTCTTGCTACTAAAGAACCTTCATCCTATGCTCAAGCCAGGGATGACCCCAAGTGGATAGAAGCCATTAATCAGGAAATTCCAGCTATGGAAACCAATCAAACTTGGACAATTACTACTCTCCCTCTTGAACAAGCTATTATTGGTTCAAAATGGGTGTATAAGGTGAAATTCAAACCTGATGGATTTGTTGAAGATACAAGGCTCACTTGGTAGCTAAAGGCATACTCAAGTTGAAGGCAAGGACTACAAATTCACTTTCTCTCCCGTTGTAAAGTTTGCTATTGTTAGAACATTGATTGTAGTGGCCACTGCTCAACATTAGCCTATTTTTCAAATAGATATCAACAATGTGTTTCTTCATGGGTTTATTGATGAAGATGTGTATATGTCACCTCCATCTGGTTACACAAAGACCTTGCCAGGTCATGTATGTAAATTGAGAAGATCCATATATCGTCTAAAGCAAGCTTCCAGACAATGCAATATTGAGCTTATCCAATTTCTCTATAAGCTAGGATATGAACATTCTCACAATGATTACTCTTTGTTCTTTAAGAAACACAATGGTTTAATTGTCTTTCCCTCATATATGTCGATGATCTCCTCTTCACTGGGATTGATCTCTTAACTATTTCTAACACAAAAAATACTCTTAAAAAAACGTTTACCAACAAAGATCTTGGTGAAATAAGTTTTTTTTCCTGGGTTTGGAGGTTGCTCGATCTCCAAAGGTACCATCTTGAACTAGAGAAAGTATATCTTGGACATACTTCAAGATCTTAAAATAGAAACCTGTAAAGTGACCAAATTTCCTTTGCAATGGGGCTTAAAGTTGTCTATTGAAGAGGGTGATGTTTGTCAAGATCCAGAAAGCCTACAACAGGCTTGTGGAAAAACTTCTCTATCTTAATCTTACTCGTCCAAACCTTTCTTATGATGTTCAACATCTCAGTCAATTTGTCCATTGCCCTCGCCTTCCTCATGTGCAAGCTGTTCTTCATGTCGTGAGATATATCAGGGATAAACTCAATTAGAGTTTATTTTATTATGCTGATTTTAATCTTTTGTTACATGGTTATTTTGATGTTGATTGGGGTGCTTGTTCTTTCACTGCACAATCTTATATGGGTTATTGCATGTTCCTTGGCCAACAGTGAAGGAAAAACCGTATCTAATTCATTTGTTGAGTTAGAATATAGAAGCATGTCCAAGGCCAACAATGAACTTGTTTGGCTTCATGCCCTTCTCACATATTTTCAGATCCAATATCCTATTCTAGTTTCACTACATTGTGACAATCGAGCTGCTCATTATATAGCTTCCAATCTTGTCTTTTACGAGCTGACGAAGCATTTGAATATTGATTGTCATTACGTCAGAGAAAAGGTCACTTTGGGGTTCATCAAAACCTCTCACATCAACTCTCAACAACAACTTGCTGGCTCACTAAGCATCTTGGTGAAGCTCAACATTGTTATCTTTCCTTCAAGTTGGGCCTTAATGATTCTCCTGCAAGTCCAACTTGAGAAGATATACAGAGTTATATGTCCGGTTTACTAGTTTAACCTAACCTGGTTAATCTCACTTTACTCCTTTTAATATAAATAAGAAAACAATACAAGGGTTAGTTAAGAGTTGTAGATTCTCTTCTTTGATACTCAGAATAATCTCTCTTTGTAACAAACTCTTTATCTCTATCTTGAGTAAAGTCTTCATTCATGTTCGAGACTGATTGGATTGAATTCTTCTCAATTGCACGTCTTCAAACTAACAATTAATTATTCTAAGTAAATGGGAGATATGAAAGAGAAGGAAGATAAAATATATTTTTTTAATTTTTTTGTAAATATTAAAAAGATAAAAGAAAGTAATGGTTGTGTTATAAAAATATAAAAGGAAAGCGATGTAATAAAACATAAATCACCATTATAAATTTATAATGAATTAAAGTAAAACCATGTATATGAATGTCATAAATATAATATTGATCAATGAATATTAATTGCAGGTAACTATCAAATATCGCATTTTAAAAAACAAAAAAGATCAAGAAAAGTCACGCTTTTTGCGGAGACCTAGAAAAAAGATACAAAGACCGGTAATTTATGTCATAGTTAGGAATTATCAAAGTATAAAGTAGGTATCCTCATTTAAACCAAGTTTTATTTTAATCTATATATCTATACTAAACGAAAAAGCTATATACACGAAGTTGGTTTTACTAACGTAAAATTCGAGCGCAATCCGGTAGCGCTCAACGGGCACCGGCGCCAGGAGCCGACGCTCTTTTTTTTTTCCTGAAATTTTTTTTAAAAAAAATGGGCGCCGGCTCATGGCTTCGGCGCCCATATTGAGTTTTTTTTTTTCAATATTTATTTATTTATTTAAGTTTTGTAGTAAACTTAGTAACCAAAATTTATCTCTATTTTTTTTTGTAAATCTCATCCAAATAATACTCTTCAATCCTATAAATTTTCTCTACCAAATAAATCCAAAGTGACTTACATTATTTTGTACAGGCCAACACCGGGATGGGAAAATTTTTTGGCTCCGGCGCCATAATCTATTTCAATTCGATTTAATTTTTTGTATAAAGCTCAATGTTCATCCACAATGATCGTTTTGAATCCCATAAACTCCCTCTATCACGGTTTAAGTCATACTTTACGGAAAAAGAGAAATTTATAAATTGAAAAAGTCAGTTATATAATTTTTTTCGTTGCCAAAACATTTGTTCATAAACTTCGGACATCATCAACCAACGTTTAGTTTTGTTTTTTTTCCTTCTGAAAAAAAACTAGGCGCCGGCGCCCAAATCTGAAAAAAAAAGTAAAAAAAATATATGGACGCCGGCGCCATTAGACAACGCTCAAGCTAGGCGCCGGCGCCTTGCGATTGTTTTCGACAACAAATAATTTGAAGTTCGTATATATAACATGCCCCATACTAAAACAAACAATAATGCTAATGTCACAACCTCACAATTTTTCTCACAATATTTTTTTTACTAAATCGTAATTCAGCCATGAAATTCTTTTTACTAAAACACGTTTTACTAAAATCTAGCAAAAACTAAAATTATGCAAGTTATCATTAACGAAAACCGATCAAATCTAAATTAATCGTATTTATCTGCCGATAGATAGGATTTCACTTTTCGGTGGAGATTTATAGTTTTTGGAGAAGAAGTTTTAGTTATTAAGTTGTTTAATTGAAATACTGCTTAAATTTTTGTCCATTGTTTGCATATATATGAGTACATATAAGAGGGAGACTCTCACCCCAAAATCGATTCCATATGTGCAGTTCACTTATTTTTCGTTTACATTCCTTCCTACCGGAACAACAAGTATATCTTTAAAATGACTTTAAACTATAAATAGAAAATAAAATTGATATTTTATTATTTAAAATATTAACTTATGAATGATATAAAGGTAAATTTTAGATAAATATAAAGCTCAAGGTAAAATCCTACCCGAAAATTAAAAAAATCTTGAAGTGTTTGATACGTTGTTAGAATGATTTAGGTAATAAAATGACTTAAGCCTCCCCCATATATGAAAATCAAAATTTTCCATAATTTTAAAATCCCTCATTTCTGAAGACCTTCCAATTCTTGTTTCGAATTTTTAATTAACAAGGTATGATATGACTTATTTGAATATTGAGTTTAGTTTGTATGAGAATTGTTCCAAATGAGGCATTAAAAATATGGGATTAATATGGAATTTTAGACAGTTTAATAAAATAAAATCCGAAAGGAAGGGAGAAGAAGAGAATGTCAACTTGTTGAGTAGAAATTTAGTTTATTTAAAATCTTATAATTATCTTAGCGTAAAAGTGTAAATTGTACATAATTAACTTTTTAATTAACATCAAATAGGATGAGATTATATATATATATATATATATATATATATATATATATATATATATATATATATATATATATATTTGTATGGAATAAAAATTATAATAGTCGTGCTTCAAAAATCAAAATATAGGAATTTGGTATCCTGAAATCTAATGATTACCAAATTGAGGAATTTTCTTGTGTTTGGTTTGAATTTCTTCTCATAAATAATTTCACATTAAAACTGTTAAGTTCCTATTTGACCACAAGATTAGCTAATATTTAATTAATGGACCTTATTAATTAATCAGAATTTAAATCAAGTGTGCTTAATCCTCTTTACTTTACACGATCGTTACTAGTTGAACAAATTAAAAGTTTTATTTATACAATACGTAAGTTTCTCTTTGACCACTTTAAATTTTTTATTAACCTCAAGTAACTTATTCTAAGAGATTCATATATAAAGAGAATATCTTTTCACAAAAATACACATTCAAACAACATCATAAAGCACGATGGGAGAAGTGAAATCAAACCTTCTGCTTCTTCTCCTTCTTGCATTGATATTCACAATTTCATCTCCAAGCTTGTTAGTTATGGCCGAATCCAATGACCCTAGATTATACTTTGAAAAACATTCAAAGCCTCCTCGCCTTTCAAAGAAATGTTGGGTGGCCATAAACCATGTGTACAACATATATGTTGTAGAACTTGACCATTTGCTCATATCTCGTTTTCACTTCTCTCGTGCATGTTGTGAGGCCATAGAAGAAGCAAGGAGTGAATGTTTGTACTATGAATTCGATCACTTTAGCTACATTCCTCAATTTCCGTCCTTACATTCCTCTTGTAGTAAGCATTTTTCTCGACGTTCACCATCACGTGGTGGCAAAGACATAACTCCAACACCTTCCCCACAAAGCACTGGAAGTGGTTCATCGACTCCATTGTCTTCCCCTCCACAAGTCATTGGAGTGATTCCACCTTCATCTTCTCCTCCAGCACACGGTTCGGGTTTGGTCTCACCAATAGTGTCACCTCCTACCCAATTTTTGGTGGTAGTTCACCAACATCGTCACCTCCTACTCCGAGTTTTGGAGGTATCCCACCAGCTTTACCACCTCTTACCTCGGTTTGGGAAGGAGTTCCTCCTGTAATGTCACCTTCTACTCCTAGTGTTACAATCACTCCACCAATTGTGTCACCTCCACTCCCGAGCTTTGGAGGATTTTCAACAACACCGTCACCAACGGTTTCAATTTCTACGGGCATTCCACCAGCATTGTCACCTCTTACTCCGGGTTTTAAGGACACTCCACCAACATCAACACCTTCTCCTCTTAGTTTTGGCGATGTCTCACCGATAATATCTCCTATAAAAGGGTTTGTACCTGTTTCATCACCAACCACAGGTCCATCAAGGTGTTTTTGTGTTCCACCTTCTCCACCTTCTCCTCCACCTTCGATTAGTTTATAGGAATTTCTTCACGCCGCCTTCCACTATTGAGTAGAACAAAATTTTTTAGAGCTCTTTATTTAACAAATTTAACTTTTGTTATCATAACCTAAGAAAAAGTAGTAGCTATAATAAATTGATGTATATTGTTGTTATGCAAAAATTTTTATTAGTAAGGAAGTTATATGATTTATTTGTATTTTCATTTTGTTTTTAGTTTTATATGAAACATACTCTTTTTTTATTTAATGATTTTGGATATAATTCGGGTGAAAGAGCAATTCACACATTTATGAAGACGGAGGTTCTTAAAAATGGTCAAAATTTAGTCCTTATTCTCCTTTAAAATAACAAGAAAAAACAGCAGTACTCTATTCTCTTTACGCTTTCTTATGACATCTTACTCGTATACTTCACTAACCCATCGTTCCGCTCTTCTCTTTCTCGACGACGTGTTTTCATTTTTTTCAACTGAAGGTCTATAATCCGTTCCTCTCCTTAATTGAGAAGAGATATCGCTCTCTTATCTATCTATGTGAATTTTGTAAAACCCCAAAATTTCAGAACTCGGTGTAATGAACGTTGATCAATAAATATTAATTGCAAGTAACTATCAAATATCGCATTTAGAAAATCAAAAAAGACCAAGAAATGTCATATTTTTCGCGGAAGATCTAGAAAAAAGGTATAAAGACCGGTACTTTATGTCATAGTTAGGAATTTTCAAAGTATAAAGTAAGTATCATCCTTTAAACCAAGTTTAATTTTAATCTATATATCTAACTAAATCGTAATTCAGCCATAAAATCCTTTTTATTAAAACACTTCTTTACTACAATCTAGCATAAACTAAAATTATGCAGATTATCGTTAACGTAAATCGATAAAATCTAAACTACTCGTATTTATTTGCCAATAGATAGGATCTCACTTTCCGGTTGAGATTTATAACTTTCGGAAAAGAAGTTTTAGTTATTAATTACTACAAAATAATCATTATACCTCGGACGTCTTATTTACGAGTATAAAAGTGATAAAATTAAACAAATACTTCGTAATAGTTTGCGCCTGACATATTAGTAAAAATATTAGGGAAAGTACCGCGAGTATAATTATATATGGGGTATATCATTATATGTATGGTAGCAAAGACTAATCCCTCATGGACCGGTTCACCTATTCACTAAATTCAGCTGAATCCCAACCTTACACCCGACCGTTTATAATTGACTCCGTCTTCCCTCTTACACCTAAACTCAAGCGTCTTGCATCCGTTTCTCATCGGTCAAGATCTTCTGTATCATTCTTTTATCCTTTGTATTTCTATTACGTGATTGATGAAATTTGTATTGTTTTTTATTTTTCTCATAAAACACTAAAACTTTAATCTATTATTCTTTTGAAGCACTAAAACTTTAATCCTTATTTATTTAGCCTCAACCACAATCACGTAATAGGAATACATGTATCAGTAATACATATATACTATTCGGTCTCTTGTACCTAAACTCAAACCAAGATGATGATTCATTGGCCGTCTCTCATACCTAAACTCAAGCTATTGTCATCTGTAATTCTCTTTATCCTATCTTACTCTATGCATCCCACTCTGCTGTATCACCGACGATGTCTTCACAACATACAAAAGTACCGACTCCGACATCAAGTTACGTAAAAAGCTCCTCTACCTTGAGAGCCTTGACGTCGACCCCCTCAAGACCATCGATAGAAACCCTAATTTCCAAATGTCTCCACCCGCGGACCTTAAATTTGTAGAGATTTGCCTCTCGTCCATGGGATTCTACGTTGGGAGTTCTACCAAATCTTCGACAGATATCCTCAGCTACTCTTCCTGCGTAAATGGAGTTCATTGGGAGACGAGGTTAAAATTCCTTCTATTGATATCTGGAGGAGAATTTGATGTTCACGCTCTTCTTGCTGCAGAATTGGAGTTTATCGGAAGACATGAGACTTGCAAGATGAGAATGTGACTGCTGAATCATCCTTGTCAAGATAGGAAGGCATAATTGGTCCAACGAAGCTTGGAAGAATTATCCTTTCTTTACTGGAATTGGGGCAAATATTTGTTGCTAAACAACTCCAACAGGAGATTTCTCAAAGAAATGTGGCTATGGTTTTAAATTTGTTGATGTTTCACTAAAACTTGCAAAGTTGTCAATGCCTCCTCATCAATGTTCTAAAGGGCCTTAGAGGCAACCTAGGCGCTAGGCGTAGTATGTCTAGGCGCCTGATTGATTTTTTTTAAAATAATATCTAAATTTTATTAAATATAAAAAATAACTTGGTTAGTGAGTTAATTAGTCAATAGTTTAAAAATAACAAACAAACAAGAAAGAATTAGAAGATTAGCAACAACAACATAACAGACTTGAAGAGAGAAGTAGCTCAGAGAATAGCCGTTTGTGTTGTGGTTGTGGGAAAGTCAGAAGACTAAGAACTCATAAGATAAGGTGTTAGGTAGGGAAGTAGTCACGGAGGGTATATATATTTAAAGGGAAGAACAGAAGAAGGAATTTTAGTTCTAAATCTATTAGGAAAGTGCATTTAAAATATAAATATATAGTAATAACTAATTTATAATGCCTATTTGATAGCTTTTAATATTTAGATTATTTTTCTGATAATTTATTTCTTTTAAATAATATATTGATATGATTTGTTTTTATCAAAAAAATAATCTACTTGAATTAAAAGATATATTTCTACAATTCTGCAACAAAACTTTATCTTTTGGAACTGCTGAATATTTTTATAAAAACAAATTCAGGCGGTGCACCTGACTACGTCTGGGTGGCGCCTAATCACAAGGGTTGAGCCTGAGGATCCTTAGACGCCGGACCCTTGGCGCCTGCCTAGGTGTGCCTTTTAGAACACGTACTGCGCGCTTCTCAAATAACATCTTTGTCTCTCCTAGATAAGGATTTGTGCTCAGTATTTCAGTCATAAGATAATATGACTGATGACCATCTTGTTGACAGATTGTAGGTTTTTATCTAGCACTTATATTTTTCACTTGCTTTAGTGCATTGTGACCTTTTGGTTTTTATTTAGCACTGATAGTGGGTTCAACTTGATTGGCATTTTATGCTCTTGTACCGAATTTTCTGAATCTATCAAGTTGATGGATCTTGAAGAGACTTCTAATAGAGAAAGTGTTGATGTAGAATGTGGAGAAATACCATGTAATTGATTTCCCTACTGGATACAGAATGTGAAAATGTCAATAAATTACTTCTTCAGAATTACCATCTTGTTTTTGTAGGTAAGAACTTAAGTTTTGCAAAAACTAATACGGTAGGATATGGCTAGAACTCAGTGATTATTAAAGTATCAGAATCATCTCTTCTTATTTTATAATGTTGTACTACTGCAGGAAAAATCTGAATTGCAAGTTGAGGAAGTAGGTACCTGATTAGATGGCTTGGTTATACCATGATAATGACAACGTAATCACATATTTTATGCATGTACAAAGTTAATCTTCTGAAGAAACGTAACCGTTTATGTCTAGACTTGCCTAAGGTTTTTGAGTAACCTACTGAAAGTTTGTATCATGTGATAATTGTTTAAATTCGAAGTCAAATCGAAGATTGAAGTAACAAAATCATACATCTGAATGTAAGGGTCGAGTACAATAAGTTAGTAGTCTTAATTCTTCTAGATAGATAGACTAACTAAAGATTAGTAGTAAACTTTCATGACTATAAACCTTGTCCTCTCCTACAAAAGTTCTTATGGTTTTATTACTTTTGATAGGTAAAATAACAACATTTTATTTAATAAAGTTGTTGAAATGCATACATATAGTTGAGATTGACCAGGTAAGTTTCTTTTCCTAGTTGAGTTAGTTCTACACAGGGTATTTGTTATTGGATTAGGTAATACAACAAATGGCAGTACAACTCCTAATGATCACTACTATTGGAAGGGGCTTGAGAACATTGATTATGCAGGACCCGTGGTCAAGAGTAGAAGTCAAGTAAACCATACAAGGGTTTGGTCATTTTTTGTAGAGATGATCATGTACACAATGAAATAGATTACCTTATATTTCTCCCTTTTAGTATTCTACATTAAATGAATGAGCCTTTTTCACATATACAAGCTTCAAACCTTAAATTAAGGCTTGTATATTATCTAACTATGATGAGTTTTTGTAAGTGGAAAGGATGCAGGTATAGGGCATGTCCTATACGTGAATCCTACTTCTTTTTTATTAAATTTTTTTTTTAAAAAAACCTTACTGTATATCCCGGATAAGGGTCGAGCAAATATGTCGGATCTATCATGTCCGAATTATATCCCGTCTAATACGCCGGATATGTCATATAGTATATACCCGGATATTAATATATCCGAGGTCTATAATGCCTAATATCCCATATCACACAAAACAGTTGAATTTTTTCTTAAAGTATATACGCCGGGATGTTCAAACTACACGCCCGGGATATATAGTGTCAAGGCAAATACGTACATATCCTACCTTTACGCCATATGTGGTTCGGGGGTATATAGTCCGAAATGTCCGGCATATTTGACATTATTTTAGTAGTGTATATAATTGTTAAATTCAAATAACGCTTAAATTATTGTCATGGGTACATATTAGAGGGAGACTTGCACCTCAAAATCAATTCCAGATGTGTAGTTCACTCATTTTCGTCTACTTTCCTCGCCACAGAACAAGTATACCTTTAAAATGACTATTAACAATAATTAATAATATTTTATTCCTCAAAAGTTAACTTATGAATGGTATAATTGTAGTGTCTGAAAGGTTACCCAGGTATGGAGAAATATAGAAGAAGAGTTGATTCAATTCTTTAGTGGTTCTTCTCTGCTCGGTCTGCTGTGTCTCGGAGTGAACTTCAGTTATAAGCTACGCTTCTATGGATGATCTGGAAAGCAAGGAATCGGGCAGTCTTTGAGGGTAGTTCAACTACAAGGATGTCAGTTATAGGCTACGCTTCTTTGAGGGTAGTTCAACTACAAGAATCGGGCAGTCTTTGAATGGTAGAATTGTAGTGTCTGAAAGGTTACCCAGGCATACTCTGAATATTATAAAGCTCAAGCTAGGACACTACCCGGAAATTGTAAAATTGTTGAACATAATCCGGAATGTCAAACTACAAGGATGTCATCCGAAAATTTTCAAAAGTTTAATTATTTTATGAATGTACTTATCTTTTACTATTGTTTATATTTATCATTCAAAAAAAAAAAAAAGAACAAACCCGTGCAGGGCTGGGCTATGTACTAGTTATATTAAAAATAAAATTGACAAAATGACTTAATCCGTCACTAATATGAAGTGTTTGATATGTTGTTAGAATGATTTAGGTAGGGTGAGCATGGGATGGGATGAAACGGGATTGAGTTATCCCAGTCCCGTCCCGACTATTTTACATTGGACGGGATCGGGACGGACCTTGGGTATGTTAGATTGATTTCCGTCGGGTCCTATCCTGGTTGAGATTAGGACGGGATGGGACGGGCCCAATCCAGCCCACTTGTCCATTAGCTTATTTTAGTGTTTAAATTTTATGTTTTATTCCCAAAAATATCCGTTTAAAATACAAAAACATCAAAGTTTCCAAATATTCATAATAACATATTACAATTTACATTAAAGTTTCTGAATATCCATAATAAAACACATCTAAAAAAATTTGGACCATTTGTCAATTTTGACGGTTTGACCAACATGGTTTGTTTTTAATATATATAAGCATATCTATATAATAACTATATAAGTATATCACTAATACTTAGGAATTTTATTTATATTTATTATTTTAAACTTAAAATATTATTATATACGGGACGGGACGAGCCTAAAGGCCCATATTCCGTCCCGAATAGTTTTTGACGGGATGGGTTTAGGACGGAATTTCTAATTTTCAATGAGATCCCATCGGATTCGGGACGAGATCGGAATTGACGAATTTGTACCTGTCCCTAGATTTAGGTAATGAAATGACTTAAGCCTCCGCTTACATGGAAATCAAAATTTTCAATGAATTTAAAATCCCTAATTTCTAAAGACCTTCTAATTCTTGTTTCGAAGTTTGTAATAAGGTATAAATATGACTTATTTTGATATTGAGTTTTGTTTCCGTTACATCTTTTCCAAATGAGACATTAAAAATAGGGGCGTGTTATCTACACGGTATTCAAATAACTTGGTAACGAATATAGTAGTATAGCATCGGCGTCGAATTTTTTTTAAAATATTTTTTTGGTGTCGGCGCCCAAAACTCTGAATAAAAAAAAAGAGTTTAGAATTGAAGATTGGAGCAAACCGGTGAAGGACACGGGCAATGTAGTAGTTATATTAACAATAAAAATGACATAATCCGTCCCTAATATGAAGTTTTGATATGTTGTTAGAATGATTTAGGTAAGGGTGGACATGAGATGGGTTGAGACGAGATTGAGTTCATTCTAGTCCCGTCCCGGCTATTTTACATGGGACGGGATCTGGACAGGACTTGGGTAATTTAGAATGAATTCCATCGGTACCTATTGAGGTTGGGATCAGACGGGATGGGACATGACGAGCCCAATCCCACTTGTCCATTAGTTTATTTACTATTTTTTATTTTATGCTTTATCCTAGAAATATCCGTGTATGTTGTACTTAAAAAACAAAAACATTAAAGTTTTCAAATAGCCATAATAACATATTACAATCTACATTAAAGAATCCAAATATCTATAATAAAACACATCTAAATGAATTTGGGTCATTGGACAATTTGTCAATTTTGACGGTTTGACCAACATAGTTTATTTTTTAATATATAAAAGCATATTTATATAATAACTATATAAGTATATCACTAGTACTTAGGTATTTTATTTATATTTATTATTTTAAATTAAAAAGTTTTGTTATATACGGGACAGGACACACCTAGCGAGATGAAGAAGTTAAGTCCATATCCCATCCCGGATATTTTTTGACGGTACAGGTTTGAAACGGGGTTTCTAATTTTAAATGAGATCCCACCAGGATCTGGATGGGACCAGAATTGGGCCGAAATTTACGGAATTTGTGCCCACCACTAAATTTAGGTAATGAAATGACTCAAGCCTTCCCTTATATGAACATCAAAATTTTAAATGAATTTAGTATCCTCATTCCTAAAACCTTCCGATTCTTGTTTCGAATTTTGTAATAAGGTACGAATATGACTTATTTTGATATTGAGTTTTGTTTCCATGAGAATTGTTACAAATGAGACATTATAAATATGAGAATGTTAAATTGGTGAGTAGAAATTTGGTTTTTTTAAAATCGTATAATTATATTAACTACAAAGAATAAATTTTACATAATTAATTTTCTAATTAACACCACATAGGATGAGATTATATATAGTTGATATTCTTGTATGGAAAAAAGATTATAATAGTCGTGCTTAAAAAAATTTGCTATCCTTGAAATCTAAAGATGTCAAATTAAGGAATTTTGTTGTGTTTGGTTTGATTTTCTTCTCATAAATAATTTCACATTAAAACTTGGTAAGTTCTTATTTGACCAAAGGAATATCTTAAATTTTAATTAATGATCCTATTAATTAATCAGAATTTATAACAAAGAATGTTTAATCCTCTTTACTTTTATACGAAAGTTTCTACTTGAACATATTAAAAATTTTCTTTAAACAACAAGTAAGTTTTTATTTGACCACTTTAAATTTTTTAGTAACATCCAGTAACTCATTCGAAGAGATTCATATATAAAGAGAATATAGTTTCATAAGAATACGCATTCAAACAATATCAAAAAGCACAATGGAAGAAGTGAAATCAAACCTTGTGCTTCTTCTCCTTCTTGCATTGACATTCACAATTTCATCGACAAGCTTGTCAGTTATGGCGGAATCCAATGAATCTGGATTTTACTTCGAAAAACATTTGAGGCCTCCGGACCTTTCAGAGAAATGTTGGGTGGCCATGAACCATGTGTACAACAGATGTGTGCTACAACTTGACCATTCGTCCACATCTCCTTTTGACTTCTCTCGTGCATGTTGTGAGGCAATAGAAGAAGCAAGGAGTAGATGTTTGTCGCGTGAACTTGATCACTTTAACGACATTTCTCAATTTCCGTCCTTACATTCCTCTTGTGGTAAACATTTTTCTCGACATTCACCACCACGTGGTGGCAAAGACATAACTCCATCGCCTTCCCCACAAAGCATTGGAAGTGGTTCATCGACTCCATTGTCTTCCCCTCCACAAGTCATTGGAGTGATTCCACCTTCATCTTCTCCTTCCGCACACAATTCGGGTGCGGTCTCACCAATAGTGTCCCCTCCTACCCCAATTTTTGGTGGTAGTTCACCAACATTGTCACCTCCTACTCCGAGTTTTGGAGGTATCCCACCAACTTTACCATCTCCTACCCCTAGTTTTAAGGGCATTCCACCAACATTACCACCACTTACCCCTAGTTCTACAGTCACTCCACCAGCTGTGTCACCTCCACTCCCGAGCTTTGGAGGATATTCACCAACTCCGTCGCCAACTACTGCAATTTCTACGGGCATTCCACCAATACCACCTCTTTCTCCGGGTTCTACTATCATTCCACCGATTGTTTCACCTCCACTCACAAGTTTTGGAGGCATTCCACCAACATTACCTCCTCTTACTCCAGGTTTTAAGGACACTCCACCGACATCAACACCTTCTCCGCTTAGTTTCGGCGACGTCTCACCGACAATATCTCCAACAAAAGGATTCGTACCTGTTTCATCACCAACCACAGGTCCATCAAGGTGTTTTTGTGTTCCACTTTTTACCCCCGTACCTTCGACGGCTTTACAAGGACTTTCTCCAGCACCATCTTCCATTTCTTCGTAAAGATTTCATGGTCAATCCGACATTATGCTAAAAACATTCAGTAAAGTCGTCATTTGAGCTATCTATATTCATATTTATACCAATGAGTAGATTTATTTTTTTATATAGCTTTTCGCTTCACTTAACATTTGTTATCATAGTTTATGGAATACTAATAGTCATAAGAAATAGATGCTCATATATTGTTATCATTCAACTTTTTATCAATGAAAAAAATGTTAAGTTTACTTTTTAATTTTCTTTCTTTAATAAACCAAGTTTCATTTTGAAAAAGTTGAATGTAATATCTCTTTTATTAATTAAATTAAGTCTTTGTCCTCACCATTAACTTAGTTAAAGATGGTTCTTTTTTTAAATAGAGGAGAGAAATCAAAGAATATAAATTAGCAAAGAAAATTAAAAACTCATTATATTCTATAAAAGAAACATTTATTAATATGAAAAATTAGTTATCCAATTCACCCTTATTATTTTAATACTCGACATTTTCTATATTTGTATGTGAAAACTCATTTAATTTGTCGATCTCATGGAGGTGTAGGAGAATTTATGATCTAACATGTCATATGTTACACCACCAAGAACGTTAAGAAATTAATCTTTTCTATATTTGTATGTGAAAACTCACCTAATTTAATTTTAAATAAAATTAAAAAAAATAATACAAAAATTAACATAAGAATTCAACCGCTTACCTCACACTCACACCAAACGTATAATAGTACACTAGCTTAATACCCGTGGCTTTCACGAAATTTGATAAAAAAATTATACGATATTAATGTATATTTTTAATATTTAATTTAGATGGCATCAAATTTGTTTATTTAAGATGTGATGTGTTTATCTATCTATTATTGCATTATAAAAGTTATTGAAAACAATTTGCTTAATATATTTATTAAATATAAATTAGACATATAGGATATATTACTTAATTGGTTCTTACTTCCACTAAAATACATTAATCCCACATTGTTAATTAATTTGGTAGAAAATATTAAAACTATTTCTACTGTATAAATTAATATTAGTTTACATGTTAATAATCTTATCGTCTTTAGGTGAAAAATTATTCTCATGTTCCACATTAATAGGATGACATGTGTTAAATTGGTAGTCCTATAAAAAAAATTATTTTAGCAAATAAAACCATATATAGTTCTAATTGATATAAAATAACATAAGATTAATTTTGTTTTTTGAATTGAAATAAGTTTATATCATCTTCATTAAAAATAAAATTAAAAAAGGAGGTGTCACAATATAAAGACGAGATGTGGCAAAATCTTATGTGACTTAATATAGAGATTACATGTGGCAAAATCCGAGGTGATTAAATGTGGGAATGCCAAAGGACATAATTTACTTCTGTTTTGGTATTATACTAGTGTATTACCCGTGTCTTTTAACACTCCAAATTCTAGGAATTCAGGATGTCACGGGCTAGGTTCTCACAATGGACCCGACCCTAGCCTGGAAACAATCTCACCGGATCTTTCACTAGGCACAAATAACGGAAAACCGAATAAAGTCTAAAACATGCGAAATAGTCATAAAAGGGAAAAACAATTGTCAACCCGACACTACAAGTGACAAAATCCAAGGAAAATGGAAATGAGTTTAGTCACAAAAGAGAAACCCAACATCCTGACTACCACGTACGGGAACCTGGCCGACCACCCTACTACGGATCACTCTACAGCTGCCCTAACCCTACAAGGTGTCTATAAACATAACGGTAAAAACCGTGAGCTAGCAATTATAAGTATCCGACATACTATCATGGAAAAAACACACATCAATGCAGAAAATAAACAAATCAGCATGCTTACACTCAAAACCGTATTAGTTAATATCTTTGTTAAGTGATTCACTTCTAAGTTCTACTTGTTTTGTGGCCTCGAGGATCCTGTGACCCTCGCCTCCGTTCTTGTATACCAACAAGAGTAGTTCGATGCATCTCGCCGTATACGTTGTATGGGCTAGTTGCGGAGAACCTCACGGTCTCATGTCAGAGTTTGACAATGATGCTACGACCCGTTATACATACAGTTGGGTCTTTTATACACTGGTAATGTCGTCCTAATCATGTGATACTTAATAATTCACAAAATACACACACCACCATAATAATGATGCACTCAATACAAGAAACTCGCTAAGTAAGTCCATAAAACTTACTAGAACTGATCCAACACTCGACTATCGCTAACTCTGATTTCCGCACGTATATGACCTCAAAAGCCTGGTCAAGCGGAAAAACGTCACAACAACACATTTCCAACATCTAGGAAGCTCTACAAAGGTTCTAGACTAGTAGGGAAGATTTTTTGGAAGGAGAAACAAGAATGCCCTAACTTTAAGGAAATTACGATTTTATCCCAAATTTTTCTTAAAAATCCAATAGGGGTCTAAAGAGGTTTTAAGTCTCTCACTATAGTCCAACAACATGTTCGTAAGTAAAATATTCGAGTTGTTTACTTTGACCTAAAATATGTACCATCTAACAAATCCTAAAATTTCAAGAAAAACTTCTAAACCTACTAGGTCGTGCCCACTCTAAGATAGAAGAATCAAATCACATAAACACCTAGTCATAAGATCTATATAAAATCCCAAAGTTACCTTCATAATCACAATTTCTATACCTAGTCAAATTTGCACCCTTTTCTCATAACAGTGTGTTTCATCCCAACTTTACAAGGTCATAAGTTTTGATCTAACCATTGGATTCTTTTCAAAGTCAAACATGATCAACTATGTACTACCAACTATAACATATTCAAAATTCAACCGTTAAAGATAGATCTAGTGTACCTAAAACTAGGTCCAAAGTTGGTTGCAACTGAAAACGGTGGAGTTTGAGATCGATGCCTGGGGTTCCTGTGTGAGTATAGAGAAGGATCGTGGTGTCCATAAGCATCCCAGACTTGTAAACAATAGAAGGAGAGAGGGGGAAGGGTGCTTACGATTCCACACCCCCTATAAAACTAAGAAGAAGAGGAGAAGGCCGGCCATTGTATTCTTAAGTTCTTTGGTTCCATGCTTGTCTGCAAGACATATCTATAATCTATAATCTATAATATTATAAAAGGAAGACTTGCTCATTGCAATAGTATGCTTCCTATTTTACTCTTATTTTTAGAATTTACCGTTTTTGCCCTTGTTGTTTGTTATTAATTACATCTCTAACATGTTTCATTTTAAAATTTATCAATATTTTTATTTTAATATTTATAATTTATTTATAATTATTTATTTCACATTTATAAGTTTCTAAAGCTTACTATTATATAAAGTTTTTGTTAGAAAAAAATTCTTATTTTACCCGTAGATAAAAAAAATATATGTTACCATAGCTTATAATCTCTCATAAAATATAACCGAATAATAAAATTATACTAAATAAGTATGATTATATTGAATAAGATCATTTAATACTTTAAAATCTTATTGTACAGAGGATATGTTAGATAGAAAATAAATGGAAAAATATTTCAAATAAATATTTGTTGTTGGTTTGTTGAGCCTATAGGCGCTCTAGTGCTCTACCGCTTAAGCTTTGCCACTCCTATAATGGATTCAAAATTTCCCCTCTCATTCTCTGCAAAATTTCCTCTCTCATTCTCGGACGTGTTCTTCCTCATTTCAAAGTTGAGGACTTCGACCTAATCAATCAAGTCCATCATTGATCCTAATTTCTGCCGGACCTGAATTTCTTTATCAGTCTGGTTAGTTCTGTTGTTGTAATTTGATCAATGCTTTTTTGTCATTTGTTAGCATATCTGTATTTCGATCTTGGCTTCAATGCAAATGTGTATCACTCTCTTGTTGCGTAATCACGTTTCTAGGTTTTGTATCTACAGTTTTTTCATTTGGAGATTGGATTACTTCGATGTGCATTTCTCTCTTTCTTGTTTGCTTGTGTTCTTTCTTGAATTTGCAACCGTTCTTTAGTGGATGTGTTGTTTTAGTTGCGTGATCATATCTGTGCAACATACAAAAAGTAAAAGAAAGAAATCTCCAATTATCGATTTTTGACGTTTGATATTTCTTTGATTTCAATGATAACTTGATCCTATTGATCTTGGTTTTTAGTTTTTATGGCTCTTTCATACTCTGTGATTCCTTCATTGACAGGGTGTATCAAAACAAACCAAATGTCTGGTTCGGGAAAGAAAGGCTAGTTTTCTATTCTTAGGCATAAATAGATATCAATCCTATGATATAGTTATGAGTGAGTCGTTATTTTGATTTTGGGATGCAGTTATACCGAGTAACGACCATGCTGATCCCAAAAGCTTTGATCTTAATGTAACATGGGTGCCTGAGCCTGACACTAATTTCAATCTTAATCTACCCTTGGATCCTGCCAGTAATTTGAATCTTGATCTACCCTTGGGGCCTTTCAGTACTTTGAATCTTGATCCAACATTGGGGCCTGCCAGTAATTTGAATACTGATCTACCACTGGGGCATGTGAGGGGTACTACAGATGCTTTTATTGGCACTTCAAACTTTTTTAGGGGCAACTTGAATGCTCCTACTCAGGTTCGGCCTCTATTTACAGCAGTCTCAATGAATTTGTAAGAGACTTTCTTAGTTTCATCGATATATGCAGCAGACCAACATGAATGCAAGTCAAAACGAGGTTCATCCTGGAACAAGTATGAGATCAGCTACAGGGATGAATGTACCCTATAGTTTTACTTTTACAGGGATGCTTTCTCAGGTTAGACCTCTATTTGCAGTAATCTCAATGTTTGTAAGAATGTGAAGAGACTTTGTTAGTTTCATTGATACATGCAGCAGACCAACATGTATGCAAGTCAAAACCAGCCTCATCCTGGAACAAGTATGTCACTTACATGCTTGACATGCAGGGTAATGAATTGATTTAGTTACTTGAAATGTGTAAAAACAAGAGATGCTGGATTCTCTAGTTACTGTACCTGACGTTGTGTTGCTACCGCTTGAAACAGGAAAATTTTGATGTGGAAGGTGATGAAGGAATAGCCAACAGTATTTGCCCCCAGTGTGAGAAGAGATTTGGTTTTTATGATTGAAGATCATTACAATCATTCTTATGCAATGTCATCTCAGAATCCTGGTCGAACTCAGTAGATGGATATAGATGGGGGTTTTTTTTTTTTGGAAAAGGTTTGTATATTCAGAGAAGAAGAGATTGTACAACTTGGGAAAGGAGAGACCTAATTCAAGTATTTTGGCCCATCATTATAGATGTTGTCATACAGCTGTACATTGATTCTAATACAAAAAACACTTCATTGTACTGACTTTGTTGAAAATGTAAATCAATTTTGATCAGTAAACTAATTAAATGAAAGGAAAATGAATACACAGTTTATATCCATGTCAATATATATATTCATTCTAAAAAAAAGGGCAAAATCTCTTCTCCCACGGCCACATGTCACCTGCTTCTCCAAAGTCGTTATATATCTTTCATTTTCTTATATGATGTTGAGGCATTAATCCAAAAAATAGGAGACTATATGTACGAAAACCGCTAACTCTTCTTCTCACCAATAAAAAACAATATAGCGTACGAGACATATGGTTTAAGGCCTTTGCTAAGAACGACCAGAACCAAATTAGGTATGATGTGGAGAAATTTTGTATGTTTTACTATTGGAAATTATTTCTTTCTTTTGTATAACTTGGTGCACTTAGAAACTCCACTCTATGTCCCATCAATATCAATTTTATGTTCATACAAAAAAAATATTTTGTCCTATATTTGTAATAACCGAATCTACAATTATAAATATTATGTAACACCCATATTTGTAATAACCGAATCTACAATTTTATGTTCATACAAAAAGGTAATGTAGGTATATTTAGAGGAGAAAGGCTTTACAAAAAGATGACTCAGTTTGGAAGTACAAGAAGCAATAAAGAAGAAGGAGAAATCAAGCTAAGGTAATTCCGTGAATTTTAGCGCATGCTTGAGTGTCTTCATTATGGGTGGTCCAATTTGCCACGGTACTATTCTTAATGAAGAGGATGATTCGGTTTGTACATTCAATGTCACTATACTTGTTAATGTTGAATAAATAGTTACGAGCTCTCCAAGTAAAGTAGACAAAGGTGGTAATGATGGACCCGCGAATGTGCTCGACGAAGCTTTGTTTCTTCCTTTTCGGACCAAGATCCAGAACCCAGTTAGTGAGGTCATTGTGTCTCTGATTGATGCGAGCCCATCTTAGAGTAATGTCTAGAACAAGGCTAGTATAGGAGCAATCAACCCAAATATTGCTCTCGATTAGTTTGGTCTCAACCGTTGTACAAGTTGGAGGTTTTTATTTGTACAATATTCCAAGCGTGAAGTTTGGTAAGAGTGAAGAGTTTCTTGAGGGTTGCAGGTGTAAGAGCCTTAGTCTTTGGAGCCGTTTTGGCCTAGCCGTCCCTCTGGGTTCACTGCGCCGCCCCTACGGCTTCTTGCGTTATCCGCCCCTGCGGCTCAGGGAACCGCCCCTGCGGTTTCCAGCGGCTGCAGCCGGCTTTGTTGACCCTTTGACTCGTGCTTTACCCTTTCTTTTCTTTCTCCTTAAGTCTTCCTTGGCTTCTGATCAAGGGTTTCATTCCCATTCCAGCTTCTCACGTCCTTCTTGCTTCTCCCTTCCTCCTTCTTGATCTTGTGCTTGGATTCCTCTTGGTTTGGAAGAGGTTTTGTGTGGCCTTGTTGAGGTTGATGTTGTATATGTTGTTGTTGCTGAGCTTGGGAGCTAGTTGAAGAGGTGTTTCTGATCATTTCCTTGCCTAGACCACAACAGTGGTAGCTCCATTCTTCTCTTCTTTCTTCCTTTATTGAATTCCTCTTCCATAGCTTAGGATTAGATGTATTAAATGTATATTGATGTTAGAATGTGTATGTATATGCATGTGTTTGAATATGGAATGGAGAAGACGTGATTTGATCACGTGAAGAGTGAAAGAGAAGTCGGGACTCTACGTTCTGCAGAGTCGCCGCCCCCGCGCCTGTGAGCTGCCGCCCCTGCGGAAGTGTGTCACCGTAACCGCGCCCGGAAGCTGCCGCCCCTGCGGCCACGGTCTCAGCGCCTGCGCCCGTGCCTGCGCTTGCCTGCGGTTTGCCTTGTTCCGCCCCTGCGTCTTTCCGTTCCGCAGGTGCGTCTTGTACAAGATCTACTTAGAGTAGTATGATCCTTTCCTTTCCTAGTATGAGCGGATTAGTAGCATGCTAGGTATGTGTATGAGGATAGAATGATGAGGAATGTGATATATCTGTATGCCGGTTATGGCTTTGAGGTTTAGTAGTTTATCGAGGTTTATAAGTTGGATGTGATCCTTATGGATCCCTTGGGTCTGGGTGTGACCCCTTTGATTGATAGGAGATGTGATATCTCATTATGCCTTGTTTTAGGCAATGTTGTCCTCCATATTGGAGTGGATCTAGTTTAAGAGTTGATCGTGGTTGAGACTACTTCTGAGGTTGAGGTAAGTCCATAAGACTTACTTAGCTACCATCCTTATATTGGATGTATGCATGAGTGGTGTGTGTTATATGCTTGATAGCATGCGATATCGTTTATTACCGACCTATGTTTTAGTGATTGCCCATTGTAGGGCCGTGATAACCTTTTCCATTTCATCCCGCTGGGAGTCTGGGAAGTTCTCTGTAGTTAGGCTAGATTTGGTATACGGGATGACCACTCCCCACTCCTTTATGGTATACGGGAGAATGTTCCGGATCCACTCCAGCTGGCTATGAGCGATCAAAGGCGAGGATGATATACTCCTCGTGTCACATATGTTCATATACATATATTTATACGATTTGGGTGTTGGACTTTATAAAGATAATTAACCGGGTAAATGTGTGATAGCATGATGATGTGATTATTATTCCTGACGTGTGACTGTGCTTATGCATCTCTATATATATGTGTATGGTTAGCTAACGGTTTTATACCGTGTTATAGATCCTTTGCAGGTTAGGAGAGCTGCAGAGTGATCTAGAGGGGTGATCCGCTGAGGGCTCCGTACACTGGGTTTATACGTGGGATACGGGATATTTATGATGTACGGATTTATGTTTTGGTTTGTACTCAGCGGTTCTTCTGTATTACCTTTTGATATGTATATATATATATATCAGTTTGATGTTTTGTTTTAATCTATCTGTGCCTTGTTGTAAGATCCAGTGAACTTATTGTCAGGCTAGGGTCAGGATCCATTGTGAGATCCTAACACAGTAGCACCTCGAGTCCTACGGATTCGGGGTGTTACAAAGTTGGTATCAGAGCCTTAGGTTGACAACAATGACACTTGTAATCTGCGATAAAGGTCGAATAGATAAATAAACGGAACCCGAAAGGGGTCTTATATTTCAAAAGGTTTTGGTTTTGAAATGAGTACAAATATTTTGGGATAGTGTGTACGTGAGCCATCGCCCCTCTGAAGATCTCGACAGTATATCTATATATATAGATATTCTGTTGTGATTGATTTGATATATATCTATACATATGGCATATATATAGCCTTCTAAGTTAGGTTTGTGTCCTCTACAGATGGTTCGGACTCGAGCCTTACCTGCAGTTGGACGAGGTAGGGGTAGACCCCCTCTAGGTAGAGGACGGGGTAGGATTCCCGCTGGTGATACACGTGCAGCGGAAGAGACTCATGAGGACGTTGCTGAGAGTGCCGTTCCTAAGACTAGGAACGGTGCAGCTGAGAGACAGGGATCCCATAGAGTCCAGTCAGATGACTCGGATCGTGTCTCCATGGAGGGACCAACATTCCGCGAGTATATCAGACGAGTTGAGGAGGCTACCAGAGCAGGTAGGTGTGCCCCTGATGCCGACACATGAGGGATCATCTGAGAGATCCCATAGAGTTACTCAGGTGCCAGCTACACCGGCACCTGTTGATGAGATTGCTAGAGTTACAAAGGAGCGTAGAGGGCCTCGACTAGATACTTGGTTGAAGGCATTCCATCAGATGGGAGTACCCCCTTTCTCTGGGAAGGTGGGGCTAGAGGTGGAACTATGGATAGAACATGTAGACTCAGCTCTGGAGTCTATTAGATGTCCAGTTGACAGGCAAATTGAGTTAGTGCAGACTCTGTTTAGAGATTTGACACAAAACTGGTGGAGGTCTGTACGGGTACAGGTTACCAGTTATGAGCAGATGAGGACTATGATTAGAGAGCATTTCTGCCCTGCCTCACCGAGGAGGGAGAAACTGCGGAATTTTGTTGAGGCTGGGTTTGAGGATGTACCAGTCTCCGAGGCCATTAGGAGATTTCAGGAGGAGTTGGCATTGCTGGGTCCAGCTGCCCCTTCTGCAGATCAGCATGTGTATCTTTTCTCCCGACGAGTGAGGGATACTACCCGGACCTATATGGCGGGATTTCATTGTGAGTCCCTGATGGACTACCAGGACAGAGCCTCTGATTATGAGAGGGAGAGAGCTGGACAGAGGAGAGCTTCTCAGACCGGAGGGTCTGAGAAGAGACAGCGTACATGGCAGACCAGTGGTACTGGTGGAGCTGCTGGTTCATGGCGAGGCCAGAGCCGCCAGAGTTATTCCTCTTCTGCACCGGTTGCAAATAAGAGGCGACAGTGTTACAACTGTGGTGATCCGGGACATATGCGGGCAGAGTGTACGAGGCCGTTAGTGACTTGTTTTACTTGTGGAAGATCAGGCCACATAGTTGTCTTCTGCCGACAGGGCGGAGCATCATCTCAGCAGGGTTCTTCCCCTGCCAGTGTAGCGGGAGGTGGGCAGAGGCCACCTCAGCGACAACAGACACAAGGACAGCAGAGGGTCCCAGATCGCCCTACGACTCAGGGATCTGCTTCTGGGACGATTAGAGGCAGAGGTCGTGGTGGGAGCACCACTGATACTAGAGGAGCTCAAGGTAGAGTTTTTGAGCTGAGGAGTGCAGAGGAGTCAGCTGCACCGACTGCTACAGGTACCATTCTGATTCATGGTTTACCTGTTAGAGTTTTATTTGATATGGGTGCTACGCATTCTTTTATATTTGATGCCTGTATAGAGCGTTTGAGTCTAGATACGATTGAGGGGATACCCTTTATTATAGGGTTACTCGATGGTGGTAGGGTTAGAGGTACCCTTGAGTTTCATGGTTGTCCCATTTCTGTAGGGACTCGTGTGTTACTAGTTGACTTCTTTGTCATGCCATTAGAGCATGAAGAAGTCATTCTAGGTATGGATTGGATGGATAGACATTCTACAGTGTTAGATGTAGGTAGGAGGACTGTTACCCTCTCTACCGAGTTAGGTCAGATAGATATTTTCCGAGGTTGGGACCTTGGAAAGTCAGTCATGGTTATCAGTGCGATACGGGCAGCTAGACTGATTGCACAGGGTTGTGAGGCCTTCTGGTGTTATGCCATGAAGGAGGGGGAGAGTCCAGCATTAGAGGATATCCCAGTAGTCTGTGAGTTTACAGATGTATTTGTTGAGCCGTCCAGTTTGCCGCCTCAGAGGAGCGTGAACTTTGGCATTGATTTAGAGTCGGGTACGAGACCTATCTCGAAGGCCCCATACCGGATGACGCCTATCGAGATGTTGGAGCTGAAGAAGCAACTTGAGGAGTTGGCTGAGAAGGGTTTTATCCGCCCTAGTGTGTCCCCATGGGGAGCACCTGTCCTCTTCGTGCGGAAGAAGGATGGATCGTTGAGATTGTGTATAGATTACAGAGAGCTGAATAATGTGACCATCAAGAACAAGTATTCATTGCCTCGTATTGATGACTTGTTAGATCAGCTACAAGGAGCGACTGTATTCTCCAGGATTGACCTGCGCTCAGGATATTACCAGCTGAGGGTGAGAGAGCAGGATGTGCACAGGACAGCATTCCGGACCAGATATGGACACTACGAGTTTGTAGTGATGTCATTTGGCCTTACGAATGCCCCAACAGTCTTTATGGAGTTGATGAACAGCATCTTCATCGACTTCCTAGATCAGTTTGTGGTAGTCTTCATTGATGATATTTTGGTGTACTCTCGCAGCTGAGAGGAGCATGCAGGGCAGCTGAGGACTGTGTTGCGGGTTTTACGAGATAGAGAACTTTATGCTAAGTTCTCTAAGTGCGAGTTTCGGATGCCAAAGGTAGCATTCCTGGGTCATGTTGTATCAGCTGAAGGGATCAAGGTGGATCCGGTGAAGATAGAGTCAGTAGCAGCCTGGACGACACCGACGAACGTCAAGGAAGTACGTAGCTTTCTTGGCCTAGCCGGTTATTATCGACGCTTTGTGGAGGGATTTTCTGTGATTGCCCGTCCACTAACGAGTGTGCTGAGGAAGACTACCAGATTTGTATGGTCTAATCAATGTATGCAGAGTTTTGAGGAGCTGAAGAGACATTTGACTTCTGCTCCTATTTTGGCACAGCCAGAGGGTATAGAGGATTTTGTGGTTTACAGTGATGCATCCAAGCTAGGCTTGGGATGTGTATTGATGCAGCGGGGCAGGGTGATTACATATGCGTCTAGACAACTGAAGACGTATGAGGAGAACTACCCGACTCATGATCTGGAGTTGGCAGCAGTAGTTCATGCATTGAAGATCTGGAGACATTACCTGTATGGTGCTACATGTCAGATCTTCACATACCATAAGAGTATGAAGTACATTTTCACGCAGCGGGAATTGAATAACCGCTAGCGTAGATGGCTTGAGCTGATCAAAGATTTTGATCTAGAGATTTTGTACCATCCGGGGAAGGCGAACGTGGTCGCCGACGCCCTGAGCAGGAAGACGCCTCGAGAGCAGGCGATTGCGAGGTTGACAGTTCAGCATCAGTTACAGAGGGATTTGATTTGGTTAGATTTGGACATCCAGTTTCCTGATGAGGATGCCCAGCTGCGTACTTTAGAGGTTCTTCCTGATCTATTGGGTGAGATCCAATAGAAGCAGGAGACCTGCCCGACACTGACGAGGATACGAGAGAGGATGTCTCGGGATGAGGCACCACAGTTCCTTATAGGAGCATATGGAGTGATGAGACGCCGTGGTTGCGTCTGTGTACCCGCTGATGCGGAGTTTACCAGAGGATTTTACAGGAGGCTCACTGTACGCCTTACTCTGTACACCCAGGTACGAGTAAGATGTATCAGGATTTGAGACGTTCATATTGGTGGGAGGGCTGAAGCCCGATGTGGCCAGATTTGTGGCAAAGTGTGCGACCTGCCAGCAGGTCAAGATCGAGCATTGCAGACCTGGAGGTGAACTCCATCCACCTCCTGTTCCACAGAGGAAGTGGGAGGACGTCACCATGGATTTTGTGACTGGGCTGAGATCGAGCAGGAGTTTTGATGCCATATGGGTTATAGTAGACAGACTGACGAAGACGGCACGTTTTATCCCTATTCGGGAAACGTAGCCAGTGAGCAGATTAATTGAGGAGTACACTAGGCAGATAGTGAGACTCCATGGTGTACCGAGGACGATCGTCTCAGACAAAGATGGACGATTTACCTCGAGGAACTTGCAGCAGATTCAGACTGCCCTGGGGACGAGTTTGCACTTCAGTATTGCGTTCCATCCTCAAACAGATGGTCAATTAGAGAGGACCATTTAAACACTGGAGGATATGTTGCGAGCTTGTGTGTTGGATTGGGGACAAGTGTGGACGGATCATCTCCCACTAGTTGAGTTCTCATACAACAACAGTTGGCATGCATCTATTGGGATGGCCCCATATGAGGCACTGTATGGACAGAGATGTCGTACTCCGTTATGCTGGGATGAGCAGAGCAGTGTTAGTGGTTTGACACCTGATCAGATTCAGGATGATGTGGCTCGAGTAGCACTGATTAGAGAGCGGATGCTGACTGCAAAAATCCGTCAGAAGTCATATGCAGATAGGAGGCGTAGACCCCTAGAGTTCAGAGTAGGAGCCCATGTGTGGATGAGAGTGTCTCCGACACGAGGTGTTAGACGATTTGGCATTAAGGGGAAGTTGAACCCCCGATATGTCGGACCGTTCGAGATTCTGGATCGGGTTGGGAGTGCAACATACAGATTAGCTTTGCCTCCGAGATTAGAAGGTGTTCACCCTGTGTTTCACGTGTCTCAGCTGAGGGACTACATACCAGATCCGAGACACATTGTGAGTTATGATGATTTAGTGGTTGAGCCGGACCACACTTTTGTTGAGCATCCGATTGCAGTCCTAGAACGAGGTATGAGACGCCTGCGTTTGAAGGACATTTCTATGTTGAGGATACAGTGGTTGAGACGAGGACCTGATGAGGCTACATGGGAGACTGAGGATAGTATTCAGAGGAACTATCCAGAGTTCTATGCCGAGATAGATATACCTGTAGGATCGACGAGTAGATCATAGTACTATCTTGGTGAGTGTTGTGATTACATGCTTATATGCTATGATGTGTTTATTTTCGTACTAGCAATGATATGATGTGTGATCTTATTAGATCTTGTTGTGCTAGTACGATTACTGTTTATAGCTGGAGATAGCTCTTTCCTCCATGCTATTGTGATACGATTAGGATTCAGCTGGAGATGGTTATTCCTCCATGCTATTTTGGTGGACATAGTTTTGCTGGAGATGTTTTTTCTCCATGCCATTCTGTTATGAGTATGTTATGGCTAGAGATGTTTTTTCTCTATGCTCTAGTGATGTGATTATAGTATTGGCTAGAGATGGAGTTCCTCTATGCCTTGGATAGTGATTTTGTTGCTGGAGACGATGTTTTCCTCCATGCTCGTGTTTGAGGTTATGGAGAGAGTTGTACCTCGGCTTATGAGTCCGAGTGGTTTGAGGATTTTACAAGTTTCGGGACGAAACTTGTTTTTAGGGTGTGAGGTGTAAGAGCCTTAGTCTTTGGAGCCGTTTTGGCCTAGCCGCCCTAGCGGGTTCACTGCGCCGCCCTTGCGGCTTATTGCGTTATCCGCCCCTGCGGCTCAGGGAACCGCCCCTACGGTTTCCTGCGGCTGCAGCCGGCTTTGTTGACCCTTTGACTCGTGCTTTACCCTTTCTTTTCTTTCTTCTTAAGTCTTCCTTGGCTTCTGATCAAGGGTTTCATTCCCATTCCAGCTTCTCACGTCCTTCTTGCTTCTCCCTTCCTCCTTCTTGATCTTGTGCTTGGATTCCTCTTGGTTTGAAAGAGGTTTTGTGTGGCCTTGTTGAGGTTGATGTTGTATGTTGTTGTTGTTGAGCTTGGGAGCCAACTGAAGAGGTGTTTGTGATCATTTTCTTGCCTAGACCATAGCAGTGGTAAGCTCCATTCTTCTCTTCTTTCTTCCTTTCTTGAATTCCTCTTCCATAGCTTAGGATTAGATGTATTAAATGTATATTGATGTTAGAATGTGTATGTATATGCATGTGTTTGAATATGGAATGGAGAAGACGTGATTTGATCACGTGAAGAGTGAAAGAGAAGTCGGGACTCTACGTTCTGCAGAGTCGCCGCCCCCGCGCCTGTGAACTGCCACCCCTGCGGAAGTGTGTCACCCCACCCGCGCCCGGAAGTTTCCGCCCCTGCGGCCACGGTCTCAGCGCCTGCGCCCGTGCTTGCCTGCGGTTTGCCTTGTTCCGCCCCTGCGTCTTTCCGTTCCGCAGGTGCGTCTTGTACAGGATCTACTTAGAGTAGTATGATCCTTTCCTTTCCTAGTATGAGCGGGTTAGTATCATGATAGGTATGTGTATGAGGATAGAATGATGAAGAATGTGATATATTTGTATGCCGGTTATGGCTTTGAGGTTTAGTAGTTTATCGAGGTTTATAAGTTGGATGTGATCCTTTTGGATCCCTTGGGTCTAGGTGTGACCCCTTTGATTGATAGGAGATGTGATATCTCGTTATGCCTTGTTTTAGGCAGTGTTGTCCTCCAGATTGGAGTACGTGGATCGTGTTTGAGAGTTGATCGTGGTTGAGACTACTTCTGAGGTTGAGGTAATTCCATAGGGCTTACTTAGCTGACATCCTTATATTGGATGTATGCATGAGTGGTGTGTGTTATATGCTTGATAGCATGCGATGTCGTTTATTACCGGCCTATGTTTTAGTGATTGCCCATTGTAGGGCCGTGATAATCTTTCCCATTTCATCCCGCTGGGAGTCTGGGAGGTTCTCTGTAGTTAGGCTAGATCTGGTATACGGGATGACCACTCCCCACTCCTTTATACGGGAGAGTGTTCCGGATCCACTCCAGCTGGCTATGAGCGACCAGAGGCGAGGATGATATACTCCTCGTGTCACATATGTTCATATACATATATTTATGTGACGTCTGGGAATTTTGGAAATAAATGTACATTTTTATTTCTCCTTCCGTAAATTATTTTACGAAATTGCTCAGAAATTATTCTGACCCGTAACATCCGTTACGGAATTTATTTTACGAGTTTGGAACCCGCCCCATTATTTTCTTTTTATTCCCCCTCCTTTTTCCACCTCAGCGTGGGCCCCACGCCACGCTGGAGCCACGTCACCCGGGCCCCACAGCCACGCTGGCGCGGACCCTCTCTCTTCTCTTTTTTTTTCTTTTTCTTTCCCCGCGCTGTGTCCTTCCTTTCTCCTTATTCTTTTCTGCCCTGGACAAGTCTGCAGGAGCACTGCGGCCCGCCTACCTCCCTGCCTAGCCTGCAGCACGCCCGCCCAGCTACCCCTGCAGGACACTGACCCGCCCGTAGCTCTGCCGCACGCCTATCCGACCCCTCGGCCTCACCTTTCCCTGTAGCCTCATCTCTCCCTCCAGCCCCCATCTCCCACTCTTCTCCCTCACTCCACGCCCTGCTGCTCTACTCCACCTCTCCCTCGTTCTTCCTCTCCTCGGAGCTGGCCACGCCACTGGAGCCTAGAGCTACACCCGCCTCACAGCCGCCCCTCTCCCGGCCTCCAGTCTCCCCTTCTCCCTCCTCTGTTGGATCGAGCCCGCCGGAAGCAGCCCCTGCTGCACCCTAGCCGACTCCCTAGGCAGCCTCACCTCACCTCGAGCTCACCGGAGCAATCACTTCCCTCCGCCGCCCAGCCTCGCGCCGGAGAGCTTGCGCCTCCCACCCTTGACGCCGCCGGAAGCAGTTCTCTCACCGCCCATTTTCTCCTCCTGCACATCCCTGTCGACCGGAGACCGCCACCACTAGGGCCGCCACATACCGGAGGAAGCTTGGAGCGGCCGGCAACCGAGTCGCCGCCGGGGAAGACGCTGTAGAACCGGCCGGAAACCTTTGGGCTTAATTACAGTCGGCCCCCCTCATTTTGGTATAATTACGATTCCGACCCCTCAGTTTTGGTTAATACAAAATATGCCCAGGGTTTTGAGTTATTGCAGTTTTGACCCTCTGTTGGGTTTTGTCGGAAATTGCCCCAAGGTTTAATTACGGTTTTGACCCATATGACTTAGGAAATGTATAATTGCCCCGGAAAATACGTTAGCGAGTTTTAACTTCGGAAATTATGAACGAGTTTTAAATAGGTCGATATACTATATTACGATCAATTTAGCGTATGGGTGAAATGGCGTAGTATCATGCTAGGATCCGGATTCCGATAAAAAGCCACTAATTCATATCGATCTTGTTATGTTCCGTAGTGTCATGATAGGTTGGAAATTACATAACTTAGTGGAAATGCCAAGTAGCGGCTTTTGAGACCTTAAGAGAATGTGAGGAGCGGGATTAGACCTAGTTGGCTTTTACGTCATTATTGACGGTAATTATGTTGGACTCTAGGATGCGGTCCTAGAATGCGAGTCAAACGATCCTGCGTAGGTCATTTGTGTAGAAGTCCTAGACTTCTCGAGTTGAGCGGGTTTTTATGATACCTTGTTGTGAACAGGTTGAGTACTTCTTCCCAAGGGAAGCGTGAGCGTTTTGTGAGATAGCGTTTGAGACGAGGTAAGTCTCCAGACTTACTTAGCTCGTATTTTACGTATTAGCATTGATGTGTGCTTGGTGGTGCGTGTTTATTTTATGTTATAACAATGAAATGAAACCGGTAATTAGGACCACCGACTTTATATATATATATGTGTTGGCCCAAGTGTATGATAACGGGCGGTGACATCATCTGCCTAGCCCTGGTTGGGTCTAGGAGGTTATCGGCGACGAGTCCGGCGGGTATACGGGTGGATGCATCCGAACCATTCCTTGCCGGTAAGGGACCGAGGCGAGACCATTGGGGTCTCGTGTCACAAAAGAAGTTGAACTAGAATGGAATACGACTTAATAATAATAAAAAGATAATAAACGGGACTTGCGTGTTTCATGTTATGTGCTATGAATGTGTTTGTGCCTTCACCATTTTTCTAATGCCTAGAATATTTGCTAACGGTTTTAAAACCGGTTGTGTAGATGACTTGCAGGTTAGGGATGCCGCCGAGTGAGGCGGAGGAGTGGACAGCGGGGGTCTCCGTACATTATAGGACGGGGGTATTTTGAGTCATTTCATGTTGTCATTTATGGATATTGTCGTATGTTAGAATTCGGATCTATTTACGTTGTTTTGAGGACTCGGCTGAGTTTACAAGTTGTAGTTTCGTACTTTTCATTTCCACATACATTAAAAGCATATTTGAGTTTTCGTCCTTTATTTGTGCCATGTTGGAAGGTCCGGTGAAATTGTTGTCAAGCTAAGGGTCGGGACCCATTGTGAGGTCTCGCCCAGTAGCGCCCCGAGTCCCGCGGATTTGGGGTGTTACAAAAGTGGTATCAGAGCCCTAGGTTGACAACAATGGCACTCGCAATCTTTCTAAAGGCCGAATGGGGTATAAAACAGAACCCCCACGGGTTCTGACTTTTCGTTTTCAAAATCATATGCATGAGTCGGGATTGGGTTAGAATGTACGGGACCACCGCTCCTTCCGCAAACCTCGGCGACATATATCTCTGGATTAGAATTTGGTACTTATATTATTAAGTGCATAGTTATTATATAGTTATATATAATTTATGACCTTAGGGTGATTGTGGAAATTGTATGTATCTAGATACTATGTGACCTTAGGATGTTTGGGCTTGCATGCCTTGGATATGTATTATGAACATGTTACATTTATGCTTTTAAGTTATTATACCGGATTATAAGTAGTACCACATATTTATATTTAAGTAAACACAATACGAAATCAGATGGCACGTACGAGAGCGACAACATATGTAGGACCCGATAGGGGTAGACCACCACTTCCCCCTGCCGCCCCAAGAGGACGGGGACGTGCAGGGAGACCTGCAGGTACGAGAGGTAGAGGTCGGGGACGCATCCCCGTTGCGGACCCACCAGTTGTGGATGCACCAGCAGCAGAGGTCCCAGTAGAGGAAGTCGCAGAGAGCATCATTCCCGAGGCTAGGGATGGGACCGTGGTTAGGTCCGGAGTTCGGGGTTTTTCATCTACCAGGACCGGGGGAGCGTCCGTGGCAGCTACTGTATTTGGAGATTACGTACGTCGGGTAGAGGAGGCATTTAGGACTGGAGCACCACCTCCCGCACCACCAATGCCTGCACTTGCACCAGCGAGATCAGCTGAGGTCACACAGAGGGTGACCCAGGTTAGGGCTGCACTAGAGATAGTTGCACCAGCAGTTGTTGCACCCGAGCCAGTTGTGGAGATTGCTAGGCCGAGAGACGAGCTGAGGTCTCCGAGACTTGATCCATGGTTGAAGGCTTTCAACCAGCAGCATGTACCCTACTTCGACGGGAAGGTAGGGTACATGCTGCTGTAAGAGCCAGTTGTGTATATATACATATATATACATATACATACATATACATACATATACATATACATACATATATATACATATACATACACATATATACATATATATATATACATATATATATACATATATACATATATATACATATATACATATATATATATATATACATATATACATATATATATCATTTTGATGTTTTGTTTTAATCTATATGTGCCTTGTTGTAAGATCCAGTGAACTTGTTGTCAGGCTAGGGTCAGGATCCATTGTGAGATCCTAACCCAGTAGCACCTCGAGTCCTACGGATTCGGGGTGTTACAGAAAGTCAGGTGATGAAACTGCATTTGGGGGTGTTGAGACCACCCAAACGCAATGGTGCTAGTTGACAGTAGGTCCTTTGGCTATGAGAATGTTGTAATGTTTTGTGGTGGAGAATTTGTTGTTAAAGTTGGTAAGGGAATCAATGGTAGTTTTGTGGTTTTTGTTGAAGATCAATTCATCGCGAATCTTTATTAAGGTTCTCCAAAAGTAGCTAGAGGATGGACTGGCTTGACAGTTTCAAATGTTATCTCTTTCAGGTAGTTGGCGTTGATCCAGGAGGTCCATAAGTTGTTAGATGTGTGTGAAGCTCGTAAATGTATATAGCAACACTTTCTTTTTTTCAAGAGAGGATTTTCTTGAAGCCAAGTCCTCCCTCCATCTTAGGGAGGCAAACACAATTTCAAGCGACTAGGGAGCGATTGCTGCAAACTTTCCCGGACCAAAGGTAGGAGAGGATAATACTCTCAATTTTGTTAGTGAGCGCCGCCAGAAGGAGAGAGAGAGCCCCAATACGATTTAATGGAGAAGAGTGTTGATCTGATGAGTTGAATTCTTCAAGCATAGGAAACCATTCTCGCATTTCAGGATTGAATCCTTCTGGTGAGTCGGTTGATCGGAGACAAACACAATTCCAAGCGACTAGGGCGCGGTTGCGGCTGCAATCTTTAACTGTCGATCATTAAGCTAACAGCGAGAGATCTCAACGGGTATATAATCATGTTACATGTATAACACATTCGATGTACATAATCCAACCAATTATTTAATGAATTAGTATTCACAATATCCTTACGCTCATAGATATCTTATACATAGAGATACTCGTAAGACGGTAAATCAAATACGTCCCATAATATTAATATTATATGATTCAATAAACACACAATAGTGGTTTTAAAGTTCCTCACAATAGTCATACCATGTAATCTAAGAGAATTTGTTTTGTAATCTAATTTCATAATAATGATTTATTGGATGTGTATATATCATCTTTATAAAATATATGGACTAACTTACCCTTATTTAATATATCAATTTTTTTATCTATTACAAGATTTTGTATTTTAATTCTTGTATATGAGAGTAAAGCATAAAAAAAATAGTCAAATCACTCGTGTACAAGATGTAATAACCCGAATTTTGAATTATCCGGTAGAGATTTCGTAGTAGGTTTCCTTCGAGTTTTGGGATAAATGAGCAGTCTTGGGATATAGCCGAATACATATTTAAGAGACAAATCAAAAAAAATATTTTAGGAATTTAGTGATGATATATTATTTCCTTTCGGAATTCAGATTTTTTCGGGCGATCTCAAAGTTGAGGAAAATATCGGGATTCATATAGTCTCGTAAGGGTTTGGGGAGCTTGTTGGAAACCCATTTAAAAACTCGTAACACTATTTCCGCAATTCATTGTCTCCTAACTACCAATATCCTAACCCTTCTCTCTTTTTGGTTTCTCGTCCCGGAATTTGAAAGCCCTAAACTGCTCCTTTTCCACCGGAGTCGGAATTGAACCACCAGTCCTCCTCTTGCCACGTTCCTCGAACCAACACCGCAAACTTGCCGTAACCACCACGAGCTAGCCGGTGTTGCCTCCAATCCAAAAGCCCGAGTCTGTCGCATTTGAGCCATCGCAGGAACGAAGTGCCCAGATCCACCGTTGTTGTGCATTGTCGTTGAACCGCTTGTCTTGATGGGAAGACGCCATTGTTGTCTCTCCGCGCGCCTTGTTGTCTTGGTCAGTTGGCGAGCTCACACCGTCGGACGAAGACCTGCCGCCACCGAGCCTCTCCTCTTCTCTATTAGTCTTGTTTTTGTCGGAACTAGACCCGGATTAAGCCACCTTTTCTTGTGCCGCCAGAGTCGAGATGGGAGCCGCAGACGTTGCCATGCCGCCGCCGTCTCGCCTGCATCAGAATTCCAAGAGGAAAGCCGTCGGAGTCCCAACAAGAGCCACGCCGGAGAGGGATTGCCGCCACCGGGTGTTATAGGAAACCCTAATCGGGTTTCTTATATTTTTGGGTAATTGCGATAAAACTCTCAAACTTCTAAATTACGTTTATGGCCCGAACTTTCAGAATTTGCGAACATGCCCTTGATTGGATAATTATAGGAAATGACCAAAATTTATATTTACGAGAATGATCCATACTTTTGGATTTTGAGAAAAATGCCCATAAGTGGTTAATTACATAAAGTAACCCAAGTTTATATTTTGTTTAAGAAATGATCCATGTTTTTAAGATTGTGAATTTCAACCTTAGTTAGCAAATGAAAGCTAACTTGTGTAAGTAGTTTAGTTAAGTAATGAGACCTTTATATTGTAGGAGGCCATGACTAAAATTTTCCACGATCTTTACCCTCAAAAATTAAATTTGTGGCTAAGATACCCACGAAATAATACTCGAGATTAACTTTAGGGGTATATTCGAGGGTACTAGCGAGGTTAACATCTAGTGTAATTGATGGGTAAAGTCGAGGGTAATTTCGAGGGCAAACGCAAGGGTAATTTCGAGGGAAAATACAAGGGTAATTTCGAAGGTAATTGCGAGGGTAAATTCGGGGGTAATTTTAGAGGGCAAAGTCGAGGGTAAATGCAAGGGTAATTTTCGAGGGCAAATTCGAGGTAATTGCGATGGCATATTCGAGGGTAATTTCGAGGGAAAAACAATGTTGATTCGGGGGTATATTTGAAGGGTGAAGCAAAGAATGTTTAATCCTCTTTACTTTACACGAAAGTTTCTACTTGAACATATTAACCCCCGTTTGGTTTCAACTCCAGAAACGGTAACGGAATGGAAACGAATCTAGTCCATATATGTACCTTGTTCATGGAATCATTCCGGTTGGTTTAATGTAAAATGCACTTGCTTCCCCTTACTTTGTTACCCTATAGGGTATTAAAACTAATCAAATTCTACTACAATTAGTTCAAACCACAATGAATGATTCCCAACAACTTCATGAACAAGGGTGTACGTATGGACTAGATTCGTTTTCATTCCGTTTCCGTTTCCGGTTTAAACCAAACGGGCCTTAAAAGTTTTCTCTACACAACAAGTAAGTTTCTATTTGACCACTTTAAATTTTTTAGTAACCTCCAGTAACTCATTCTAAGAGATTCATATATAAAGAGAATATCTTTTCACAGATATACACATTCAAACAACATCACAAAGCACGATGGTAGAAGTGAAATCAAACCTTGTGCTTCTTCTCCTTCTTGCATTGACATTCACAATTTCATCTCCAAGCTTGTTAGTTATGGCGGAATCCAATGAATATGGATTTTACTTTGAAAAACATTTGAAGCCTCCGGGCCATTCGGAAAAATTGTTGGGTTACCATGAACCATGTGTACAACAGATGTGTGCTACAACTTGACCATTTGTCCACATCTCGTTTTCACTTCTCTCGTGCATGTTGTGAGGCCATAGAAGCAGCAAAGAGTGGATGTTTGTCCCATGAAATCGATCACTTCAACAACATTCCTCAATTTCCGTCCTTACATTCCTCTTGTGGTAAACATTTTTCTCGACATTCACCATCACGTGGTGGCAAAGACATAACTCCATCGCCTTCCCCACAAAGCACTGGAAGTGGTTCATCGACTCCATTGTCTTCCCCTCCACAAGTCATTGGAGTGATTCCACCTTCATCTTCTCCTCCCGCACACGGTTTCGGGTGCGGTCTCACCAATAATGTCACCTCCTACCCCAATTTTTTGTGGTAGTTTACCAACATTGTCACCTCCTACTCCGAGTTTTGGAGGTATCCCGCCAGCTTTACCACCATTTAAAGGCATTCCACCAACTGTGTCACCACTTACCCCTAGTTCTACAGTCACTCCACCAACTGGGTCACCTCCACTCCCGAGCTTTGGAGGATATTCACCAACTCCGTCGCCAACTACTGCAATTTCAACGGGCATTCCACCAATATCACCTCTTACTCCGGGTTCTACTATCATTCCACCAATTATATCACCTCCACTTATAAGTTTTGGAGGCATTCCACCAACATTCCCACCTCTTACTCCGGGGTTTAAGGACACTCCACCAACATCAACACCTTCTCCTCTTAGTTTTGGCGACGTCTCACCGACAATATCTCCTACAAAAGGGTTTGTACCTGTTACATCACCAACCACAGGTCCTTCAAGGTGTTTTTGTGTTTCACTTTTTGCCCCCATACCTTCGACGGCTTTACAAGGACTTTCTCCTCCACCATCTTCCATTCCTTCGTAAAGATTTCATGGTCAAACCTACATTATTCTGAAAATATTCATTAAAACCGTCATCTGAGCTATCTTTATTCATATTTAGTCTTTGTTATCCTAGTTTATGGAATACTAATAGTCATAAGAAATAGATGTCGATATTGTTATCATTCAACTTTCTATCAATGAATGAATTGTTTAATTTTCTTTCTTAATAAACCAAGTTTTTTTTTGATAAAGTTGAATGTAATATCTCTTTTATTTACTTAGTGAAAGATTTTTTTTTTTTGATTAGAGGAGAGATTTCAAAGAATATAAATCAGTGAAGAAAGATAAAAGCTCATTATATTCTATAAAAGAGATAAACATTACAACTTAATAATATGCAAAATTAAATATCCAATTTTAGTACTCGACATTTTCTAAATTTGTATGTGAAAACTCATCTAATTTGTCGATCTCGTGGAGGTGTAGGAGAATTTATGATCCAACATGTTATATGTTACATGATAAGAATTTAGTCTTATCTAAATTTGCATGTTAAAACTCGTCTAATTTAATTTTAATAAAATTTTAAAAAAATAATATAAAAATTAACATGAGAATTCAACCGCTTACCTTACACTCACACCAAACGTATCATAGTACTAGCTTAATACTCGTGGCTTGTACAGGAATTGATAAAAAAATTATACGATATTAATTTATATTTTAAATTTTTTAAAATCTAGATGGCATCAAATATGTATATTTAAAATGTCATTTGTTTATCTATATAATATTGCATTATACCAATTAGTTGATAAACTTTTTCTTAATATGTTTAGTAAATATAAATTAGACATATAAGATATATTAGTTAATTGATTCTTACTTTGACTAAAATAAATTAATCCTACATTGTTAATTAATTTGGTAGACAATATTAAAACTATATCTATTGTATAAATTAAGATTAGTTTACATGTTAATAATCTTATCCTAATTAAGTGAATAATTAAATTCATTTTCCACATTAATAGGATAACATGTGGTAAATTGGTAGTCCTATAAAGGAAATTATTTAATCAAATAAAATTATATAGTTTTAATTGATACAAAATAAAATAAGATTTATTTTATTTTTTAAATTGAAATAAGTTTATATCATCTTCATAAATTAAACTAAAAAAAAGGAGGTGTCACAATATATATAAAGACGAGATGTGGCAAAAGTATGTGGCTTAAGTCTTAACGTAGGGATGACATGTGGAAAAATCCGAGGTGACTAAATGTGGGAATGTCATATGACATAATTTACTTATGTTTTAGTACTATACTAGTTTATTACCCGTGCCTTATAACACCCAAAATTCTAGGAACTCGGAGTGTCACGGGCTAGGACCTCACAATGGGTCTCAACCCTAGCCTGACAACAATCTCACCGGATCTTTCACAAGACACAAATAAAGGAAAACCGAATAAAGTCTAAAACATGTGAAATAGTCATAAAAGGGAAAAACAATTGTCAGCCTGACAGTACAAGTGACAAAATCCAAGGAAAATGGAAACAAGTCTAGTCACAAAAGAGAAACCAAACATCCCGACTACCACGTACGGGAACCTGGCTGGCCACCCTACTCCGGATCACTCTACAACTGCCTTACTCTACAAGGTGTCTATCAACATAACGGTAAAAACCGTTAGCTATCAATTCTAAGTATCAAACATACTATTATGGAAAAAACACACATCAATGCGGAAAATAAACAAATCAGCATGCTTACACTCAAAACCATATTATTATCTTTGTTAGGTGATTCACTTATAAGTTCGAACTTATTTTGCGGCACGAGGATCATGTTACCCTCGCCTCCGTCCCCGTATACTAACAGGAGTGGTTCGATGTGATAACATGATTTATCGACCTAGTTTAGTCATGCATTTAGGTAGATTTCTCCTTTTCGCATTCATGTTAATTTTAGCCTTAATTTGTGTCATTTATACTTGTTTTGTTCTACTTTGCAAGAATAGATGTCTACACACGCTATTTGTGGCTTTGTAGAAGATTTGTGCAGTTTGGAGCTAAAACGACGCATTTGAGGATCAAACCTCGGAATGGATGCATTGGAGCAAGCATACATGCACGGGAAAGGACGAAAGAATCAAACTAAAGGCATGAAGGACGACATAGGAGCATCTCAGACCTGAATCTCAACGTGAGATACTTATTTCGGGACGAGATCATTAGAACAGAGAAAAATCTCGGGCCAATCTCGGCTGAGATTTTAACCAGAGTCAACCGACACTTTCCAACGCTGAAGAAATTGAAGTCAGATCCAAAATCTCTGGCCCGATCAACCCGAGATTCAGACCGAGATTCTTCCCTGAGCATGATATTTTATTTACGGACTTTCTCTTTTTTGGCCCAACGTCTTTTGGAGAGGATTTGTGTATAAAAGGAAGTCCTAGATTCATTCCAAGGTGTGCCCGGAAGAGCCCGTAAGTGCCAGAGAGTTAGATTTTATCTTAGAAAGGAGGAGCCGTCTCCTACCCTCCCGTTCTTCTTCATTCATCGTTCTTCTTAGTTCTTCGTAGTTTTAGAATAAAGATTGCAACTTTATCATTCAGTCATTGTTCGGAAACATTGTTGGATCGGAGATTTACTACATTTTCCAGATTTTCATTCATTCAAGGTCAGTTATTTCTTCCCCTTTCTTTGTTATTCCTTTTTATGCATCGTTTCTCTTTCTTAGAACTAAAATTAGTTGTGGATTTTGATATGATAATTATTGGCTAAAACATTTGTGCTTCTAAGGTTGATAGAGATTTGTTTATGGCCTGGATTATGATGGATTAAATTTATATATTAAAATTGGTTTAGAATTGCTTGAAATCCTAATAGTTGGTTCGAACATAATCTAGGTTAGAACCTTCTAAATTAGCAACCTGAGTTGGAATTGATACTTCTATTGGATTGAATGTGCCTGATTACTACCTGAGTTAGGTAATTCCCGAGACTTGCCCGGTAAGGGGTTACTTAGTCCTTAGTTAGAGAATCCGGTTTGTACTGAATTCCCACCCTAGATACCTTAAGAGTTACCCGGTAATAGGTAGTTAGGATTGAAACTAGATGATCTTGAGACTTATCCGATAATAGAAATTTTAGAGTATAAACGTTTATCTCTATTGCTTTTCTTATCAATGTTTTGCAATTTATCCTGAGTCAAGATGCCATCAACAATGATCTTGAATCCTTGGAATCACTTTCTTTCGATTAATTTGATTATCTTTTATTTGTTTTATAAAACTGTTCTTGATTAAAAGTGACATTCAATTGAGACCAAGCCAAAAACCCTTGATCTTCTTTCCCTTATCTTTTCCAATCTATTTCTTAGTCTAGATATATACTATCCTTAATCATTGTTTGTAAATTAAACCACACAGTCTTCGTGTTCGACCTTGGAATACTTGCTCTACTTCGTACAATCCATACATCATGGGTTCGCTATTATTTAGGGGAATTATTACGAGTTATAAATTTAAAATTTGAGTTTTTGTCACTATTGACACGGATTCATATATAGGGTCATAAATTAGCGAACACGATGCATCACGGTGTATACGTTGTATGAACTAGTCGCGGAGAACCTCTCAGTCTCATGTCAGAGTTGGTCAATGATGCTACGACCCCTTATACATACATTTGGGTCTTATATATACTGGTAACGTCGTCCTAATTAATCATGTGATAATAATTCACAAAATACACACACCACTATAATAATGATGCACTCAATACAAGAAACTAGCTAAGTAAGTCCATAAGACTTACCTGAACTGATCCAACACTCGACTATTGCTGAGTCTTAGTTCCGCACATATACGACCTCAAAAGCCTGGTCAAACGAAAAAACATCTCAACAACACATTTTCAACATCTAGGAAGCTCTAGAAAGCTTCTAGACTAGTAGGGAATGTTTTTGGGAAGGGGAAACAAGAATGTCCTAGCTTTAAGGAAATTAGGATCTTATCCCTAACTTTTCTATAAAATCCAAAAGGGGTCTAAAGAGGTTCTAAGTCTCTCATTATAGTCCAACAACATGTTAAAACGCTAAAAGACCCATAATGAGTTTGAAATTTTTCATAAATTTTCAACCTTAAGAGGAAACCTTCAGGAATGTTCATAAGAGAACTATTCGAGTTCTTTACTTTGGCCTAAGATATGTACCATCTAACAAATCCTTAAAATTCCAAGAAAAACTTCTAAACCTACTAGGCCGTGAGGCCGTGCCTACAATTTCTATACTTAGTCAAATTTACACCTTTTTCTCATAACAGTGTGTTTTATCCCAACTTTACAAGGTCATAAGTTTTGATCTAACCGTTGGATTCTTCCTAAAATAAAACATGATCAACTATATCATATCAATATAACATATTCAAAATCCAACCGTTAAAGATAGGTTTAGCGTACCTAAAATTGGGTCCAAAGTTGGTTGCTCAAATACTGGAAATCTGGAGAGAAAAAAAAATAGCAACTTGAAACGGTGGAGTTTAAGATCGATGCATGGGGTTCCTATGTGTGTATAGAGAAGGATCGTGGTGTCCATAAGTATCCCAGACTTGTAAACAATGGAAGGAGAGAGAGGGAGAAGGGTGCTTACGATTCCACACACCCTATAGATCGAACTAAGAAGAAGAGAAGGCCGGCCATTGTATTCTTGAGTTCCTTGGTTCCATGCTTGACTGCAAGACATATACACAAGAAAGGAATAGATTTGAGCTGCTACTTGAACCAAGGAAGGTGGAAGCTAGGAGCGTCTTGTTGGACTAGGAAGGGAGAGGGGAGAGCAAGAGGGAGCAATGGTTGGAGAGGTACAAAGTACAAACTGTTTGTTGTTGGGCTACGTTTAAGCAGTTGGGCCGCCAAACATGTTCACTTAACATGAGTCAACTGACGCACTTAGAGATGCGTTGCATTTAGACCGCTTAAGCTCAGATGTTCGGCTAAACTCGGTAAATGTCAGTTGGGTTTTCCGGATAAAATTTTCTGACAAATTAAAATATGTGTACATATATGAAAATTGAAATATGTGTACGTTATCATAATTGTACAAAATATGCGTATGTTATCATCATTGTACAAAATACTTATGACAAATTAAAACAATTGAAAGTCTTATTTAAGTGGTTTCATTTTATTGATGAATATTAGTTATTTAACTATATATATATATATATATATATAGCCAAAGGACATTTGCAAAAAAAAACATGGATATGGGCCAAGCCCATAATAGTGCTCAAAATTACACAACCTAATGACTAAAATTGAAGCCGACAATAGTTAGAGGATTATTACACAGTAGCTTACAAATCTCAGAGTACTCAATACGCCCGATTCTTTCTCATAAGCCCCAAATGACAACAATTACAGGTGTTCAATGAATCAATTTCTGGATAACCTTAGTCAATTAGTTCGATTCACAAATCTGACGTAATGCCATATACCGAAGTAAATCTCACCGCTTTTACCGTGTGCATGGAGCTTTTGAACGTGGCCAACAAACTCCTCGGACTCGTCAGAGGGGTGATCCGGTGATCGATAGATGATGGAGGGATGAAGACCTAGTTTTTAACTGGTGGATCGAAGGAGACGAACGCACCGACGATTATGCTACTGGGACTAGATGAATTTTGGAATTTATCACAAGTGGCTTAAGGTAGGGATAACATGTACAAAATTTGAGGTAACTAAGTCTAAATGTGAGAATGTCAAGTGACATAGTTGATGAATAAATGTTGTTGATTAACAATCTGAAAGTTGCAAAACAAAAGAAATCGAACGATTGTCCAAACCAAGCGGATAACAGTTGATGAATAAATGTTGTTAAAATATCTAATAGTTGCAACTTTTCACTTGTGTGACCCTCAACGAAGGTGTATTGATTTCTAATATTATATACCACAATTTTTATGATCTAAAATCACTTTTTTTTAAATCACATAAAAAAAAGAAACTTTTAACAAAACAAACGACAAGAACATTTAGCAAACCCTAATTTCGACTCTATTTGTGAAAGAAAAACCCATAAATCTTTGTCTGGGATCAAATAAAAATTGTATTATTTGGATTTTTGAGCAAAATACTCGAATTATTTCGACTCTAATGTATGGAGATTCAAATGAACGGGTGAAGACAAGAGAATAGAAGAGAATAAAGAAATCAATAACAACATTAGGACTTTAACAGTTGTGCTTGCAGGGGGTAAGTTTGAGAAATTGGAAGGCTTTATCCTCATAATCTAGGGCGAGCGGTTGACAATTTTCCTTTAATGTTTATCGCATCATCTCCATCTTCAATCTCTTCTACTTTTCAACCCTTAAACATGTGAAGCGAACGACCAGTGTCTAATAGTATCCATTTTAAGCCTTTGTGATTTAGTATTTGATCAAGATTTTAAATCGTAATAGGTTTGATTCGACAAATTACAATTTATATGTTATGAAGTTACATGTAATTTTAAGCCTTTGTGATTAAGTATTTGATCGAGATTTTAAATCGTAATAGGTTTGATTCGACAAATTACAATTTATATGTTATGAAGTTACATGTAATTTTAAGCCTTTGTGATTGAGTATTTGATCGAGATTTTAAATCATAATAGGTTTGATTCGACAAATTACAATTTATATGTTATGAAGTTACATGTAATCATGTTTATAAAAACCCCAAGCATACGCAGTGTCTTTCTTTAGTCGTAATATGCATAGTACCAAATTATCAACATAATTAATTAAGTAATAATTGTTGATATATGTGAATTATTGTCTCATATAATAAGTATTGTGAATCTAGCATATAAATCCATGAGTTACTCCGATTTACCAATTGGTTTTAAGATAAAAATCGAAGGCTTGTGTGCGTAGATTCACTTGGCGTGCATCATCCACGTAGTAGACCCACCAAATATGAAAATTTAATAATACTAATATATATATATATATATATATATATATATATATATATATATATATATATATATATATATATATATAAGAAAAATAACATAATAGAAATTAGAGACTCCTTCCACAGATTCAAAACCGTTTAGGGTGTCTGTTCTTATTTCAAGCCTCGTGTTTAATATCTTCTTCAGTGAATGAGTCTCCATTGGAGTCATTTGGAGATGAAACTAAATTCCTTGAAAGATGACCACCTCTTCACAATATTCATCACATTTGTGAGAATAATGCACATTTTTTGTATGGAAGAAGCAATGACATTCAGCACGCTGGTAATCTAACATATTAAAGGCTTTGGACACGTAAATTGTTCAGTGTTGTGCTTGTGTGTCAAAGGATATCAGATCAAGAGAGCAAAAAAATGTAGTAAGAATCAGTAACCGTGTAAAATACAGACCATCAGTAACATGAATCAAGCACATGATGGATTGAGGGAAAGTAATGGAAGTATTTTGATCTTTCAGGGAATAAAAGTCTCAAGCTCCTATGAATATTTGCACCAACTCAACTAGAAATCAGAACTCTCTATAAGAAAAAAAAATACCCTGCTCATTCGAGATTAACCATATGTAAGAGAACCAAAGACAAACTACATTTCAGTACAAAATGGTCCACTTTTTTTTAATTATACGAGTAGAGAATGCAATTGTACTTATGAAACTTCAACAACACATTTTCATACATTTAATTGAGGGAGTGAAGTACTCAAGTCATCTCCATTCCAAGATACCTTCATGAACGTGGTTCGATCAAACTAACAACAAATACACTAAGCAAACCATGGCATAAACAAGGAACACACCATGTAAAAAAGTGTACCCGTACCGCGAATAATAGAACGAAAACCTTGTCTTCTAGCCTTGAACTGTTCGCACTTGTATATGATGGGTGGATTCTTGACGCCAGATTGGTTGAGCGCCACTCTGGACTATAGTCACGTGTTGTCCTCCGTTTACCAGGCTCTTATCCTAAACCATGTTAAACAACAACTGAGTGCATGTCCAGACGAGAATTATTTGGCCAAATATGTAGAATTCGGAAAATACTAACCACTAATAGCTTCAAAGCCCGCGAAAAGGTCTCCTCTGCATCATCTGAGAAGTTTATGTATATGGGCATTACTCCATGATAAAGAGCCAGTCTCTGTTTCACCCTTTGGCTGCAATGCATGAGTTGGCTTTAGTGTGTCGGAAAACAATGGAACTCTCTCTCATAACAATGAGCTAATGACCATAATGTAAACGTAAAGAAAATGAACCTAGTCTATCATCCCACTGTTTCCCGACTTACTCATTGGTGAATGCGAAGATTGCTGAGGATGGTCGATAATGGCTTAAGAGAACGGCCATGGAGCCTGTTCTTGTGAAAACAATGAGTGGAGTACCAAGAGTGTTGGCCATTGTGGTGGCATGAAATGCAAACATTGCACCCATATGGCTCTGGAACAGAAAAATGAGTAGAGTTTGCAAATAAATATAAGCCCCAGGGAAGAGCAGAAGTGCAGAACCAAATCAAACCACTAGATCAATGGATTGTTTTTATTGATTTATTCACACAGGTTAACAGTTCTACCAAAACTCATGGACCGCATACCTTATACGCATCAGAAAGTACTGGAGGACTGGCATTTGTTGGTTTTAAACTTGACTCAGTCCTTAATGCCACAGTATGCATCACTGTGACAGCTTTAAGAGGATACCTTAAGCAGAATGTAAATCAAGAGTAAAAAATTGTAAGAATGAGCCACATTCTTATATATGTTTCTAAGGCAAGTCAAGAAGACCCGGAAACAATTAAAAGAAAGAGCAAACTAAACCAAAGCCACATGTAACTTGGGGTGAGCAAAAGTATCCGATCCAAAAAGACCCGACAAATAGTTATCCGAATCCAATCTGGGCCATTTTCCGGATATCCGGATCGAATATGGAATGCTTTTTTTTTTTTTAATCCGGATATTCGAGTATATTAGTGTATATATATATATATATATATATATATTGTGTTTTAAACATTTTTTTTCTCCGGCTTCTTCCAGTAAGAAGAAAGCCATTCATTACAAAATTTGAAAACCCGTGGGCTAACAAATGATAGGGAAGATTAATCCCAGGCATTTGTTGACATTCGACTGATTAAAACTCTAGGCTCAAATTCGCAAATGGATGGTAAGGGACATGAATACAAGACTATGGGCTTGCAGAGACCTAGATTCTTTAATAATAACTTAAAAAGCTATATACTCAGTTACAGCTGCATCCTTCCCCCTTTAAGTACGCTCTAACACCTTTGTTCGTCCAGAGGAAAATTAAAATGACTGTCGGATCGGATTCGGATATTGTTTCCATTTTTATCAGGTGATGATGTGGAGCACATCTACTATTACATTTTACATAGATTGAAGTAACTTAAATTTCTTGCAGGAAAACTAGCAATTTTTTCATTTTCAAAATTAAGAAGGCGAACTTTACTTACTTCCCATGAGCAGTTTCACCAGAAAGCATGATTGCATCAGCACCTTCCCGAACTGCAATAGCAATATCCGAAACTTCTGCCCTAGTAGGTGTTGGATGGTTAATCATGCTTTCAAGCATATTAGTTGCCACAATCACTGGTTTATGCATGCTGCGACATCGCATAATGATTTCCTCCTGAACAAAGATTGAAAAATATTGATCATTGTACTTAGACTGAAGTTAACAAGTCAAATATGGTTCTCATTGCATGAATATATCACAATCTTCTGAAGGTACAATAGATTGTGTTTCATCGATTATAAACATAGTGATAGCAGAAACAGGTTCACATAAAAGACTTACCTGCAGAAGAGGAACATCCTCAATAGGAAGCTCAGCTCCAAGATCCCCACGTGCCACCATTGCCTGATGGATCCAAAGTAAAGAAAAAACACAATTAGCACAAGACAATTAAATACCACAAGTCAAGTCTGCCCATAGAATGAGAACTTGACATTTACAGGGTTCTCCTTCAACCTAATTAGAGATTATGTATTAGAGGTAGGGTAGAGGATGCTCTGTACTTGACTGGTCAATAATTTCTATCATAGTTGAATAAAGTTTAGGCGGAAAGGAGGTGACAATTCAAATTTGATGGGTGAGAAACATGTTTATGCTTTCAAAATAGTCTTCTAATCACAGACAGTAAACTCTAAAATCCACAGCACATCGAAATCATCAAATACTTTTATAGTAGCAGCACCAGATACTAAAACTCAGAATCTGTCCATTTTTTCCCAAGATGACATATTAAGTTCACAGAGACACTTACTGAAACCATGAATTTACATTTTTATTGTTATACATAATAAGTTCAGCTTATAGATGCCTATTTCACTTGTGAACTTCCATAATAAGGCTAACAGCTAGTGAAAACTGAAACCATGAATTCATTTTTTATTGTTATTTATAAATGCTTATTTCACTTGTCAACTTCCATAAAAAAAGGCAACAGCTAGTGAAAAGCAGATGTGATATTTAATGACGTGCTTTGAGAGCCTTTACCACTTGTCCTACAGGAAATTTTAGTCGCCACTTAATCACGATCTCCCTTCCTCATTTCCGCATTGTGATTACAAATGCACACCAAGTTTACCTAAGGACTCTTCAAGAAAAATGGAAAATAAGAATACGGAAACTAACCCCATCGCATGCAGAAATTATTGACTGAAGATTCGGAATAGAATCTGCACTTTCAATTTTGACAATAACACTTATATCTGCGTTGCAACCTGGAAATATTTATAGATAACAAAGTGAGGCATAGACAAAGAAAGAAACTTCAGTGTACGACAAACCGCAAAAAGAAAGGCTTTACCTTTCAGGTAATTTTTCAATTCGTGGACAACTTCAGCATCCTTTACAAATGAAACAGCATAACTATCAACCCCATTGTCTACACCAAACTTGATATCATCCCAGTCTTTGTCTGTTGGGATTGGAAGGGAAATCCACAACATGTAAATTATAAGAACCAAAAAGTATTAGAATGAGTTGATGAATTGCCGAATCTTAACCAACCTGTTATGGATGGAAGAGTTGCACTCTTCCCACGCACATTTAAATGGCGCCTTGATTTTAACTCTCCTCCATCGACAACTTCACACTTAACAGTATCATTTGTCTTGGATTTCACAGCCAATGACATCATACCACCTGAATAAAAGAAATGACAAATGTGTGAACATCATTATGCTCAATGACTTAGCTACACATGTACTCATTGCCCGTGATAGCAACACACAATTGCATATTACATGAGTGAAGCCAGATGGAACTAATTAAAAAGACTAATTCCAAGAGCAAGATGGCCAGTGCGCAAGCAGCTAATGCTGATACCTACGGCCACAGTTCTTTAAAAATAGAAGCAGTTTTATACAATATGCCTAGCATATAAACTATTTCACCATCATTCACTAAATGTTAGAAACACTTTATTTACAGATCAGCTCAAGGCCTTCCACTCTCACACAGATCATAAGAGCAATTATCACCAGATATAGGAGAAAAATACTTTCATCCTCCTTCTGAGACCTAAGAACTACCACATTATTGAGTAATGATGGGGGTTAGTGTTGCCCATACTAAATAGTAGCTGAATTTTAAACACGCATATGCAAAATTGTTCTCAAGTATTACAAGCGTTGTTTAGTGAAAACGAGACAAGCATAATTATGATGGATAATGCACCAACAAAAATCAGGAAGTGAGGCACAACTGAACGGAATTTGAATATCGGTAATATGAAGTAATGCTCTAGCCTTTAGTTTTAAATGTCTTTTTATAAACAAAAACATATGACAATGCTGACAAGGCCATCATAGAATTCTAAAGTGCATACCATCAACCAGTAAAATGTCTCCAGCTTCCACGTCGTTCACAAAGTCATCATAGTTTACACTCACAGTATCCACCGTGCTTACTCCTCTTCTGATAGTAAAATTGAATTCTTGACCCTCCTTGAGTAAGATAGGTTGAGGCACATCTCCACTCCTAACCTCTGGACCCTAATTGACATACTATGTTCATAAGAATATCCTGGAGCTTCAAAGTAAATACAATCATGTAGAGAACAAAAAGTACAATAATACAAAACTGCAAACTACAGTTAGTGACCACAGCAGATCATGAAAACATAGACTAAAAACAGCAAGAGATGAATGTCTTAACATTTTTTATTCCAGGGCAACAGACCATCGATAACTTTTTTTTAAGATAATCCATATGGAACTACATTTAGATGTTGATCCACCAATAAACATGATTGTATTTCATCTCAATGGAAGCAGTAATCTTCTAGTAACCGTATGATAATTTTGGCCTATTCTAGCTCTCCATTAAACATCTAATAATCTTCTAGTAAAACTAACCCATGAGCCTGACGCAAGGTTGGGTCCAACTATAGTCTATAATACATCCAACAACCAATTTGCAATCAGTGCCTGACCTTTTTCCCAGCTACAATAGACACCACGTTTCACTAATACTATGTTAATTACTTGAATGGTGAGCAAATGAAATGAGATAATATTGGTGCTTCCTTCATTCAAGGAGTTTAGGCATGAGGGATATGGAGTTGATATACTAATTCTGTGAATGATCGGTGAGGTTGCTAAAAACAACAGAAGGAAATATCATCAAACTCAATTAAGTCCGTCGAAAATTGTAATGAATCTGGACAGTTAAGCTTAAAAGCCTACTTAGTTCTAAACATGCTACCTTTTTATCTTAAACAATCTAAAAGGCCCAAGAATTTTGGTTGGCAAATATTTCAATCAATAAGGGTTAGTTGTCATACAACAGAAGCTCTTTTCCAGATATACAAAACAAGATGTAACCAACTGTTGACTGTATGATTCCCAGACCCTAAGCATCAGAAAACTAACTTAAAGGGCGTGTAACCTTTTGAGAAATTCCAAGTTCGATTCAAGAACGAGGAAAAGAAATAACAGTATCCATACCAGTAGGAGCTACCACACTCACTGAGTATGAAATCTCCCAGTACTAGTTCTAACTCAATTGGTAAAATAATTCCAATTGCCTAGTAAAAACATTTCATTGCAGTAATCATTAACAGTTACCAGAAGAGGAAGAGTAATATATATATAAAAAAACAGTTAAAACACATAGCTGAGAGAAACTATCAAAACAATGATGGTTAAACACAGAGCAGTTTACCTGTTAATACTAGAAGCAGAAATACTTACTACTTGGGCTACAAAAAAAGAAGCTACATATTCTAGAAGTTCACAAAAACTCTAATAGTAATGAAAAAAGGAATGCAAATATAAATATATATATATATTATTGAAATGAAACAACATTAAGAATAGATGCAGATACCTTAGTATCCAACATGATGGCTATGACTTTATCCTCAAACTGAGCGTTGTACTCTTTAACTAAGTCAATAGTCTTCTGATGAGATGCATGGTCACCATGGGACATGTTTAACCGTGCTACATTCATTCCACATTCTGCTAGTTTCCATATCATTTCACGTGTGCTTGTAGAAGGACCAATTGTACAAACTATCTTTGTTTTCCTTAAAGCATCTGCAGCTGTTCTTGATTGCTCTGTATCAGAATTGCTTTGCGAAGGAGCCTAAGATTGTGGGAATAGTAAGATACAAAACCAAAACAGCTATGGCATTCTTCATCAACAATATTAGATGCATGGATTCATGGAATCATGATGGTGTTATTTTGGGTGTTACATATACAAACCTCAACTATACATGGATCTTTGTTTTTAAGTAAAGTAGATTTGAAGAAGAGAAGAACTACACGGAAATCAGACCCATTCATGCTCCATTCAATGCATAGAAGTCCTCAAATCTACTTCATCAAACATACTTCACTTGGTGGACCAAACTTTTCAAACTTTTGTATGTTACCCCAACCTTATATTTTATCTTACTTCATGAACACACAGTTTAAAAAAGACTAAAATGTTAAATCTCTATTTAATTTTGCAAAAAATTTTTTTAATAAAATCCCGAACTAGAGAAGGGAAGGGGAGATGTGAGAATCTAACTGGCTCCTGCCTTGTTGTCCACTAGGAGACACTCAAGTGATTCAAATATAGCCACACCAAAATGCACCACTACCTGATTAGCAAAAACTATTTCAGGGCCCCATATGATGCATTTTTTACTGATAGAGGGTTTGTTTGGTAAGATGAGTTTATTGTAGTTGAAGCTGAAGCTGAAGATGGTTAGGTAGATAAAGGTGAAAGGAGATGAAAATTTGGTAGATTTTATAAGGAGAGGAATTTGTAAGATAAGCTAGATTGTGTTTAGTATAAAAGGGTGATTAAGTAGTTGATATATGTAAAATTACCAAAATGAGTATGAATAGAGCTGGTATGGGTGATAAGAGAGGGTAGTTTTGTAAAAATATTTTGCATAGTCTCCAATAATCTACCTTAAGGTTGGGGTGGCTAGATTATGATTTCTCTTGATTTCATCCCCGGATTCTTAATCTTCAGGTTAGTCTCCCATAAACTGAAGTTACCATAGACACGAGATCAATATTACATTTTGTAAATTGAACTCATGTTCACTGAACAGGCCCTTGCGCCAAAATAAATAATAATAATAATAAATTAGCAGAAGCATACATACAACCATCACCATTGCTCTCACCACCCCTGAGGATCGTCATCATATATCACCAACTACAATAACCCTTAGCACCATCAAAAGTGTCTACTTTCCAAACAAGTTAGGAATTCCTTTTCTCATCCTGGTCTCTTCCCCAACTTTGTATGGTAAACATTAAACAATAGAGCATTTATTTTGTATTTTCTAGCACAAACAAAAAATAGACATTCAATGTGTGAGGTGTTTTTAAATCATGTGAGCACGTGACAAAACAAAACCGAAATTGAGGTGTACCACACAAAATTGAAAAGTTTGGTCTACCCTGTGAAATATGCAAAACCGCAAGGCCACCATGTGAAATCATCCTTTATTTTCCTTCACATACTAATTTCTGTGATTGAAGAATATTAATACAAAAAACTTCAGAAAGATCACAAGTTTTAGACCACATGCAGCTATTAACATCGAATCCAAACTAATAATCAATAGAAGTGGACCAAGAAATCTCAGAAGATAGAAATGAGAACAGGGTAGATCACAGGTTGATGAAGCATGCATCAAGAAGTGACTAGTGAGTAATGTCAACAAATGGACACAGTACTTGGCTATTTGCCTTGTGAATGAAATTCTACAAATGATAAAAGAAAGCCCGAAATTTCAAAGTTCTAAAATGATTACCATACTTTTGCACGCAAATATCTGGCTCTGCAAATCGATTTGTTTGATACAAACATCTTACTCAATATAACTTATATCTCCTTATAACCGTGAGCCTTTATTTCATCATCACTGGTACAAAAAGGCGATGATTATATCCTCAACACAACCAGTGGTTGTACATTCATCGATGTTCAGTTATGCCAGTTCAACAAGAAGCCCAGATGTGGTTTTTATTTAATGAACAACTTACAAACTATTAAGCATTAGGTCTCCAGAAAACAAGTCTAAAACAAAACTAAACAACTGCAAAACAAACCAACAGCTTCAAGGTTTCATAAAAAAAACTAACAATAACTTGAATTGAAGCATTAGGCATGTGCATCAGTAGTAATTTTAAAGTCAATTCAGCACACTTTCATGCATTTCAAAGTCCTCATCCCTTACATAGTAAAGCGACATTAAGCATACCAGTCGAACAAACACCAAAAAGCAGAGAGAACAGAAGAGACTTACAGGAGTAAGAGCTCCATTAAAAGGAGTGAATTTAGCACTTCGGCTGTGCTCGCTAATCTTGACAGATCGGACGGTGAATGCCTCCTTGGAAAGGCGCTGACTAGTGTGGGAGCTGGTGCTTTTGACAGCATTCAACAGCAGAGAGTCGTAGAAGCTCCTGGAGGAGGACAAACGATCGGAGGACTTAACGGCATCGGGAATCAACCCAGACATTTGCGCCATGGAGGAGAGATTCGCTGTCGCCATTTCCGCCGTCGCAAACAGCTTAGCTAGTTATGTCTCTAGCTTAAGTGAGCTTCAGACTAATGGATCCACAGATTGATTGAGAGAGAGAAGAGAAGAAAGGAGAGAAGAATGGTGGCGGAAATCCTGAGGAGAGCAGAGAGAGGACTGAAGAGAGAAAGGGGCGAGATATTTGTGGGGTTAAGGGAAGTACGACTACGACGGCGGAGGAAAATATGCAAGGATGGGGAAGAGGTGGGACCTACAAGAACGATTATAGGTAGACCTGCTTCTTTGGGACCCACTTTGGATGGATCATGGAAATAGCTCGGTGTTGTCTAGTAAGGTTATTTGGCAGTTGGCACGTAAGGGTGACAAGTGTAGTCTCCACCAAAAAATATTTTACATAGTTTTTTTTTTTTATCCGGATTGTTGTATACACGGAGTCCAATTTGCAAAATACACAATTCAAAGGATTGCGAATATATTGGAAAAGTTTAACTTCTACTAAGGTCAGTGAGGGGCAACTACATTGAAAAGGTTTAACTTCAACTAAGGTCAGTGTATTGAAAATGTTCAACTTCAATAAATAAAAAATGGTAGATTTGAAAATGTTCATCTTAAACTAAGACCAGCAACGTTGAAAATGTTCAATTTCATGGCAACTTTGAAGTTCATAATTGGTTTTATCTTGATGATTTAGTGCTTTTGTGTTGATGATTTAGTAGGCTTTAAGTATTTGGTTTATGTTGATGATTTAGTACTTTTGTGTTGATGATTTAGTACTTTTGTGCTGATGATTAGTAGGCTTTGAATATTTGGTTTTGTTGATATCCCTTAAATGACAAACTAGGGGCTAATACAATTAGGACAAACAAAATTTTCATAAATATTTAATACTCTTGCAAATTAACAAATAAAATTTCACTGCTAATTATAGAGAAGAGAAAGGAAATCACGCCACAAAGGGCAACCATGACCGAAACTCATCGAGACTAATACTCGATCTTTTTTGTAAAATGAAAACGCTATTCACAAACCCTAAGAATAGACAAGGATAATTTGAACTCCAAATCAACACTTAATTTAACGCCACTTTACTACTGAAACTAACTGAATATTAGTTAGGGTTGTTTTTAACTATTTTGAATAAAGAACACTTTATCCGATTTTTTTCAAATAGGAATAAAACACGTTTACAAAAATCCAGACTACACTGACCTCCTTCCATAAGAAAGACATGTCACGTGTCACGTATTTCGTATTTTAATACCTCAACTCTTCAAAGTTCAAACCACTTATTTTAAGGGTCTTCTTCTACATCATACGAACGAACCCTATTGACCTAATGTGTACGTTTATGAAGAGGGACGTGCCATATCATAAACTCTTGTATATATTTACTGGTCCCACGAATCCCATGTCTGTTTCATGCTTTCTATCTCCCATTCCTTCATGTTTGACATCTTCAACTGTTCCGCCAAATACCAACACCTCTCTCCGTCTTCAATCTCAGTTCTTCCTCTCTGCTTCTCAATTTCATCTTTGAAACAGTAATCTATGTTCAGCTTCCATGTCATCGGAAATGGAGACAACGAATTACTCTATGCGTTCACGCCTTCAATTGTCTATCGTTAGCCAGGAACTTCACCGACTTGCTATGGCTCTTCTTGAATTACTCGTTTGATCTATCAAGTCGAAGTTTGGCGATGGAGCAGAGCGGAGTTCAAATACTCTCGATTCAGTTTCAATCATCTGTCAGTAAGTAAGATTTCCTGTTGTTTGGTTTTTATTATTTGCTAATTATTTGATTGATCGTCTCTGTCCTGACCTAATCTGGCATGTGCTGAATCTATTATTTCGAGATATATAGGACTTTTGGCTACACGATAAATTTGGAAAAATTTTGATTCGTCAATAGGGGAACTGTGGAGGTTCTGCTAGTTTTGGATGAAGAAAGATGTGACAATTCATGAATTGCATAAAATTGGACTGGATACATCACATCACTCACAAAGTGCTTGAGATCACTGTTGAAACTGGCTATTGTTTGTGGACGAACTGATGACAAGTTAAAAGTTGTCTTGGTTAATGCTGGCATTGACATAGGACATCTGTTATTTGTTTCAGTCAGTACATATGATGGTATTACCATGGTGGACAATGAGTCATTTGCTATTTAACCGTCATTTAGCTTGACTATATGTTATTCGAATAGCAACAAAGAATAAACAAGAGCTACATTGGCTTGTCAAAAGTTGTATCCATCACTTTTACAGAATCTCATCAATCATTGCACAGTTGATGAATTGGATTAGGTACAAACACACCAGCTTTAAAAGATTATTAAATCATAATAGAAATTAGGCACAACAATCATCCTCTGTATCAGTTTCTTCGCATTTCCCTTCCAGCTTGATATCCTTGTACCACCTTGCACATACCGCATAGGCAAAGAAGTCTATCAGTGTCAGTGCCGCTAGCAGAAAGTAAAACCTGTCCAAGTGACCCTTGTTCAAGTTCCCCGGTATCCATCCTGGCATGTTGTCTACTGTTGATATTCTCATAACAATGGACACTAAGAAGCTGCTTACGTAATTCCCAAGTGAGATAGACGTCATGCAAAGAGCACTACCAAAACTCTTGAGTCCATCGGGGGTTTGAGCATTGAAAAACTCTAGTTGACCCACATACATGAAGACTTCTGATGCACCTATCAGTGTATATTGCGGAACTTGCCAGAAAATGCTCAGTGTGCTTGAGTTTGCGCCCTTGCAGTGTAGACAGTCTTTTGGGGCATACTTCAGTCTGTATAACTCAACAATTCCTGCAGCAATCATCGCCACTATTGCTATGATTAGGCCGACTCCCATTCTTTGCAGTTCAGTGATCCCTCTAGCATTTTTCTTTCTGATTCTGCTCACTATTGGATCCAAAACACGCCTGTAGATGAAAATAAACGCTGCTACACTTAATATGTCGAAGCTTGACATGCTTGCTGGTGGTATCTGGAAGCCTGAGACAGTAGTTTTCATTGCAGCACCTTGCTCGACAAAGAGGGATGCCATTTGAGTGAACACCACTGAGTAAATTATGGTGCACAACCATATAGGTAGCAGTCTTAAAATGCATTTTACTTCTTCAACTTGTGTAACTGGGCATAGCCTCCATGGATTGCGAATTTTCTGACCTTGGTCTGACAAATCGCCTGATGTCACGAGTGCTGCTTTATCTAGAGCTCTGCAGGAAAACGTGAAACAAAGTTAGCATCCTTGTTGATATGTTTTAGGGTTTAAGATAGCAGTGTGAAGTCATAATGCTCTTCACTTACTTGAATCCATCAGTATGGAGCATTTTTCGGCCTGTATTTGCAGAATTTTCCTTGTCATTTGCTTCATAGAGTGTTTTGCCTTCTGATGGTAGTTCAGTCCTCCATTTTCTACAAGCAGAAACCAGGACCTGGCAAAATCTGGACAAAGGGTTGCCACTTGCTTTGAAGTGCCTGTACCTTGGTGTCCCTAAAAGGAATAAGACTAAGGCAGCAAATGCTGATGCCGTAGATGCCCAAAATCCGAGAACCCAAAACCCTTCATCCTCGAAAAATACCAAGATGGTGTTGGAGAAAAGTTCTCCAAGGTTCAGTGCCAAGTAGAAATAACTGAAGAAGGAGACCTTTGAGTGTGCCTCCCTTGGATGCTCTTCATCAAATTGATCAGCTCCAAATGTGGCGATATTAGGTTGATACCCTCCATTACCTAGTGCTATGAGATATATTGAGAGGTAAAACAATCCCATCTCCATGTTTGTATGAGGTGCACACGGAGTCTTTAGATCTCCACATCCTTTTGGTTTGAGCAGGAAGAGGTGTGTGGATACTGATAGTAATGCGAGTCCCTGTAAACATACAGATAAGAAGATAAGAACCTAGAAAAACGACTCTTTCCTGGTTTATATATGTATTATAGTTCTGTTAATTAGCGGTCACCGTTAAGATGTTTGAAAACTCATACATAGTCTTCATAGTATGAAACTTACCACTACGAAGATGACTTGAAATACAGCACATGTTTTGTATCTTCCCCAGTATGAATCACTGAGAAATGCACCTACTAGAGAGAAGATATAGACAGTTCCTGTCCACTTGCTAACACTATTAGCAGCATCTGCATTATTCTGCCCCACTACCCTAGTGAGGAAAAGCACTAGGTTTACTCCCACACCGAAAAAAGCCAATGTTGCGAGCCCTTGATTTACTGCATAAAAGATAGGAAAAGGGAAAAAAAGATGTCAGAGTTTCTGTTGTTTTTACTTCTCTTGTTTGTTGAAAGATACTAGTTGATTAAGAGTTTCCGTTACTATTTGTTATTTTGAAATCACTGAAAACTGATCAATACTGTCTTTCATGTCACTAACGTACCAGTCTCAATATGTGTAAGTGTAACTCTTTTTTATGTTAATTCATGTTCCCTTCAGACTAATGTATCCATGCACTATATATATGAAAAAGTTTGTCAAAATGATCCTGTTTGTGAAGTTATTACTCTTTCATGTATATGTTTAGGCCTAGGAACTGACTGTGTTATGATAGATACCAGATTTACTCTTCTTCTTTTGTACGAATTCTGTTATGTGATCCGACGCTTCTTGGTTCTGATTTGACATGCAGGAAATTCTGGCTGAACCAGAAAGGATAAGGGTTGTTCGAACTGTAATCTCAAGGTACATATTATTTGGGTGGTCAGAATCTAAAGGTACGATTAATAGATTTATCTTAATTTTATGGTATGCGAAGTTAGTGGATTAGGGAGTTTCTTCCCTGAATTACAGGTCACAAATTTGAGCTTTGAGGGAGCGTATTACTTCTCTTTTTTTTAGGTCTAATCGACACAAAGTATGACACCACTCAATTAGAACAGAAAAAAAAACTAGCACTTCTATTGTTGGATAAGCCTAATTATGATGGCAGAACACTCACTCCTAGATTTTAATGGAATTAGCTGCGCATTTAAGCTGTTTCTTACTAAAAAATTTGTACGTGGACCCAAGCAGTAAATATTAAGAGGTAAAATATTATTATCAAATGAAAACCAATTTTTTTAAAACCTCTGCCAAACACACCAAAAGGATGCTTGATATTGTTCATCTCACCCGTAACTATTGTAGACACGGCAGCTAAGTCGCCCTCATAACCGTTATTTGACATTGACAAGCAATAAAGGAACAACATCACGTAAAACTAGTTTGCATATTGGTCATAGTCCATGCATTTGTAACTTTGCTTCATGACCTTATTTTATCGTCTTGCTGATGAATTTGTGTCACTTCTATTGTGCTTTTCTCTTTCTTAAGTCTCAAGTATCTTCTAATGCACAATTTAACCTTAAATTTGTATGGTTATGAGTCTGTAACTATCCTACTAGTAAATAATCTAATATTTGACCGCTCATGTAGCTATTGCTATTACATAAAGATGAGCAAACCATTTGTTTGTTTTTGCACACAAAAAAACAAAATATTCCTTTGGTTATAAAACTTTGCTACCAACATTAAGGTACCAAAATAGGTATCTTCAGCAGTATGTGTTTAATGTGTTATAAATAAGAAAAGAAGCGTACGTACCGAGTATGATGATCCCAGCAAACCATTTTCCGGTCTTATGGCGAACAGCTTGGTTGCCATGTCGATCAACTGACCCATCAAGCGTGTACACTTCTGTTGCTTCCTTGACCTGCAATTCCCGTTTCGTATTTAGTCTTTCGTTATTTTCGTTAAAGATATGCACAAAAAATGCATTGTTATTGATGATCCGAACTCAAAACAAGACGTTCGTCGTTATATTATGTAAGAAAGCTTGAGTGAAAGAAGTTGGAAGGAAGATGAGTCGGGATGACTAACCTCCCTCGAGACCTCAAAGACATCCATGGCAATGAGTTGCTTGAGAGATTAAGAACACTGGTTTTTTTTTCTTTCAATGCAAGAATGTGGGAGAGAAGTTGGTGAGATATGCACTGTTTGTGACCACAAGTTGAGAAGAAGAGAAGGCTAATAGGTATTTATAGAGAGGTAAAGTAGAAATAGAAGAGAATGTGGAAGCATGACAACCATCAAAGGCTTGACATAATATGACCTAATTTGACTCAAAAGTGGTGAAATTTTATGATATTTCTGAAATTCATAAATAATATAGATTAAAGTGAGTGTAATATCCAATATCTTGTTTTTAAAATGGCGAGTTTTGTCTTGTAATTACACTCACTTAGAGAATACACAAACCAAACCTAATCTACCTAATTTAATTCACATGACTAAAGATTGTGTTGATACTAAAAAAACTCATGAAATTCAAATAAAATACAATTGAGAAAATAAAAATAAAAAAATTCATAATTTAATATTGCGCCCATTCATTTGCTGTATCCAATATGTCATAAGGTTGGGTGTCGATGTTGATTGATTGCTTTTGCAAGCCCACTAACCAAAAATGTCACTTCCCAAATCTCCTGCTCCAGCTTGCAAATTTGGAATTACTGCTATTTAATTAATTGGAACTTAAAAAAAATTAAGAGTATTACTCTTTAACAGTCGTTCTATGTTAAGCTGCAAATTTGGAATTCAATTGCAATCATTATCTTCTATGTATTGATTAGAATTTATATCTTCTTTAAGGCCATGTGCTTGTTTGCACGGCAAACTTGGCTCTTGTCATTTCGTATTTAAAACACTTTCAATTGTTCGAGTGCAAGGTCCAGCTTAGTTAGTTATGGTCTCTCCCTCTCTCTATTTCCTTCAAACAATCGGCTGCTCATTTATATATTATGTGTTGAAGCTCAATAATATAATATAAGTGTTGTTTTCATGTTAGACTCCCAATGTGAAAAAACTCTACGCGTTCAATACTTTGATATTGTAAAGTTATCGATTTGTTGTCAAATAATATCAATTTTATGCATTCCTAACATGATTAAAACTTTAATTCATTAATAAAAACAACTCAAAATATAATAAAATTGAAATTTTATATATTCAACTGTACATTGTAAATGAGAATATTTTTTTGATTGCTTGTTTGAAAACATTGTTCATTGAAAAGCTTAGACAGTTCGTGGTAGATGTGATTTGAACCATCAAACGTCAAATGTGACCAATATTTGAGCGGGGGATTAAAATTGAAGGTTGAGAAATTTGAGAAAAAAGAGAACATGTGACAAACCGGAAGACTTGTAAATGAAAGATTTATATATACATTTTGAAATTTTAAATAAAATTATGATACGACTTCAATTTTAATGTGTTCATATAGCTAGCTTCGTAAAAAAAAATTCTTTTTTTAAAAGTTGATCTAATTTTTAAAATAATTTTTTATAATTCAATTAAAACATTAATCGTTCGATTTTCGTACTATGAGTTCTTTTCCATCCATTTCATTTTTATTATTAATATTTTTTAGGAAGTTCATCTATTTATATAGACCCGTACACAATCGAATTAGCCCTTCTAACTAGTTCCCCTAAAGAAATTTACGGATATGCACAATCATTTGGATCCATATTGTCATTTGGATCCATATTGTCCAACATTTATTTAATAGGACAAAATGATGTTATATTTTACCATGTAGGCTAATCCAACCCGAGTTTTTTTTAGAACTCTTTTAGTATGAATTTCATGGAATCAAGAGCCGCTTTTGAAATCACTCAAATCAATTCCTGTGTTTAGTAGCAAATAAGATGTCTGTATGAGATTCCGTCATTTTTCATATTTGATTCCTTGGTTCGGTTTATGGTTTTGAGTCATTTCAATTTGTAAAGTTTTTTTTTTCTTCAATGACTTTTTGTTTGGACATGACAAGGTTATTCAGAATTTAAAAATATTTTTTTAGAATATATATTTTGTCGGCCCATGGTTTAAAATTTTAAGATTAAATAAGCAACATTTTTAGGATTCGGGTTAGTTAATTCCTCGATCTATTTTGATTGGAACCATGATTCGTGCACGTATACCAAACGCGCCCTTAAAACTCTTCCACTAAAATACACTCGATTTCCTAGTAAGTTTTTTGCTTTGATTTGTCAAAAAAGAAAGAGTCAACTTATGCATTTGTAACTTTCATTTTACATCTTAAGACTCTTTGTAGCCCAACTTGAATAATTGTGTTTGCGATTTTGCTTTGAAAATTTGAACTAGTAAATGTTGCTCTATTTTTGTATCTACAATTTTTTCATGATTCAGTTGTAAAACAATAAACCAGTTACGTGAGGATTAACCTGATATACATCCAAATTTTATTTATGAGTGAGTAAGAACAATAATCGGACCCGTATCCGATTTTGTATTAACAGTTCATATTTTCAATGTTCATACGTTCAAACAATAAACTTAAGTCATATCCTTACAGCCTCAAATTGTACTGGTTATAGGTTATCTTTTCTATTATATGTCCTCGTTTTATTTTTATTCTAGTAGCTTTTACTACCACTGTTCATATGTTTAAAGTTTTGTATTTAAAATAATAGTTGAGTTGATATTGTTAAACGAGTACGAGTTCAATTATAACACTAATAGTTCATTTTATAATTGAAACAAATAGTTATCAATTTCAGCGGAATTTTATTATTTTTTCGCAACAGTTCAGCATTTAAACTAGTTAATTTAGATGTATGCGTACGGTTGATATTTTATAATAATCTATTCATTTAAGAGTAAAATTTATTTTTTATGGAAAAATAACCCAAAATAATACCAATTATTAACATTGAACCGAAAATAATACCAACTTTGAAAATGACTAGGAGCGATACAAACTACTAATGTATTTACCAAAAATAATACATCATACTTTTCCGGCAAAAACCCTAACTCCGGCGATGACTTGGCAGCCGGAATGTTACATGTCATCAAATAAATGGATTAAATGTGTGATGTGGATTTTATTTTTAAAAAATTAATTTAATAATATTTAAAATATTTAAAAAAATATATTATTTTTAAAATTTTAAATAATAATTTTTTTAAAAAAAAAAATTTAAATACAGTTTGAACATTTTTTTAAATAGGTTTGTAAAAAATGCAAAAAAAATTTATTTAAGAAATATTTATTTTTCCAAAAAATGTATAAAAATTTAATAATTAAAAAAAAGTGATTTTTCAAAAAAAAAATCGAAATTTTTTTTATCAGATTTTTAATAAAATAAAATTTTAAATTCTAAAAAAAATATTTTGTAAAAAAATATTCGATCTTTTTTTTAAAATTTCATCTTTTAACCTAATCCCTAAATAAATTTTTTTTTCAATTTTGTTAAAAATATTTATTAAAAATATTTACAACAACTTTTTTTAATTAAAAATTTTCATAAAAAACAAAATATTTTTTAAATAAAATTTTTACATTTTTTACAAACCTATTTAAAAAAAATGTTCGAACTTTATTTAAATTTTTTTTTACAACTTTTTTTTAAAAAAAATACATTTGTATAATTTTTTATAAAAATTATTAGTTAAAATTTTTTAAAAAATAAATTTTAATTTTTTTTGTATTTTAAATATTATTAAATTGATTTTTTTAAAAATAAAATCGACATCACAAATTTAATCCATGTAACATTCCGGCTGCCACGTCATCGCCAGAGTTTGGATTTTTGCCGGAAAAGTATGACGTATTATTTTTGGTAAATACATTGATAGTTTGTATCGCTCCTAATAATTTTCAAAGTTGGTATTATTTTCGGTTCAATGTTAATAATTGGTATTATTTTGGGTTATTTTTCCATTTTTTATAAAAGAAAGTGAAAATTATTAGTATACGATAAAATTGTAATGTAAATTAATAATATAAAAAAAATACTTTGGTATATATATAATGTTACATATGTCACCTTTTGAACTCTCCTCGCTTCTTACCTACTCATCACCCTAACCTAACATACAATACGTATTTTTTATTTAATGTATGGTGTTTAAAGTGCAACTAGATTTTTTATTTTACAATAATAAATTACTTATTTGCACACAATATGTTGAGCTATATTATAATATAATAAAAAAAGTATATAAAAGAAAAAGCAATGCATATGATGTTGTAGTAGAAAATTAGCAATATATCCCGTAAAAGTACATATAGAGTGTTCATATTACCGGATGTCGAAGTTTGTTGTAGAGGAGTCGCGTAATCAGAACTGTTGTCGTAAAAAAATCATTCTCGAATTTGAACAAAACTCAACATTAATTTCATGAGGAGAAACTTGCGGAAACGATCTCCGTTGACAAATATTTTTCTTTCGGCTATGAAGAAACACAAACACCCTCTGTTCGCGGCAAATCTGTCCTAAATTTTTATGTGAACTCACAAAACGAGTATTGTCGGTATTTATCATGTAAATAAAAATTATGTATTTAAAACAATATTAACTCACGTTATTTCACATTTTCAAATATTTGAATATATGAATTTTGCAATATAATAAAACGTATAATTAAATTAATCACCAGCTAGAATGTTTAGATGATATGCAAGCAAGTGGATTTTGTTTCGGACCACTTCTAGATAAAAACATTTTTATAAAATCTTATATTATAATTTTATAATAAATATTACAGTTGTAATGCTAGTGTATATATATAAATTAATTGTGCACTTATATGCAAGTACTTTACCTAATATTTGATCACTTTAAAAAAGTTAAGGATAAGTGGAAAAGTGTCATACGGTTATATATGGGATTGGTAATAACATTTTCAAAGTGCATTTCCTTATATATGATTCCACTACTAACCCAACGTATCCAATAAGATATACAAAAATTCAATGTGCATTTATATACCATTTGTTTAAATGATCTTGGTTAGTTTCTCACTCATTTGAGGAGGATACGATGGATTATCTGATAAGTTTTTTTTTTTTCTTTTAATAAATGTTCTTATTATAATTATGATAAAAAAAATTAATAATAAAAAAATTACATATTAGATTAATTGTACTCCCTCTAGTTCCGATACATGTCATTAGAACTGTAAAATTTTAGTTCATTTGGCTTTACACAAGTGTTATTAATATTTAAACTTTCTATAATTTCCTATTCTCAATAATGAAAACCCGATTTCCGTCCCAAAGAATGCGCTTTCACGCGCTCATAGAGAACCTTCCAAAACCCCCCCAAACACCAACTATCAGCTATGACCGCGGCTAAAAAAAACCTAAAATTAAATCAAGAGCAAAGCTCGAGAGGGAGAGGATCTACCCGAATCAAAGAAACACATCCAGACAAAAGGAAATCGATGAAATGTGTCCTTGGATGAGAAAAAGGAGACCCTTTGTTAAACAATTCGAAGGCTCTCATATGTCATTTCTTCTACTCCTCACAATGAAAATCAATAAAGGGACCGAAAGGAAAAAGACCCAAATCCTCACTGCTCCGGGCTACGGCCATGGCTTGAACCAAGGAGTGAAGCTCCGATGGGTGATGTTTCGCGTAAGTGAAGGTACTCTTATTCCCACTAGAACGAAGAATGTATGTAAGTGCGAGTCTGAAGGTGAAGGTTCCATATGTGTTTTTGATGAACAATGTATGTGTTTTTGTAGCAAACCATTTGGACTTATGGTTGAACTCAACCCGAGAACAAAGTCAAATCAAAAGGAAAAAATATGTTCATGCATCCCTGCTACAAGAAACGAGTTATTGGAACTAAAGACGCCACCACGTGCTTACCGATAACTTTTGAACTCAAACAATACCCCAGGTGCTCACTTAATTCCTACTATCTGTATGATTTGTTTGAGTTTATGTGGTGTGAGCTTGATTCTAATTTGTGTAATCTGCCACATAACAATTTGAACTGGAGATCTTTGAAAATGTAGAATATAGGAAATCCAATCTTGAGTGCTTATATCAGATTGTATGTATGTCTCTATGTTTACCTTTGGTTTTCATTGAGCCCAAAATGTTCCTTTTTCTTCGAAGTAGTAATCTAGGGTATGATCAAGTAAGAACTAAATGCCCACAAGATATCAAAATGAAATCTCATATGAAGCCACATACTGGCACACTTGTTTCAAGTACTTTTGGCACATGTGTTTGAAAATGTTTTGGCTTAAGTTGTGAGTTCGAGTGAAATCTCAAACCCATTATGAGTCTTGTAATGTTGTAATGTGTTATTGGGTTATAATGAGAGACTTAGAACCGCTTTGGAGACTTTTTGAAATTTTAGGAAAAGTTCGAGGCATTTTGGTAATTTTTTTAAAATTTAGGATTTCTTATTCTTTCTTTATGAAAAATTCTTTGCTAAGTCTAGGAACCTTTTAGAATTTGCCTAGAGGATAAAATATGTTGTTAAGACATTTTCCGTTTGTTCAGGTATTTGATCTTGCATGCACGTATAGACGATATCGAGTAATGGCCGATCGTCTAGATGATAACGGGTAATGGCAGATCGTCGATCATTTCGGGTAAGTCTTATGGACTTGCTTAACTAGCTCTTCTTGTAATAGTGTGTGTTACTATGTTGTGTGTTGGGTGCTTTATAACTATAACTTGAGTAGGACGACATTACCATATGATTAGACTCAAGTATATGAATAACGGGTCGTGGCATCTCTGCTCAGCGCTTCCATGTGACTGGGAGGCTCTCTGCGACCAGTCCACATCGGTATTCGGTGAGATACATGTGATCTGGTTTAGGGGACAAAGGCGAAGGTTGGAAGATGTTTGTTGTTTTTACACCCCTATAAACCTTTATCAATAATGATAAAGACCTATAAGTTAGTAAAACAAGGAAGGGATAGTTTTAAATTTATAACCTGAAAATAATTCCCTATATAGCAACGAACCCACAGTGTATGGGTCAATCATAGTATGAGCAAGTATTCCGAGGTCGAACACAAGGGCTGAGAGGATTAATCTGCAGCAGTGACTAAAGATAGGATAGATCTCAAATAAAGACAGGAGGTTGAAAAAGATAAGGGAAAGAAGTCAAATGTTTTTGGAAAGGTTTTTATGTATTCGCAATCAACTGTCACTATTGATTGAAAATCAAATAAAACAAAAGGAAAACAAAGATAATCAAATTAAATGATAGAAAATGGATTCCAAGGGTTCAAGGTCATTGTTTATGGCATAAAGATTCAAGAAAGCTCATAAGGCATCTATGACTGACAAGCACAGGTATGAACATTTCTAAGCTGATGGTCTATTACCGGGTAAGTCTCAAGATCATCTAGTTCCAAACCAAACTACCTATTATCGGGTAAGTCTCAAGGGAGAGAGGTTGGAAATTCTAAACAAACCAGACTACAAACTAAGGGAAAGGTAAACCATTACCGGGTAAGTCTCAAGTATTACCCTACTTAGGAAGGAATCTAAGCACATTCAACCAATAAAGGATAAACCTTTATTACCTATTATCAGTTCTCTAAGGTATCTAAGAAGGAATATCACCGGATAAGTCTCAATCCAACTTAGGTTACTAGCTAGAAGGATTCTAACTAGGTTCAAGTCCAAGCCAACCATTAGGATTTCTAGCAATTCAAAGCCAAAACAAAGCACAATCTAATCCATCATAATCAAAGGCATAAACAAATCTCTGTCAACCTTGAAACCACAAGGTTATAGTCAATAACAATCATATCAAAGAAAGACAAATAAATTAATAACAAAAGGGAATAAGAGAACTTAGCTTCAATAAATGTAAACTTGCAATCTTAACAAATCTCGAATCTAACAAGGTCTTCCAAACAAACCTCAATGCAAAAGTATGAATCTTGAACTAAACTATGAAGAATCAATGGAGAAGAAGAAGGGAAAGGAAGAGAGGGGAGGAGACGGCTCTCCCCTCTAGGGTAAACAAACCCTAACAAGAGACTAAAATCGGACCCTTAGAAAATAACCTAGAGCTTCCCTTTTATAGCCAACAACCTTACAAAGGACGGGCTGGGCCAAAACCGATCCAAAAATAAGATAAAATCGCCGAACAGGAAATCTCGGGCAGAAATCTCGGCCGAGATCAGGCCAGTCGGGACCGAGATTTAGCAACAGAAAGTTCAGCGTCGCAGCACTTCGGAAATCTCGGCCGAGATCAAGAAATCTCGGCTGAGATCGGACCATCTCGGCCGAGATCGGATCATCTCGGGAGATCGAGCCATCTCGGTCCGAGATCGAGCAATCTCGGTCCGAAATCATGGAATCTCGGCCGAGATTTGGCTATCTCGGTCCGAGATCAGGCCATCTCGGTCCGGGATTCCGTATTCTTCGTTCATTCGCGTGTTTAGTTCGATTCCTCACCCTTTCTTGTGCACGTACGCTTGCTCCAAGGCATGTTGCCCGGATCACAAACTACTTTGAACTAGTCCACCTCCTCACCTTGTGGTCTAAGCCTCTCATAAGCCTTTGTCACTCGAACCTCCATGTGGTATACGACTTAAAGTATCTCCCTCAGTGGTGTCGTATGATCAGTAAAGCCAAACATCTCATCTCTAGAGCTAAGGATTGCCTTTACCAAAGGCGAGACCCTAGAAGTGACACTCCACTACTCTGGCTCAATTGTGTATTGGTACTTGTGATGAATCCATCTGACCCAAAGACTATCACGTTAAGCATGAATGTTCTAGTAGTACTTACACATAAATGATATGTGTCAAGACTTAAGGGTTAACACCCCTAGACCTCCCTCTCTCTCGGCAAACAAACTCTAGACCATGCTACACGTGGCCAACTCCATAAAAATTGTTTGCACATGTTGGTAAGTATGTCAATCACCGAAATTGGGACTGGAAGAAGCAATATCTAGAAGCTCTCAATGCCCTTCAACACTACTCTGATAACCTCTAGACGGCCAAAAAACAACATGTGTCGCTTGTTCCACACTGAAAGGTGCTTCCCAATCTTGTCAACGAGAGGAGAGTAATCACCAGGTCGAATAATGTTATGTGAGATAGGAACCCCGAGGTATATAAAGAGAAACTCGATCTCTTGCCGTAAATCTCGAGAACTAAGTTAGCACACACCTCCCCCTCTGACATAGATGCTAAGAAGATATAGGACTTGGTTAGCCTGGAAGCCAATCCCGAAAAGCCTCTCACACCTGCATAGACACTCCAACAAAGTATCAATAGACGCTCTATCGCCCCGAAAGAACATCACCACATCATCTGCGAATATTAAATGAGAAATCCTAAGCTCCTCACAATGCTTCTCGAACCGGAATCCTGTCCTTGAGGTCTCCACCTAGATCATCCTCGAGAGGAACTCCATGCAGATCACAAAAATAAAAGGTGAAAGCAAGCAACCATGCCTTATCCCCCAACGACCTTGGACGAAAAAAATGTGAAGTCTTGTTTACCCGGATCGAGTAAGACGTCGTAGTGACACTCCATCACCTAGTCGATGAACCTATTCAGGAACTGCAACTCCAACATTGCAAAGCGTAGGAACTTCCAAGAGACCGATCCTGTCATAGGGGCTCCTAAACGAGAAACACATTATGAGACATCAACCTCCCCAAGACGAAGGCAAATTGTGCCGGGTCAATGAGATATCTAAGACACGGCCCCAATTTGTCCGCCATCAGCCTTGTGATGATCTTATAGACCACATTATGGCAATATCTCAGTCCGACCTACTCCACATGAGAAGTTGTCTCTACTTTGGCAACCAATGAAACTAGAGTATGGTTCACTTGCCTCAGTAGCTTCCCGTCAACAAAGTGTTCACGAACCGCAACGCAGACTTCACTCCCGTTGTTTCCCAAGTGGCCTTGAAAAACTCCGAGGAGAATCCAAGAACAATCACACTCGTGTATCATCGAATTAGAAAGCATGATTAATGTCGGTAGGCCTTTGGGTCGTCAATCCTTGGGCATCAATGTACAAAATAGCCCGAGGCCCGAAGGGGACTCATTAATGCATAAGTTCGGTCAACTACTCTCCCAATTGTCATTTGGTTTTAGTACATAACCTCATTGTGCTAATGTGTTGGACTTGGATCTAGAATGCATATTGTGACGAATCGCACATAACATTGTATATTTACACGCATTCGGTTATAAAAAAATGGTTCTATGTTTACACCATTCACACATAAAATTGTACCGTGTATTTGTATCAATAAATCTTTATCCAAAAATCTAAGAGCACCTCCATCCCAAATACTAGGAGTTTTTTTTTAGCCACTTTAGAAAATAAAACAAAAAAAAATGTGTGAACAAAGTAAATAATTAAAAAGAAGCTCTCCTAAGAAAAAATAACATCTTACTGGTTCTCTATTTTCATCCAATTAATAGGCTTATTTTTCTGTACAAGTATCTTTATAACCAATAATCATTTAGTATAAATTAAAAAATATATAAGAGACTGTAGAAGAGGTTTTGAGATGAAGTAAAGTAGATTTATATATTTATTTAGTAATAAAAAATAAAAAAATATTTATATATTTATTTAGTAATAAAAATTATAAAATGGTTGATTAGAACTCTAAATTGATTTCTGGATTAAATACGGATAAAAAAAGACTATTTTAATTCTCGACATAAATTAACAATGATAGATGTATACCTATCATGTGATTGATTGAAACTAAATAAATAAGAATTAAATTTTACCGATTTACGAAAAAAATATAAATAAAATAAATTTACCAATTACATAATGTAGATACAAGTATTATATAAGGAGAGATATAAAGATCTTGATAAATTAGTTGCATATACGAAGAATGTAAGCGTGCAAAAGTTGGAGAATGCCTCCCGATCGAGATTGATTGATGGATTGATGTATGAGTTATTTCAACTCTACAACTCATCATCACATACCCTAGCTGGCTAGCTGATGCCTTAGTGTAACGAAGCTACGTAGATTTGTCTGTTTAACCAACATATAATCATATGATATCACTTTTCAAATGTGACGGCGATCAAGATTAATCATTCATATAATTGTATATATAGTTGACTTATGAAGATCAACCTCAATTATTGATGTATTGAAACATGGATAATGATACGTTTACACCTAGTGTAAACTAAAGTTTTTACACTTTCAATCACGTTGGGACATGTGTGAAAAAAGTAAAACAAAAAGTAAAAAATAAATGTATCATGTCTTGTATTAATGCTTGCTTGTAGTATTTTTGGTTTTAAAACTTAATCTTCTACAATAATTAGCTACTACGGAATGTCATTTTAGTTATTTCTTTTTCTATTTTATGGATACATTTGACTTTTCTGTGTTTTATCATAAAAGACTTTATTTAAAATATTTCATTATATATTAAATTTATAGTGTCAAATACCATTACTTTGATATTTACAATACAATTTTTAATACCTTGTCTTAACCTTTTTTTATACCCAATATAGTTAACGTACCATAAACACGTAATGCGGGTTGTTCCATCACCGACGAAATTTACCATTCAGATGAGAAGTTAACACACGTTATTAGCCTAAGTTGAACTTACTTTTGGATACTTTTTTAAGATCCGGATCACAAAAGAAAAAATTATATTCGATTTAATTCTTTCAACGAATATCAATTTCTTTATTAGTTTAAGTTGAACTTTCTTTTAGATAATATTTCTTTCTGCAAATTGTTTGGGGCAGCAACATCCACAAAATTCAAATATTAAAACATAAGCATTAATTTATTTAATAAAAATAAAATAAATAAAATAAGATAAATATAAAAATAAAATAAATATTAAAACCGGCGGTTTAGGTTTGGCCGGTTTAGGTTTCCGCCGGTTTTAGGTTTAGGTTTCGGTTTGGCTTTTCCGAAAACCTAAACCGCCGGTTTGGGCCCAACAGATATTTTTTATATATTTTTTTAAAAAAAAACTCAACGGCTATTAGCCGTTGGATTATAAGCCTCAACGGCTCATTTTTGAGCCGTTGGGGCTTTAACTTAAAAAAACAAAAATAAAATAAATAATAAATAAATTCCCCCCCCCCACATTTAATCCTAATTTCCTATAAATACCCATACTCTTCCTCCACAAATCACACCATCTACAACTCATCTTCTCTACTCTCCTAATCTCTTATTCTCGAATTCTCGATTCCTCGTATTCTCGATTTCTCGTAATGGAAAACCCAAGTGATCAAATTCCCTCTTCCCAATACTTTCCTAGCACCCAAGAGAGCGAAACACAAATGCCCGACAATCCCGATGTTACCGAAGTTCCACGAAGAAGTCTCCCCCCTCCGAAAATGCTTACATCCGAAATATTTACGAAGCATTACACTAGGGGGGAGCCGGTGAACGAGTATTGTCAAGTGGCATGCAACTATTGCCCGAAGGTGTACAAGTGGAAGGTGAAGGGCGGCTACGGGACATTGCAAACTCACATGGCAAACGTCCATCCGGAGAAGCTCGGGATTTCACGGGGACAAACACAATTGTCCCACGGGTTTGCATCTTCTACCTCTCATTCTCCTTTATTTACATATAATCATAGTGAAGAAAGTTTAGGATTAACCGATGTTATTTGTTCACATTCATTACCGTTTTCTTATGCCGAATATGAAGAAGTTAGGGAATATAACACTAGATATCTTCAACCTTCTTTTAAACCAACTTCTAGGAAAACCGTTTTAAAATTAGTTACTAAATCTTACTTAAAAAAGAAAGAATTTTTTTTATCGAATTTGGCTAGTTTTGAACATCAAGTTTCAATTTGTAGTGATATTTGGAGTACACAATCACAACAACATTTTTACATGGGCATTACTTTACATTTTATTGATAACGCTATGTTTTTGCATAAATATGTTATTGGTTTTCGGCATTTTAATCAAAGACATAATGCACTAGGCATTGCAAGCATGATTAAAACGGTTTTACAAGAATATAATTTACAACATCAAATTTTTTCATATTCTTTTGATAATGCATCCGCAAATACCGCCGCCGTAAACCATTTGGTTGAGGATGCGGGACAATATATAAAAACTCCTTATACTCATCAAAGATGTGCATGTCATATTTTAAACTTATGTGTTCAAGATGGACTTAAGGTTTTAGGAGATAAGTTATCCCTAATCAAACTTGTTATTGATCATATTTGACATGATTCCGATTTAAGAAGAAAATGGAGAAATTTATGTTTAAACAAAAATGTTCATCCTATTGCTTTTTCAAAAGATGTTGGAACTCGTTGGAACTCGACTTACAAACTACTTTCCGAAGCCGTACGTTATAAAATTTTGTTACAAGAATTTGCTTCAATTTATGTTCCTTGGTCAATTTTAGATGATGAAAATGTTTGGAAAACTTGTGCCCATATTTGTAATGTTTTAAAAACTTTTAATGATGCAACTAATACCATGAGTTGTGTTTACACTCCAACATCTCATAGATTTTTAGAAATTGCCGTTAACGTTGCCGAAGCTTTTGTAAAATGTTTCGACATACCTTGCCTCATGAATTGCATGTTTGATATGAAAGAAAAATGGCTTAAATATTATCAAGACATTCCCATGATTTATCTTGTAACCGCCGTTTTTGATCCTAGGCTTAAACTAGATGGTCTTTCCGATTGTTTGTGTGTAAACTATACACAAGAAAACATTAATGTTCCTAACATTGTGCAAGAAGTTAATACCGAAATTTTAAAATTACTTAGTACATTTCAATCTAGTGCTAGCTCTTCTTCTACCGCACCTAGTCCATCTCCCTCTTCTACTAGTTCATCTTCTTCTCTTTCACTTGCACAACAAGTTTTTGCTAGAAGAACAAAAACACCTAGACATTCATCTTCAAATGCGGAGTATCAAGATTATCTTAACACTTGTTTTAGTTTTGATGATAATGTTGAATTTGATATTTTGGATTGGTGGAAGAGATTAGCTCCCAAATATCCAACCTTAGTTAAAATTGTACAACAAATATGGCCGTGCCCGCATCAACGGTTGCGGTGGAGTAAGCATTTAGCCGAGGCGGGAACATTCTCGGTCACAACCGAACTCAATTGAAGCCCGAGAAGTTGGAGATGCAAGTTTGTATTCAAGATTGGATAAGGGCGGCTAAGCGGAAACAAAGGAATGCACCGGTGTACGACTCCAAATCGGATTCCAACTCCGAAGACGCCGGCACTACTTCCGAGTCCGACATCGAAAGGTAAGCGGGATTAAAAAAAAACTCGGAAGTCCGAAAAAAGGTAAGTCAAGGTAAGAGAACTACGTGGGCTTTGATTCCTCTTAATCCCGAGAGGATACGTAGGCAACCGGGAAACCGGTTCAAGCCCTTTAATTTTTCCGAGTTTTTTTTTCCCAATTGGTATAAATTTTAATTACTAGTTTTCATATACTATTTTTCTATACTATTTTTTTAATTTTTATGTAATATTAATTTATTTTTTTTAACATAATACTTTCTCTTTATTTTTTTTTAAATTTTATAAACCGTGCTAAACCGGCAAACCGCCGGTTTGCCGGTTTTGGGCTTCCCGGTTTCGGTTTAGGTTTGGCCCGACGGTTTAGGTTTGCAGCCCATGCCTAGATAGTGAGATAACAACAAATTAAAAAAAAAGTACGGGGATCGAACAATAACGACTATACGACAAGAACGGCAATCTAACCATATCGACTACATAAGAAGAGTCAGAACTTAATGATAACGACAAAATAACAAGAATGAGAATTTAACAATAACGACAAAATTACAAGAATAAGAATTTATGATAAAGACAAAATTATAAGAACGAAAAATTAACAATAACGGAAAAATACCATTAAATAATATGAACATAAATTTATCGATAACAACGAAATAACAAGACGAATTTCCGATAATAATATAAATATTAATATAATTTTATATTTAATAATAATAATAATAATTATTATTATTATTATTATTATTATTATTATTAATACTAAACAAAATAAAGGTAAACCAAAAAATAATAGCTATATGTTTATCTTTATAATGTAAAGGAAAAATAAAACTAAATTCATTGTTTCCTATATCCTACACGTGTTCATTTAGTATTGGTAGTGTAAAAAGAAGTCTTACACCTAGTGTATACGTAGAATTGTCCTTGAAACATAGTGTAAGAATGTCTAATAAGATAATATAAGCTTATAGACAAATTCTCTCGAGGGTAGAATAATACGAAGATATCTTAAAGGTTAAAAATTCTCTCGAGGTTAGAATAAAACGGAGATCGATCTCAGTTTAAAAATGATTCGAGTTCTATAAACAGTAATTACCATCGATAAAAAAAATATTCGGGTCATTTTGTCAAAAAAAATTATTAGTGTTGTGTATTTTTAACATTTTCACAACTTAGATGTACATTGCAAATGTTTGATTCACCATTAATTTACTACACACTATTTTTTAAAATATCTCGTGAATATATTACGGTTTTAAGTATACCTATTTATCATAACTTATACTTCATCTGATAAATAAAAAAAGACATTCAAGTATAATTTTAATTAAGTTTAAGTATCGTTTTATGTTTTAAGGTTACTAATTAAGTAAGAGTTGTCAAAAAAAGAGTAAGAGTTGTGTGAATAGTTTTTAAAAATTATTTTTAGTACATATTTTTATAATAAAATGTCATTCATTGATTTAAAAGAATGGTGAATATGTAATAAAGTGATAAAATTAAAAAAGAAAAATTTTATAAAACTAAGATCGTTTAACAATTTTCTACATAATTATTTCAATAGTTAAATTTGCATTTCTTTTTATCGAAAAAAGTAATAAAATAATTTAAATTCAACAAAATGATTGCTAGACTTATGGTTGTACTATTATTACTCTATTTAGTATGTTTTAACCTATCGCCGTTTTTTTGTATTAACTTACAGGGAAGAGCGTCATCGGCGAACGACAACTTCTTCCATTCCTGAGTCCCCATCGATGATCTCCGACGTCGGCGGCATACGACGGAGGCTTTTGTCTTAGGTTTCTCATCAATTTGGGAAACAACGTCGGAGATTATCGATGGGATTTAATTTCTAGGCTGGATTTGAAAATCGTGTATATAATATGCCAAAATTTAGGGATTTCTTCCAATACCGAGAATTGAAAATTTGGGTGACGACGGCGGCGCACGACAACTTTTTCGATACCGAGTAAATTGAAAATCGTGTATATAATATGTCCCTACGTTTTTTACTAAAATAAATTAGTTCTTTTGTTAATATGATTAAAAAAAAGTGAACTTAATGCGTCCTTTAATGTGTTGAAGGACGAACTCTGGATCTAGATCAAGTTAGAGTTTCAACTACTTATTTGATATTTAAGGTTGTATCTTGGATAGAATATGGGTGGTGGAAGGTCGATTTAGATGGATGCGGAAGCAAATGTTGGTTCGATCTAGGGAGATCGAACAAGCCGTTGAAGTGGATAGGTTAATTGATTCTTGAGAAGAATCCTCGAATGTGAGTTATTGGATCAAAGACTTATATTCAAGGAAGAGCTTTGTGGGGATGGAAGATGAATTGATGCCCAAAATTAAGAGAGGATTTTGCTTCAAATAATTGGATTAAAAACGAACATGTTTTACAAATGAGGTCAAACATCCCTTATATAGCGGATTAGGGCCAAACCAAAAGTCGGAAAGTAAATGCCGGAATTTAAAGTACGAGTTAAACTCCCAAAAAGAAAGGCTTAGACTAGAAAGGTCAAAATTTGAAGTCCGAAATTAAGTTCTGGGATTAAAGTTTCGAAAATAAAAATCTATTATTTAAAATTGAAAAATATGGAAAATATATCAAAATGTGCTAGCTTCATGCCACGGTGTTGGGAAGACGAGACATGCCGCTAACGGGGCCAAGTGTGGATGGAGCCGGTAGCCTATTCCATGGCGGAGTGGAGACATGGCAATGCACTAACGGATCCGAGAGACGTGATGGTGCGAGTAATGATTGAGTCGGTAGCTTGGGAAATGGATTTGCCTCGGGAATGAGTGAGCGGTCAATCGGAGTTAACCCGCAAAGCCTCGTCCTCCTCATCCTACGGTCATGGTAGTCAAGGGCGCATCAGTCCCCCCATCTTGGATGTGAAACGTCCCCATTTTATCGTCGCCAAAGAGGGGCTCAACATAAGGGCAAAGTCCTTGACATTGAATGTTGGGTGCACGCCATAGGAATCCGGAAGCTCTAACTTATATGCATTCGGGCCATGACGGGATAGGATGCGGAATGGGCCATCACCACGATCCGAAAGCTTGATTTTGCGGTTAGATGGAAAACGCTTATTCTTTAGGTGGAGCCAAACAAGATCTCCAGGCTCGAAAGAGACGCCGCGGAGGCCTTTGTTGCATTGTACGGCAATTTGGGTGGCACAACGTTGAAGTTTGTCCTAGTCCTCTGGTGAAGCTCAATGATGGAAGCGGTTCGATTTGTGTTTGTGATGTGTTCTCCGTCCTTGAGCGGGCGCGGAGTGAAGTCTATCGAGGTGTGTGGATTAAGGCCGTAGAAGACTTCAAAGGGTGAACTTAGTCGCCGAGTTTCTAGACATGTTATACAAAAACTCAACAATCGAAAGTAAGTCCTCCCACCTACGTGGGTTGATCCTAAGCGTTGCTCTAAGGTGAGCATCGAGAGTCCGATTGGTCACCTTTGTTTGACCATCAGTTTGAGGATGATAACTACTTGAAAACAACAAGTTCGTTCCAAGTTTTTCCCACAATGTTCTCCAAAAATGATTAACAAACATCACGTCCCGGTAACTAAGGATAGAACGTGGTATCCTATGTAAGCGCACAACATTGTCAAAGATTAATGTAGCGACTTTGCTAGTATTTTGTATGCTCTTACATGCAATAAAGTGATCCATTTTTTGAGAAACGATCGACTACCACAAAAATGGAGTTTTTGTCTCTTTTCGACATGGGTAGGCCCACAACAAAGTCCATAGTAAGATCCTCCCAAGGTCCCATTGGTATAGGCAAAGGAGAATACAATCCCTCTGGACCTTGCAACAATTTTTCATGGTCACATGTGATGCAACCTTTGCAAAACCGTGTCACATGCTTGCGCTTTCAAGGCCAAAAAAGTACTCTAGGAGATCGGCGAGAGTCTTGGTAGCACCAAAGTGACCACGACCCTCATGGGCCTCCTTTATTAACAAATGGCATGTAGATGAATGCTGGATACAAAGCTTGCTCGGGCGGAATAAATAGTCATCTTTATTAAAGAATGTCTCATGCTCTCGCATGTCAAGGCATTGAGCAAATATATCCTTGAACTCAAGATCCGTGGCATATAACTCTTTGATAAGAGCAAAACCATGGATCTTGACGTCCATATGCACAAAAAGGATATACCACCGATAAAGGACATCGACTACCATATTTTCTTTGTCTTTTTTATGCTGAATAACATAAGGAAAGGTCTCTATAAACTCTACCCAATTTTCATTGCGCCGACTAAGATTTGTTTGAATCTTGAGATACTAAAAGCCGCATAATCCGAATGAATCACGAACTCCTTCGACCACAAGTACAATTGTCATGTCTTTAAACAATAAACTAAAAGATCGGGAACCACGGTTGCGAACCACCATGGAGAACCGGCAAAGTGTTGCACAATCCGCCATCACGAAAATCCATTACGGACCACCACAAAGAGATGTCAAATGAAGTGACACGCGAACCGTTGTCACAAGCCGCCAATGTGAACAATTGTAAACCCATTTCGCCACTATCAACAGTTGCAAACCCATTTCCTTATCCTTGTAAAGTGAAATATGCCCTCGATTTAATATACATTTATCTCTAAATAAATCTCGTAAATATTTTAATCTTTACAAGACATTTGGATTTTGTCGCTCTAGAATGAATATGTACTAGGGTTACATTCTTATTTGTTCGATATTAAGTTTTACAGGACTTTAATATTTTAATCTTTACAAGACAATGCTTAACAATACCCTAGTGTAACAAATTAAGCTAATTAAGCTTGTCATGCAGTTTAACTAATTAACAAATATGTCACTTTTCAAAATTTAAGGACGATAAGTTCAAGCATATATAATTGTACGTACATATAGCGACTTATGCGGATCAAACACAATAACCTTTATCGATGTATAGTATGATAGTGCAAGAATAACTAATAAACATGATAAGACAAATGATATTATCCTCAAACATGCATTTTAATTAGCTAAGTGACTTAAGTCCATATATCAAAGATACGTTACACGTTGTTCACTATACACACTATAGGCTACAGCTACCTAACTCGATCATCAGAAGGAAGAGAAAAGGACAGATGGATCCAAAAACTGATAAATAAACAAATAAAACATGAACCTTATAAGTACATAACTCTTTTACTTACAATATTCTCGACCAGAACACGTTATCAATTCATATACGTAGGAACTAATAAGACAAAAGAACACAAAGAACCACCACCATTATCACCCACTCACTAGGGTTCCTTGTTTCTGTCTCCGTCTCTTTTTTTTTTCTTTCAAAAAAAGAACTTCTAGGAGTTCTTAATACATGTGTAGGAATGAGGTCTATGCAGAGGTGGACTCAAGGCTTATTGTAGAACTCATTGACAGCGGGGGCGGTTCAGTCTCGCCCGCTATCCAAAGCTTTAATAATCGAGATGGGAAAATCTCTCTCAGCCATGTGTTTAGAGAAGGTAATATGGTCATGGATGCCTTGTTGATTTTGCTTTCTCTTTAACTCTTGCCGTGTATATTTTAGACGCTGCATCGCTTTGTGTTCGCTCTATTATTTCGCAAGACATTTGGGATATTTTCACGCCTCGGATGGTACACTTGTATTCCTTTTCAATAAGAGTTTTAATGCGGAGTCTAATCCTCTTTTTACCGAAAAAAAAAAGAAACGAGGGCATATTTAGCGAGCCTTAAAATTAATGTAAAAGTGTTCTAATTAAATCAAACGGTTGAAATACAATTAATTTATATACTTCATAAAAAAAATCAATACGAAGTCGAATATTATGTCCCATGTACATATCCAAAAATCTTAAAAGAGTCTAGTGTTACTTACCTCTAAAGATGTAGAAGGCACGTCAAGTGAACCTATCTACACAAAAATATGGGTTCCGACAATTGCGATAAGATGAGTAACCCATGAGTTTATTTTTAGTAGTCTAACCTACTAACATTTTATTGATGTGGGACACTATTTTTCTCCTTACCACCTCAAAACTTTCTCAATGTTAATTAGCTACTTGAACTACTTAATACATGACACAGATCAAACATCCAATGATAAGTAAGCTTATCTACGTAAACACACGAGATTCCATCAAAAAATTAATTGACAATAAAAAGAGTAAATTGTAAGCTTATAGTCTCATCTACTGACTAACGTGTTATCCCTTACCATATCAACACATGTGTAATGATTTTATTCCCACTTTGTTTTCGGTTTTTCAGAATTAATTTTTAACCGATTGAAAATAGTTTATAGAAGTGATTCTCACTTAGTAATCCTCTTTCTTCGTTTTGTTCATTTTCTGGCAACCGAGGTAATCATATATCGTCATAATTTAATTTTTCTCCTTCACAAATTTAATCTACTATATAATTATGAAGTAGTTGTGTCAAGTAAAACAATATCAAGAGTATCGGCTCATCTAAACTTATATGCTAGATTTGTTATTCCTTCATTATCAATGAACGAACATTTCATATCGAGTTTCACGTTGAAAGTAATTTAAAAACTTATATGTCTATAAATTTTCAACCATGAAATTCCCTTTTTTTATTTACTTTAAACGTATTACTTCTACATAATTTCCTGTAAATATGATTTGAAAAGAATAATTAATAACTTTTTTGAACCTTATAAGGAAAAGAAGAAAATGACCTGAAAATTTCGAGGTTAAGCAATAATTAATTTAGTGAGCTAGTAATTTTAATTATTATTTTCATGGAAAGGTGAGGGAATAATTAGAGTCGATCAAAACTTAGAAGTCGAACATCATTTCGAACGAGATCTTTAACTTTCAACAATATATTTCCGTTATCTTGATCCGAATTCTGTTTAAGAGATGTGAGTCTATCGGTAACGACGTTGATTTTTCTACAAATGCGTGAAACTCTAAGTTTTAGATAATGTTGGAGATAATCAGTTCCTACGTCGAAAGATTGAGACTTTCGAGTCTAGTATATAAGGTCGGTGAGCTACTTCTCCCATATCCCATTGGTTTTAGGATAAAACCGTGTTGGGCTTGAGCCTAACGCGCATATACACTCGTATGCACACGACCCCGCTCCACCCGGTTCGTCTGTATCGGACTTTGACAGATGATAAAAAAGAAAAAATATATATAGCATTTTTTTATGAGCACTCACGGTAGGCATCATATCTGTGTCGCGTGATCGACCCTACCACTACCAACACTGGCCACTACGATCGATCGAAGAGTGTTCTTCATAGAAGTATAACAAATATGTCTACGTTTATAGCCTTTTAAAGTATCCAATGAAGCAGTCAATTTGAGAAAGCCAAAGGTGACAGCTACACACCAACACAAAACAGCCTTTCACTTCCAAGCTTTAAAATCAACCCTTCAAAGAGCCAAAGGATTTCACTTTATGACGATGAAACGCAATGGCTCCTATCCCTTCCTATATATGACCTTTGCGTATCACTTCCATCAACTTATCGCACAGACACGTACTTCTACGTATATATACAAATATGTGTATTCTTATATAGTGTACAAATCTCATTTGGATTTGGCTATCGATAAGATTGATCACGATTTGTAAAGGTGGTGAGAATGTTTAGGTTTTTTCTATTACATATTGGTTGTCGCATCAGCGTAACTCGCATGCTTTATCCTTTTAGGTCACCTACGTATATCCATCCAATTTGCATTTAGCTGTCTTTTTTTTTTTTTTTTTTTTGAGAAGGACTTTTGTGGTAGATTTTATATATTATTAATATCAAAAAGTGATTTAAATTCTTTCTAGTCTATATGAACATATCATAAACACGATAACATGTCAATCACATCACCGAATTTGCTAATAAACAAGTAATATTATTTATTAAATTTATCAATTTATAAAATTTAATTTTTCAAATTATCTTATAATTTTAGGACTATGGTATCTAGAACACCATGCCATTTTGGTAGAAAATATTCTACACGATGGTATTAATAGGAGTATAAACTTATCATAACGTATAATCCAAATAATTAAACGTCTCAAATTTGTGACTAAATAAGAAATATGTGTAAAAAATATTCTACCAATTATTAACTTACCTTATTTAGCAAAATAATATCTTGAATTTTATCGGTAATATACGTTTTTTTTTATCTCAAGAGAACCGAAGAATTTTGCACTATTTTGAATATAATTGTATAATTTCGACTGCAATGAACATTTTTGCCCGATTTCAATCGTAACTTTATAATTTCGACCGGAGTGATTTTTTTTTGCACTATTTCAATCGATGTCGATCGAAATACATTAATGTTAGAATACTATTCAATTATTGGGTAAAAACCTTATATATATATATATATATATATATATATATATATATATATATATATATATATATATATAACTTAATGTATTATTTTTGTATGACTGTATATTGTTTTTCCAGGTTTAATTTCTTAGAACCCAATCCTTGTGAATTAGGTCAAGTGGCATTACCTTTAGATTGGCAGGTGGTCATATGTCTAAATGACTATATAAACAATATATATCTCTAATGCTCAGCTTTGTATTTGTGGTTGAATCCATATAATAAAGTAAGGAGCAAGCATGCAAATTAATTAATGTTTTTATATGTTTTTGTTGGTTAAAGTGAATCACGTTAATTTGCATGACACTGGACAAGACAAATCCCCAATATATATAAAATTAGAATTGACGTCTAATGTTGGAACTATGAGGGTTTGTATCCAACTACTCCCAGTGGAAGATCCCCTACATAGATCGACTTTTACTTGCGTCAATTTCAGAAGCAGCCTCAAAAAGAAGATGAAACTTAAATCATATAGTGATATATAACTCGATCAAAGATGTTAGAAACCGAAATTACTTACTCTTGTAGTTAACTATTAAGGGTCAAGAAATAACTTTAGGGTAAAATATGAAACCCTAATGGTTGTGAAATCCTAACATTGGTTTGGTGCACTTGCTTGTCTTCAAAGTTTCCGGGTATCCAATTGCCTAATATTGAGACTTCTGGAGCTAAGGTGATCGAATGTATATATGCAACTTGTTGGAGATAATAAATTTTCATATGTAAAGTGAGGAGATTCTAAACCTAATTATAATATTAGTAATCTACTATTATTATTAACTATCAATTGTTTTAATTTTAAGATGAAACTCACTTAGCTTATGTGTTAAGCTTATATGGTGATATATAGATCGACTTTTACTTTCGTCAATTTCATAAGCAGCCTCAAAAAGTAGATAAAACTTATACGGTGATATATAACCTGATCAAAGATATCAGAAACCGAATTTAATTACTCTTGTAGTTAATTATTAAGGGGCAAGAAATAACTTTAAGGGTAACATATGAAACCCTAATGGTAGTGAAACCCTCACATCGGTTTGGTGCACTTGCTTGTCTTCAAAGTTTCCGGGTATCCAATTGCTTAAATATTGTGAGTTCTGGAGCCAAGGTGAATGTATGCAACTTGTTGGAGATAATAAATTCTCGAATCTAAAGTGAGGACATTCTAAACCCATTATATAATATCGGTGATATACTTGTCGTATTGTCAACGTGTTTCGAATCGAATCTACTTAATTATGTTCACTTAGTCACTTAGAGATATTTTAGTGAAGTATTGATCAATTTTGCCATGTATGACATTTTAGAAGGTGTTTGATCGTGAAAGTATGTCGCCTACATGGGTAGAATTTTAGATGTAGATAATCATTCAGTTCTATGAGGAAACAGCTGTGTGGATGATGGCGGCTGAGATTGGTAAACCAACTGTGATACACTAAAACCCTTTACACTATTTGTGTGGTTGGTGGTCGGTTTGGACAACCCTTTGAAAAGTCAATTAGTATTAATAGTGGTAGATGTCGTTTAACGGTTTGATTAGGGGTTGAGATTAAATGTAATTTATAAATTTTTTAAAAACCCTAAAAATGATAAATGAACCCTACTCGATGAAAACGATTTTATGGATGATGATTCGATTGTTTTTGTTGGTATTATAAAGCTCGATCATGTTGTTGCTTTGTCTTGAGTTTCGATGTCCAGATGGTGTATTTTTTAAGTAGATTTTAATTAATTAAAGTAATGGGTCGTGGGCCAAATTGGGCTTAATCAATTAGTTAGCAGGCTGATGAATTTAATCTTGGCCTTAATTATGGAGTCAAGGAGGTAGGAGAGAGTGGAAAACTACACTTGAAACACCTAGCTTGCTCATGCCTTTGATGAAATTCTTGATTCTTATATATTAATACAAGTGTTGTTGTCTGCATTGATGATATATTTAGTACAACTCTTCATTAGGAGAACAAGATTAACATTTAAGAGAAGTTCTCTCTACCTCTAGGTTAGAATACTTAAACTATATTTTTATGCTTATGAGTTTTATACTAATGTTGGTCATAACTTTGTGTTTATAGGAAACCACAATTAGCCCTTAAGGAGGACATTGGTAATGCTCTTTGGTGGGAATTTCATGAGGCCCTACAACCCGGAGTTTGCGAGATGGATGACACTTATGATTCAAGGTCAGATTGTTTTTGGATGCGGGAGCACCCTTGGACTTAGGAAGACGACAAGTAGGACTTAAAGGTGATGTCATTCAACCATTGTTGTAGTCTCAGACTCACAGATTGGTGTTAAGGAGGATTCCTCAAGGACGAATCATTTTCCATTAAGGGAGTTTGATGTTGGAACAACGCTCGGTCTTAAATAATGAAGAAGGTTATAATTCACTCAAGATAAAGAAAGAACATCTCTAGAAGATTGAAAGCATTAAGGATAAAAATGTTCAAGATTTGAGTCGAACCAATCTAGTCAAACTCGACACATATGAGCACCTATATGGATGCCTAAAGAGGAGAATGGACGTGCTTTTTGGTTGTTTTTATGGCCCATGAATTATTTGAATTTCAACCCAACTACTATTTTAATGATTATTGGATTATATTTTAATAATTGGGCATTTTAAACAAGTTTAAACCCCTTCTTTTAATTAAATCTTGTAAGTTAAATTAGGCCCCATTAGAGAGGGTTCTGATCCGTTTTTTCAATCCTAATTTTCACGTTATAAGTTGTGTGATTCTCTAGAAAACACACCTCAATTTTTATGTGAAAAAAATACACCTTTAAAGTGAGTTTCTTTCTTCCATTGAACATTGCGAGTGAGATTATCTTCCTCGTTGTTTATTAGCCTAACGTGTCTTGCGTGTTTTAATTCCAATTGCGAGAGTTGATGCTATCAAACATTTACAAGTCTCTTTCTTGTGCTTCTTAGATTGGGTCTAGGATTTGTAAGATTGTAGCAGAGAATTTCTTGATCATTTTTAGTTGTGTCTTACATTTAGTATACCTAAGTTGCTCTAAGTTGTTTCAAGGGACTCGACCTTGAACTATCGATTACTATCCTCCATCCCCACACTTATCCCCCTCCATTTCGATTCATCTAATTGAAGATGAGTTTTGGTGTCGAAGATTGGTACAATCTACAGTTATCCTTTAAAACACAAAATTGTGACAAGTGGGGATTTGATGGAGTGGCTTCACTAAAAATGACATTTAAGATTTAAATGACGTGGTTCACGGTTCATCACCAACTTGGTCGGTTCATACTTTAATTTAGTATATAGTATATATAATAGACTCATCCATATACAAAACTATTAGGATTTGTTAAATATTTATAAATAAAATTTATTTTGCTTTGACGATTAATTTTACGTTATCTATTATCTACTTTAATGAAAAAAGAGAAAATATTGTTTAGGATTGGATTTAGTACAAAAATTTTTATGCAAAATCGGTTGTAGAGGGTGATTTTTAATACTCACTTTATTGTTTCGTTTACATATTATCCGACAAATTCAATATCCCCATATTATACGGATATTTATTTAATATTTAATGACATTTTTTTCTTGTTTAAAAATTTATATAAGTATTTTAATTAATAAAAGTTTTAATTACTCTTTTTTTATGAGAAATGAGGTAAAGTAGACGTATAATTTTGTTATAACTTGTTAAAATCAAATTATTATTATCAACACAACACAAACACGGTGCTTTGGTATTGGTGGTAATATTAAAATATATTGTTGTGTTTTGGTGTTGATGATACCAATGACCTAAACGGTTGCTTTTTCCAACGGATTACACGATTTGAACGGGTTTGGCAGATAGGCTTCGTAAATTGAGTGCCGGAAATGAATCCGACGGATTAGGTAGTTGAGTCAATTCCAACGTATTAATTATGGGTGATTTGTAGTTTCCAACAAATTTGATTGTTGGGTTGACTCCAACGGACTAGGAGGTTGGTTTTTTTCAAGGACTAGGTTAGGATGTCGAATTGATTCCGCCGATTCGAGTTGTTGGTTTAATTCCGTTAGATAGAGTCATTGGTAGGATTCAGACAACTCAAATTGTTACATTAATTCTAATGGATCATTATTTGTTGATTGGTCTTACAAAATTAAAGTACGATTAAATGATAATTATTTTTATGTTTTAAAAGATTTATAGTTGTTACAACTTAAATTTTTTTTAAAAAAAATAGGCTTAACATTTTGTCAAGTTTATTCTAATAAATTGGGTTTTTGTTGGATTGAATCTAATCCATTAGACTTTTGTTGTGGTGTTTAGTTTATTGTTTATTGAAAAAATTCATAGTATATAAAAGTTTTGTTTAAAATTTTGTATACTAACATTTCAAAGTTTTTGTTAATTTAGTGCACATATTTTAAAATATCAATTCATATCATTTTCACTATTCTTAAGTAATGTTTATGGAATAAAACATTTTTCAGTTACATTTTTGTTATAGTGTTAGTTCAAAACTTTTATACTTGTATTATTAATTCATATTTTTTGTATTTTTTTTATTACTTATGGTTTTTCAAATTATAATATCATATATATTTTGAACTGTTATAATACTAGTACAAAATTTGTGTATCATTAGTTTGAATCGTGATCGGTTAATTCAAATATTGTATTTTATTTGTTCAAACATGTACCAAAAAAAACGTGCAAAAAAAACATAAATAATATAGAACAAAAATATGCATTAACAAATAACAAAATATTATAAGTGATAGTTACAAATTTTGAACGAATCCAACAAAAGTTTTGAGCCAACAAAGTTACAATTGTAAACTTTTGTTGTAAAATTGTATGAACCATTAGTACATATAATTTGAAATAATAGGGGAAAAAAACATGGAACAAATAGTACAAGAATTAAATCTAAAAAAAGTGTTTCTCATACAAGAAAACAATAATGACACGTGTCGGTCCGACATTTCTCCCTATTTTTGTACCGGTGAGGAGGCGCCTTATAGAAAGTAGTAGGGAGAAATTTTGTTCATTTTTTCATACAATGAGTTCATTTTATTTTGGTATCACTGTTCATTTTTTTCATATTATAAATAAAAAGAATGCATTAATTTTTTTTAATGAGAATCTCTAAGAGCAGTTAGATTATTATATGAACGGCTCATAATCAATTCACTAGAATGCTAAGTAGTAATTGGTTGTGGAAGGTTAGAAGATTCACATATTGTAATTGGTTGTGGAAGGTTAGAAGATTCACATATTGCATTTTAGGAAATAAGCGTATTTTCAGGATTTCACAAATTGTAAGTTTTAAGCATTATGTTAAATTTGAACGATGAACGTGTTGTTCTTATAGAGGATTTGTAAGCTTATAGAGTGGTTGTCTTATTCTCATGTTGTTCTTATAGATTATACAATTTGTGAATAAGTTTTATGCTAAAATTTGAATGATGAACATGTTCAATTGTCTATGATGTAACACCCCGAATTCTGAGAACTCGGAGCGTCACGGGTTAGGGCCTCATAGTGGGTCCGGGCTCTAGATTTGCGACATATCACTAGATCTTCCACAAGGCACAACATAGTAAAACCGAATAAAGTCTGAAAACATGTAGATGTCATAAAGTGCGGAAAAGAAAGTCAGCCGTCTCAACAAGATCTAGAATCCAAAAGAAAGAAACGAGCTTAGTCTCATGCAAATAAAGGAAAACCCAACGTCCCGACTACCTCGTACGGGAACTTGGTTGACCACTGACTCCGGATCACTCACCATTTGTCCTAACCTGTATTGCGTCTTACATAAGACGGTTTAAAACCGTTAGCTAACTATTCAATGCATTAGAACATATACTAAAGCACAATCACATATAAAGTGGAAAGTAAACACATCGGCATACTGCACTCTAACCGTTTTATTATCTTTGATTAAGGTAATTTACTTCTATTAGTTCAACTTATTTTGTAGCACGAGAATCTCCCAAAACTCGCATCTTTCCCATATCAACCGGCTATGCATCTCACCGTATACCGAGATGGCCTTGTTGCATGGAACCTCCCAATCTCTAGGTAGAGAATGAGCAGTGATGCTACGACCCATTATGCATACACTTGGGTCTAATAAAAGGTAACGTCGTCCTAGCAAGTTATATTAGGAAACACCCAACACACACCACTTTAGCAATACATGTTAATGCAAAGAATAACGGCTAAGTAAGTCATACGACTTACCTGTACTGGTCCGAAGTCCAACTAACGAAATTCCCGATCCGTCCGTATGTGATCTCAGTAGCCTGGTGAAAACGTAAACGTCTCAGCATTCGAAACTAACATCTAAGAAGCTTTAAGAAGCTTCTAGACCATTTAAGAAGTGTTGGAAAGAAAGAACGGCCAAAACTCTAACTTTCATCAAAATTACCAAAATGCCCCTAACTTTCCTATAATTCCGAAAAGCGCCTAAAACGGGTCTAAGACCCTCACTATGTCAAACAACATCTCACAACCCTAAAAGGTCCATAACGGGTGTGAGGTATATTCAAGCTTACATCTTAAGTAACAAAACTAACTTTTAAGGAAATTACGGTTTTGACCCCGAATTTGCTTAAAACTCTAAAATGGTTAAACGAGTCTCTAAACTTCCGGAAAACGTCTAACCACATATAATATCCATTAAACGATCCTAAACAAGTTCTAAAGACTCCCAAACTTCCGATACAAGAAGAAAAACCTTAAAGAAAGCATTAAACGTCACCTAGATAACTCGATACTTTCACCTCGATTAAACTGCGTCAAACATTCCTAAAAAATCTAAAATAAAACCTATCCATACCAGGCCATGACTAAAACATACAATACCCCAAAAGTCACAATCCTAACATGTATAACCCAAAATTGCACTTTCTCCCAACTTTGGAAGGTCATCAAACTTGATCTAACCGTTGGATTTTCCTAATCTTTTAACATCACAAACTACGTTATCCTAACTGCAACATATCCAAAGTTCAACCGAATCCGACGATTCTAAGGCATCTTAATCTTCTCTCAAAGTTCACATCCTACACATATTTTCTGGGCAAGGAAAAGACCAAAACGCAAGGTCAAGGGTTCGATTCACCGGGGCAGCACAAACGTTCTAAACTCCGAATAACCCCTAGATCCGAGTTCGAAACATGAGAGCAACCTATCCTACATAACAATTAAGATGTGCAGAACTTGAAGTCGAGGAGGTTAGCATTGCTACCTTCTTTCACTGCAGCCTGGAGAACAAGGTGGGAGCTCTATCCTCGGGAGTCTTCACCGTCGACGGCCACTACTCAGCCCCGTCACAACTACGTAAGGAGGAGGTCGGCCGGTGCTCTTGACTTCATTCTCAAATTTGAACGGAGGGAAGATGTTGTTCAGATTCGAAAGAGGAGAAACTAGTGAAACTTGTTGCTGCGTGAAGGAGGAGAAGTTCGGTTGCTGCTCAGTCCCGAGGATAAGTTGCTGGTGAAGGCAATGGGAGGTCGAAGATGCGTTTTCCTGGTTCCCTGTGTTACCGCTTGACTTCATTCTCTTCGTTCCTCTCTATAAGGAGCCTACTCGTCGGAACTAAAACATATATATAATTTGACTGTTAGTTTTAGAACTAAAAAAAACAATGTTACTCAAAGGACGTAACACGATAATGAAAACAAAAAAGGGATATTGACATTGTGGTTGCTTAATGCATACTTCCCAATTCCCATGCATGAGTGATGTGAAGGAATTGTGTCCTTTACCCAAAGGTGCAATTACTGATTATGTTATAGGACGATACATAGAGATATATAATCTGATAATATTAGGTCGTCATAGCGTTTTGCTAAAAGCCAACTATGACTTATGTATTTTATGTGATAAAATATGTTGCTAGTATTATCGGGTCCTACGAAGTCACACCCATTGGGCTGATGGACTAGATCAATTAATAAGGAGATATAATATATAAGAGTATATATTATAATATTATATTTGATATAATATGGGAGTGTGTATTTATTAGATAATAAGGTGTTATTTTATAATAAAGATTAATGCTAAAAGATAAGATTTCTAGAAGATATCTTATCCAAAAGGCATTATAAATAGATGGCTTTCTTAGAGAAAACCCTAATTCATCCGAACCCTTCATTCACACACAACTCTGGCTACAATATCATACTCTGCCTTCTCCCATTCGATCTCTTGAGTTTTGCCTTGGAATCATGCACTAGCATTCAAGACTAAGGCGATCTAGATCTATACCCGGGTGGACCAACTAGAGGAGTCACGTTTGAGGCTCTCAAATCTCTCCCTGAAGGTTGCGGTTCACGCTTGTTTTGATTGGTTTTAATTTTGATTATGAAAAAGATTGTTTTATGGATTAATTTGCATGATTAAAACTGCAAATTTGATTTGTATATCCCCAAAATTTCATTGATTAGTTCATGCAATTGTTGCACATAAGATGAACATCATTAGAAATTTGATTTTTTAATGATTGAATCATGAAATAACAATATTGGTTTTTGTTTTTCCTCATGGAATAATGTAAATTGTTTACAAAATTTAAGTGGGAGAAGCCGAAAAAAATGTTTTCGGCAAATAATCAGGTCAACGGCTAGGGTATCATCCTATCGACGGCTAGGGGTTTCATCCTAGGGTTTACTCTAGATATAAGTTAATTTCCTAATATGATTAGTTAATTTAGCTACAAAATTTTAGTAAGGGTACTAAATTTTTTTTATTATTATTTTGCTTCTAAGATTTTAGTAAGGGTACTAAAATTTTAATTATTATTTTCGAATGCAATTTATTTGAAAATTTATTCGAGAATAATTTATTATATATATAATTGTGTCATGTATATATGCGTGCATGATTCGATATTTGATATGTCTTGCATGCGGTGACTAGTATGACCCACGTAGATAAATACGATATGCGTATCGTTATGTATTTTTTGTAAATTTCAATTTCTGCAAGAGTTATTTTTATTTCATTAAATATGTAATACATGAAGACCGGAGACGATAAAGAGTCCGAAGGATGGAGATCCATGAAGGTTACAAGATTTGAAGATGAAATCTTGTTAGGGCATACTAGGAACCACATTTCATTATTGCATTGCTTGAATGTTTTAATTTTCCACTATGCATGAGTGTACGTCATTTTATGTTATGTCGTTCACCTATAAAATGACAAACTGAGCATGCTAATTACGTCCCTTAAAATAATATTGAGAAATGTCTTCCCATATCATAACCAATCCCTGCCTTGGGATTTCGTTGGATAGGTTTTGCCTTCGCAGGTGTCCTGCTTTGACCAAGGTATATTGTGGGTATGCTCAATAGGGGCATGATGCCTTGATATGGTTATACTCAACAAAAGACAATAAGTGTTTTGGATTTTGAGGCATAAGGATGCGTTCACATTAGATGTGACCATCAAACCAAGAATTATAAGGAGCTATAATTAGTAAAAGAGTTTACTTACCTTGATTATATGAGATAAGAGAAAGTGCCCAAGTACGCTCGAGTTTCATATAAGATAGGATCTTGGAATCATTTTACTCTAAAGGGATTTGAAATAATTGAGTAAAATGTGCAAAATTTATTTTTTTAAAGATTGTCTTTAATTTTATAGTTTTGCTTAAATCAATCATATATTTATTTATAACATGTTATCAGTTTTGTAGTTACTAAGTCTACTGAAAACCTTAAATTCACCCTCCTGACTATTCTTGTGAAGAATAAGTTAACCCAAACCAATTTCCTAACCAGGGAAAGGAACATGAGAATTGTTCTCAAGTCTGAGGTCCAAGAGGATGTCTTGGAGAAACCAACCTCTTTTGAAGAGGAGAATAAGAACTTGGAAGATGAGAAGCAAGAGATTGTCTCTGCTACAAGTATATATGTTGTCGTAGTTTTGTCAGTTAATTCTAGTTCATGGATATTAGATATCGGATGTGGATAATACATTATTTCGAATGTACAAGGACTAAGAAATATAAGAAAGCTGCAAAAAGGTGAGGTGGATCTTCGAGTTGGGAATGGAGCAAGGGTTGCTGCAATTTCCATTGGAGACTATAGTCTACCTTTACCTTCTGGCTTAGTTTTAGAACTAATAATTGTTATTTTGTTCCTTGCATTACTAAGAACTTAATCGCTATTTCTGTTTTAAACCTAGAGGGTTATATTTTTATCATTGATAGTTGTGGACTATGTAACACCCCAAATCCGCGGGACTCGGGATGCTACGGGCGAGACCTCACAATGGGTCCCGACCCTTAGCTTGACAACAATTTCACCGGACCTTTCCAACAAGGCACAAATAAAGGCAAAACTCAAACCGTTTTTAATGTATGCGAAAACCGAAATGTAAAGAATACAAAGTGGAAACTCAGCCGAGTCCTCAAAACGACATAACTCCGATACTGCAATCTAAACCGTACAACGAAAACCACAAACCAACAATACGAAAACATAACCCAAAACCGTCTCCGTCCTATAATGTACGGAGACCCCGGTTGTCCACTTCTCCACCTCACTCGGCGGCGTCCCTAACCTGCAAGGCATCTACACAACGGCTTAAAACCGTTAGCTCATATTCGAGACATTAGAAAAAAGGTGAAGGCAGACACACACACATACATCAACATAACACAAAACATACAAGTCCGGTTTATTATCTTTTTATTATTAAGTCATATCCCGTTCTAATTCAACTTAGGTTTGTGACACGAGAACCACTGTGGTCTCGCCTCGGTCCCTACTTACCGGCAAGGAATGGTACTGATGCATCCGACCGTCTACCCGCACGGGCTAGTCGCCGAGAACCTCCTAGACTCTCGCAAGAGCTAGGCAGATGATGTCACCGCCCCTTATCATACACTTGGGCCAAAATAATATAAGGTCAGTAGTCCTATTTACCGGTTTAGTTATGATAACATAAACAAGAACACAACAACACACACCACCAACACGCATAAATGCTAATACGCAAAATACGAGCTAAGTAAGTCCGGAGACTTACCTCGTCCCAAACGCTAACTCACAAAACGCTCTCGCTTTCCTTGGGAAGAAGCACACAACCTGCTCACAACAAGATATCCATCAAAACCCTCTCAACTCAAGAAGTCTAGGACTTCTACACAAACGATCTACGCAAGATCATTTGACTCTCATTCTAGGACCGCATCCTAGAATCTCTCATACTCACATCTCACTCAACGCATGAGGAGATATCTCAATAGCCTACTAACTCCCATATGATCATACTCAACAACCAAGAACGAAGTAAAAGCCTACGAGGTCTAACACGCTCATCACACTCGTAACCATTAACTACATCGAGCCTTAAGGGCTCCTAGGTTCACAACCACTAAGTGGCATTCTCAAGCTACTCTAGGTCATCCTAGGCATGCAACTAACATGATACAACTACATAACTAAGCAAGGAACGTAGAGGAAGGGAGAGGAGAAGCCTACTGTTGAAGAAACCACAACCGCGGAGTCAAGCTGGCGCCCCCTGCGGAACACAGAAGCCGCCCCTACAGAGCACAAAATCCGCCCCTGCGCCCTTGATGCCGCCCTGGAGCCGCACCTACGGAGTTGGTCAGCCGCACCTGCGGCGGTCTGGCATTCTGGAGCCCGGAGCCGCCCCTACGGCCGTGCTGAGACGCACCTGCGGCGCCGCCCCTGCGGCCGTGCTGAGACACACCTACGGCTGGCTCTAGCCGCCCCTGCGGCTGGCTCTAGCCGCCCCTGCGGCCGTGATGATCCGCCCCCGCGGGTTCGGTGCAGAACCTCGTCTTCTTCGTCTTCGATTGTGGATCCTTGGCTCCAATGTCCTCCTCTCCTTGCTGAGTCTTCTCCAAACACCAACCACTGATCTTAGACTCCTCTCCACGACCTAATCGAGCTAAGAACACATGCATGCAAAGATTTGAGTAAAAACCTCTCAAAAGCTTCATCCATGGCCATGGATGAAGGAGGGAAGAAGAAAGGAATGAGCAGCCATGGAGAAGTATGGTCCGGCTCCTCGCCTCAATAACCGTACTCTCAACATCGGTATCTCCTTCGATCGAAGGCGCCTCGTACTCCGCTCTAAGACCGCTATCGGGTGCTCTGCAAAAGTATGGTCCGGCTCGACCACTAGGTCCTCGTGGATGATGATGTGCCTCGGATCGTGTATGTACTCTCTCAGCTGAGAGACATGAAATACCGGATGTATACCCTTCAACCGCGGTGGCAGTGCTAACCGGTATGCCACCTCACCGACTCTCTCCAAGATCTCGAATGGACCGACATATTGGGGCTTAACTTCCCCTTAATGCCGAATCGCCTGACGCCCCGCGTCGGTGATAACCTCAACCACACCTGAGCTCCTACCCTGAACTCGAGAGGTCTACGCCTCCTATCCGCATACGACCTCTGACGGCTCTGTGCGGCCAACATCCTCTCTCGGATCAAAGCAACTCTAGCCACGTCATCCTGTACCTGATTTGGAGCTACAACGCTAGAACTCTGATGTGAGCCCGCCGGACTTAAGCAACGAGAGTGATGTGCCGGCACCTAGGTCATCACCACCTCTCACTCGAGCTAGAGCTCTCATGCTAGGACAAACCACATTGATCTACCATCCTTTTGGAGCTCCGACATGTTGGTCCTTCCTTGAACACAAAATGGTGAACATGCTTGAGGCGATTGAAGCTTCCGGTTCCAGCTCGTCTTGATGGACCTTATAGTTGTATTTTATTTAGTGTATAATAAGTGGTCATGCTTGACTTTATTTCATGTTATTTTCATGATATAATGGAATAAAGTGGGATGTTTAATACCAGTGAAATAAAATGTTCACTTGCATTAAACTAACCATTCAAGAGTGTGATTACCACACTTTTATGTTGAGTTTTTGGCAGCCACATTTTACCTCATAGAGCTTCCAAATGGCCGGCCATGTTATGGTTTTTAGGCCCTTTGTGTGCTTGCTTTTATGTGGTGAAAGCCCTTTGTTTTTCCTTTGTTTAATTGTCACAACTCTTGAACTTGTAACCTTTAATTGTGGGAGTTTAGGTGCTGATTTTTCAGCCTATATAAGGCCTCTCCCACACCCTTTTCTAGGGGGACGAAATATATGAGTGATTCTTCAATCAAGTTGTGTTTTTACTTTGAACAAAACAACCCTAGAAACTAAGGTGAGAGGCCGAAGTTTGGAAACCCACGAGGTGAGAGGTTGAGTGGTGTCCTTACGGTGAGAGGCTAGGAGGACAAAGGAGATCCAATCCCAAAGTGAGATTCCGAGGGAGAAGATCTCGAGCCAAGGAGATCCAAGGTGAGAGGCTGGACGATCCTTGTTTGGCATATCAAAAAAACATAAAACAATCAAAAAGAAGTTGACGGAAGGAACGATCACCGGTGGATCCCTCGCGTTCAACTGACGAAGAGCGCATCAAACTCCCTGGCTCGTCCCAACATAAGGGATTACGGCATCTCCGTCCATACAATGTCTCATATGGTGCCATCCCAATCGACGCGTGCCAGCTGTTATTATACGAAAACTCGACCAACGGGAGATGATCTGGCCATACCTAACCCCAATCTAGTACACATGCTCGTAACATATCCTCTAATGTCTGGATAGTCCGCTCAGACTGGCCGTCGGTCTGGGGATGGTATGCGGTGGTGAAATGAAGACTCGAACCTAGGGCGGCGTGTACCTGCTGCCAGAACCTCGAGGTAAAACGCCCGTCCCTGTCCGAGATGATGGTCCTCGGTACTCCATGTAATCTCACAATCTGACGGGTAAACTCCTCGGCTAAACGACTCACCGGCCACGTTTCCCGTATAGGAATGAAACACGCGGTCTTCGTCAACCGATCTACTACCACCCATATCGCGTCAAAGCTCCTACTCGGTCTCAGACCGGTAACGAAATCCATGGATATGTCCTCCCACTTCCACTGCGGCACGGGCAGTGGGTGAAGCTCTCCTCCGGGTCTCTGGTGGTCGATCTTGACCTGCTGGCAGGTCGCGCATTGGGCCACATATCTAGCTACATCGGGCTTGAGCCTGCCCCACCAATAAAATCTCCTAATATCCTGTTACATCTTACTCGTGCCTGGGTGCACCGAGTAAGGTGTGGAATGTGCCTCATGCAAAATCCGCTCTCAACTCCTGATCCGACGGTACACAAATACGTCCCTGATGTCTCAATAGCCCGTCTGCTCCTGTGATAAACTGCGGTGCCTCTCCTCGGGACATCCTGTCCCGGATCCTCATCAAAATGGGACATCTCTCCTGCTTCTGCAGGATCTCTCCGGACAGGTCAGGTAATACCTCTAACTTGGACAAACCACAGTCCGTACCCGGGAACCGGATATCCAATTCCAAACCTATCAAATCCCTCTACAACTGGGGTTGAACCGTAAGCCGAGCTATAGCCTCCTCTCGAGGTGTCCTCCTACTCAAAGCGTCGGCGACTGCGTTCGCCTTCCCCGGATGGTACAAAATCTCCAAGTCAAAGTCCTTAATCAGCTCCAACCATCTCCTCTGGCGGTTATTCAACTACCGCTGAGTGAATATATACTTCAGACTCTTATGGTCTGTGAAGATCTGACATGTAGCCCCGTACAAGTAGTGTCGCCAGATCTTCAGGGCATGAGAGCCACCGTGGTCTCGCCTCGGTCCCTACTTACCGGCAAGGATTGGTATTGATGGATCCGACCGTCTACCCGCACGGGCTAGTCGCCGAGAACCTCCTAGACTCTCGCAAGAGCTAGACAGATGATGTCACCGCCCGTTATCATACACTTGGGCCAAAATAATATAAGGTCGGTGGTCCTATTTACCGGTTTAGTTATGATAACATAAACAAGAGCACAACAACACACACCACCAACACGCATAAATGCTAATACGCAAAATACGAGCTAAGTAAGTCCGGAGACTTACCTCGTCCCAAACGCTAACTCACAAAACGCTCTCGCTTCCCTTGGGAAGAAGCACACAACCTGCTCACAACAAAATATCCATCAAAACCCGCTCAACTCAAGAAGTCTAGGACTTCTACACAAACGATCTACGCATGATCATTTGACTCTTATTCTAGGACCGCATCCTAGAATCTCTCATACTCACATCTCACTCAACGCATGAGGAGATATCTCAACAACCTACTAACTCCCATATGATCATACTCAACAACCAAGAACGAAGTAAAAGCCTACGAGGTCTAACACGCTCATCACACTCGTAACCATCAACTACATCGAGCCTTAAGGGCTCCTAGGTTCACAACCACTAAGTGACATTCTCAAGCTACTCTAGGCCATCCTAGGCATGCTACTAACATGATATAACTACATAACTAAGCAAGGAACGTAGAGGAAGGGAGAGGAGAAGCCTACTGTTGAAGAAACCGTAGCCGCGGAGTCAAGTTGGCGCCCCTTGCGGAACACAGAAGCCGCCCCTGCGGAGCACAGAAGCCGCCCCTGCGCCCTTGTTGCCGCCCCTGCGGAGCTGGTCAGCCGCACCTGCGGCGGTCTGGCGTTCTAGAGCCCGGAGCCGCCCCTGCGGCCGTGCTGAGACGCACCTGCGGCGCCGCCCATGCGGCCGTGTTGAGACGCACCTGCGGCTGGCTCTAGCCGCCCCTGCGGCCGTGATGATCCGCCCCCGTGGGTTCGCTCGTCTTCGATCTTGGATCCTTGGCTCCAATGTCCTCCTCTCCTTGTTGGGTCTTCTCCAAACACCAACCACTGATCTTAGACTCCTCTCCACGACCTAATCGAGCTAAGAACACATGCATGCAAAGATTTGAGTAAAAACCTCTCAAAAGCTTCATCCATGGCCATGGATGAAAGAGGGAAGAAGAAAGGGATGAGCAGCCATGGAGAAGAAGGAAAGAAGGAAGGGGAGAAGCTTACCACACCAAAACTGAACTTCTTCTTCTGCAGTCCCTATCCAAGAGCATCCATGGAGCAAGAAGGGAAGAGGGAGCAAAGAGAGGGAGGGAAGGGAAAAGTGACGTGAAAGAGAAGAGAGGAGAGAGAGGGAGGAGACATGAGCTGAAAGTGTTGAGGGGATCAAGGGGTCAGCTGACCTCTTGTCCCTCACCACGGAACGAGGGGTCGGAAATGACCCCTTGTCACTTTAACCCGGAACGAAGGGTCGGAAAGCGGAAAAAGGGAAAAACGACGAGTCGGCTCGGGATTTTAGGAGTAAATCTCGGCACTCGGCATCTCGTGCCTACGGGAAGATCTACAAGGCGCTCTAAGTCCGGAATAAAATTCCGGGCGTTATAGACTATACATACTAGATCTCAAAACTCAAAAATATACAACATAAACACGAAAAAGCAAAAATCGAATGTATCAAACGAAGCTATTATATGGTATTGTCGACTAGGTCACATTCGTAGAAATCGCATGAAGGAACTCCAAAAGGTTGGAATCCTGAAATCATTTGATTTAGAATCTTTTGATACATGTGAGTCACGTCTAATGGAAAAATGACAAGGTCACCTTTCACTGGCTCGAGTGAGGGGTCTATTGTTCCTTTAGCCCTCATACATATTGATGTGTGTGTTCCTATGAGTACAAAATCTAGAAATGACTATCGATACTTCATTACATTTACTGACGATTTCAGTAGATATGGGTATATCTACTTAATGAAGCATAAAAATCGGAAGCATTTGAAAAGTTCAAAGAATTTCAAAATGAAGTTTAGATACAAACTGGCAAGAAGATAAAAGCACCTCGATCAGATCGAGGAGACGAATATTTGAGTCATGAATTTGATCGTCACTTAAGGGGTTGTGGAATTGTTACACAACTCACTCCACCAGGTATGCCACAAATGAATGGTATATCTGAAAGGAGAAACAAGACCTTGTTAGACACAGTCCGCTCACTGATGAGTTTTGCTGAGCTTCCTACGTCCTTTTAGGGATACGCCCTTACTACTGCCGCATTCACACTAAACAAAACTCCGTCCCGCTCAATTGATAAGACGCCATATGAGTTATGGTGTGGAAAAGTTCCAGTCTTGTCATTTTTGAGCGTCTAGGGTTGCGAAGCTTATGTAAAGCATTTACTATCAGATAAGTTAGCACCCAAATCAAACAAGTGCTACTTTGTAGGTTATTATAAAGAAACAAGGGGATACTATTTCTACCATCCCAATGAGAACAAGGTGTTTGTTGCTCGGGATAGTGTCTTTTTGGAAAAAGATTATTTTTCTAAGAAGACATGTAGGAGAAATGTTCAGCTAAATGAGATTCAAGCTTAGCAACAAACTCAACATGGAGGGGACATACATGATGTCACTGAGGAACTTGACTATACTGATGAACTTGCCCAAAGGGTAGATCCTCATAATCAAGATGCAATTCCTCAAGTAGATAACAACCTAGTGGGACCACATGAAGATGTGGAAATTTTCACCGCTGAAAGCTCTCCTATTGTTGGTCATAATGGAGATCTAGTAGGGTAAGGCAACAACCTGCTCATTTGGATACTATGTGTTGACTACTGAGATCGATGTTCTATTTTTAGAGAACGTTGAGCCCAGAAACTACAAACAAGCTATGACGGATACCAACTCTGAAAATGGCTTATAGCCATGAAATCTGAAATGGAATCCATGTTTGAAAATCAAGTATGGGACTTGATAGATTTGCCTAGTGGGATAAAACCCATTGGTTTCAAATGGGTCTTTAAGATAAAGACCGACAAGGATGAAAATGTTTCAGTCTATAAAGCAAGACTTGTTGCTAAAGGGTATAGACAAATTTATGGCATTGACTATGAAGAAACATTTTCCCCGGTTGTAATGATCAGGTCCATTAGGATTATCCTAGCCATTGCCACATATTATGACTATGAAATATGGCAAATGGATGTCAATACCGCTTTTCTAAATGGATATTTAGAAGAGGGTGTATATATGATACAACCCTAGGGTTTTGAAGATCCGGAAAATCCTAGAAAGGTATGCAAGCTTAAGAAATCCATTTATGGACTCAAGCAAGCATCCAAGAGTTGGAATCTTCGTTTTGATGAAGTAATCAAACAGTTTGACTTTATCAGATGCGAAGAAGAGCCTTGTGTTTACAAGAAGTTTTGTGGGAGCAAAGTAGCCTTTCTGGTCCTATATGTAGATGACATATTACTCATTGGGAATGACATTCCGATGCTGGAAACAGTTAAGGAATGGATTAAGAAGTATTTTTCAATGAAGGAATTAGGAGAAGCCGAGTACATATTAGGCATCAAGATCTATAGAGATAGATCTAAGAAGTTGATTGGTCTTAGTCAAGGAACTTATGTAGATAAGGTCCTTGGTAGATTCAACATGATGAACTCGAAGAAAGGGTACTTGCCTGTGCAGCATGGCTTATATCTCAGCAAGACTCAGTGTCCAAAGACACCTGGTGAGATTGAGAGGATGAGCAAGATACCATATGCTTCGGCGCGCAATAGGATCTATCATGTATGCTATGACTTGTACCCGTCCAGATGTTGCATACGCTTTGAATATGTGTAGCAGATACCAATCTAACCCTGGTGAGGCACATTGGTCCGCGACAAAGAGCATCCTTAAGTACTTAAGAAGAACTAAGGATGATATATTGGTTTATGGAGGTGATGACGACCTAGTTGTCAAAGGCTATACTGACGCAAGTTTCCAGAAAGACATAGATGATTTTGAATCACATTGTGGATATGTCTTCATTCTGAATGGAGAAGCAGTTTGTTGGAAGAGCCAAAAGCAAGGTACATTAGTAGATTCTACAAAAGGCAGAGTATATAGCTGATGGAGAAGCAGCAAAGGAAGCTGTCTGGATTAGGCAGTTCATAGCTGAGCTCGGTGTCGTTCCTAGCACATCTAGAGCAGTTGATCTCTATTGTGACAATAATGGCACAATTGCTCAAGCCAAGGAACCTAGCTCTAGCCAAGTCTAGACACGTTCTGCGGAAATTCCATATTATTCGACACTATGTTAATAGAGGTGATGTGAGGATGTGCAAGGTACACACAGATGATAACATTGCAGACCCGTTGACGAAACCCGTGAGTAGGCCCAAGCATGATAGTCATACTAGAGCCAAAGGGCTCAAGCACATTGGAGAGTTCTTTTGAGAATTTTGTGTTTGATGGATAAAACTTGTTTAATGTTTTCGTAACATTATGTTTGATTTATATATGAGTTATTCATATTCTTATTTGATTATTACTTGAATATCAAATAAAGTATCCAATTAATTTTGTAGTTAGCAAATGGGCTCATCGAAACAGTTTTGATGAATGAAACACCATTAAGTGAACTGAAATTATAAAAAAAAATTGTTTAAAGTCCATAGTATGAGTCACTAACTTGGATACAAATGACTGTATAAAAGACTATATTGTGAGATCGATTGATTAACACGAGTTTCATGTGTTGTAGGGACATAGAGATGTCTAATCGATTACAAAGATGTGTATGGCGATACATATCGGGCGGATTGATCTTATGGCTTCACATGATCCGATTGCGGAGTCATAAAGATATTCATGATTAGTGAATTCCTTAGACACGAGCGGGATATTGTGACCATTAAAGTGATGGTATATCTTTGACGTTGTTAAACGCTGATCGTAACAAGCAGTTATAAAGGCAGTGATTGGGATTGCCAACATTTGAGTGGGAGCGATAGTCTTGCAAGATTGGATATGTCCTCCTATTCCATGCATGACATGATGTATTTGGAAATGATTGGTGTCTCGGCCACTTGAAGAGTGAAATCTGTGAAATGCGTGTGCACGCTCATATGAATTAAGGTGTAATCATCTTGATGGTAAAGATGATTTCCATCATATAGTCAAGTAAAGACATTAAGTGACAAAGGAGTTTTAACATTGCATGCTTGTTGTAAAGTACAAGTGGGAGATTGAAGGAATTGTGTCCTCTACCCAAATGTGCAATTACTGATTATGTTATAGAACGATACATAGAGATATATATTATGATAATATTAGGTAGTCATAGCGTTTTGTTAGAAGCCAACTATGACTTATGTATTTTATGTAATAAAATATGTTACTAGTATTATCGGGTCCTACGAGGTCACACCCATTGTGCTGATGGACTAGATCACTTAATAAGGAGATATAATATATAAGAGTAAATATTATAATATTATATTTGATATAATATGGAAGTGTGTATTTATTAGATAATAAGGTGTTATTTTATAATAAAGATTAATGTTAAAAGATAAGATTTCTAGAAGATATCTTATCCAAAATGCATTATAAATAGATGGGCTTTCTTAGAGAAAACCCTACTTCATTCGAACCCTTTATTCACACACAACTCTGAACCACAGTATCATACTCTGCCATCTCTCATTCGATCTCTTGAGTTTTGCTTTGAAATCTTGCACTAGCATTCAAGACTAAGACGATCTTTCCCTGAAGGTTGCGTTTCACGCATCAAAAGTTTATTCTTTTTTTCCCTATACTTGTCTAATGTGATCCTCGTTTACGCTTTTACACATCTAAAATCCCATTGTGTGAATACCTGCATTAATTATATTGTTTTATATTATTTCACAAATTGTTATCTATTTAATATTTTTAAAAAGATAAAATACGGTCTTTAGTTAGCGTATTACAGTCGAAAGGTGTGATCTAGGTCTGCGTTTTTCATTCAACTTTGATATAAAAAAAAATCTATATCTTTTTAAAGAATATATATATATATATAAAAAATAGTTTTGGTATTTTAGTAAAAAATCCCAGCAAAAATAAAGTGATCAGATCAAACACGTCGAATGACTCGAGGGAGATGAACTTGGAGATCAACTTGGGGGCAAAATTGTAATTTACGATTCTACGGGTATAATAAATATCGGAAAACCCCAAATGGAAAGTAGAAATAATTTGGATCTCATTGGAAGAAGCAGGGAAGCGAACGAAACAGGTGCCATCTTCATCCCTCTCCCTAATTGTAATTGACAGTCAAAATCCGTGAATCCCAACTCTTTTTTTTTAGCTCTTGGAATTCTTCTATCATTCATTTGGAGAATTTGTTACTTTCTGTTTTCCATTTTCTCTTTTTCATAGGATTTATCATACATTTGAAATCATGAATTCGGTCTAAAAATGTTGGTAATGGAGGTATTTATGTTGTTGCTTTTGACTAAACAATCCATGGATGATTTATAGGGTTAATTATCGGGTATATACGCTTGATCTGTCGAGAAACTCCATTGTTTTGAGTTTAAGGGATTGATTTGACTTCGTTGTGTGTGAAGTGCTTCGATTTGTTTATCAGTGATTTTTGTGAGAAAAATTCGTGTTATTTGCGGTCATGATTTAGATAAGTATGTCTTTATCGCCATCGACGTGTTAATTTAGATGTGACTAAAGGGTTTTACGTCCATCATTTATTTTGGCATATAATATTGGGATCTCCATGGATAAGGTTGAAGGAGAACGACTGATATAAGCTACTGGCTGCAAGATAGGGGAATGCTATTGATTTGGTGCTTCTTGATTTTTTGTCTTCCTGTTTTAAATAGATTAATGGATAATTTTGGCTTTATATGGGTATCAAAATGGAGATTTCAAAGCTTCTGAAGTTCAATATTCTAGTCTAATGTGTTCTACAACTCGGTTTATCGATATTTGATAAGCTAAAAACCATGGACATCTTCATTAGACAGGCTTATCCTTTGAAGCACAAAAACTATTAGAATAGTTATTTCTTTTCTTTTCTTTTTTTTGACCTCGCATCATGAATTGGAAGTGAAATAGTAGGGGGCATATCTCGAAGCATTTATATGTAAATTGGTTGATGTATTACTTTGAATTAGAGGATTATTCTCTAAATTAACCCATTCAGAAAAAATTGGGTGATAGCAAAATGATAAAAGATTGGCACTATTTTATTCAACAAAGAATATAGAGTTTTATATTTTGGCTAAACAATAGTTGAATCTTGCTTTTGAATAAATAGATTCATAGAATCTTCATTATTTGAAAGAAGTCCTGAACCTGATGGATTGTTCCCTTTTCTGGCATTCATGGATTTCATAAAATTGATTCATAGGAACTTTCAAATTATCCCATTTTTCTTTACTTCAACCAAGGGTGCATGTGCCTCTTTAATAGAAAAACTTTTTTAGTGGACTGATAGATACTTGTTAGAAATTCCGATAGTATTAAAATCATAAGATGCACTGAACATATGTTCTTGATCTTTAGTAGCTATTCCATTTATACAAGATTTTATATTGTTGGATTTATATGCTACCCAAGTCAAGGAATGCTATGATAAGTTGCAGATACTAACTTGTAGCTTCCATATTTGACTGCTCTATAGCAGCAGAAGAAATCTTAGGTTTTGTTAAGAGCCTGATGTGTTCTGTCTACTTTTGTTCTACGAGCAACTGAGCAAGATATACATGAGAGTGGTTGAAGATATAACTTCTTGCTTATTGTGATAATCTAGTAAATCCTAAAAGCTTGATAATTACATGCCTTTGTAACATACAGAAAATGTAAACCTAGAATCTTTGTACTCGTCAAGAACCTTAACTGATGCTGGTCTGAGTTTCTTTTATATGAAAAGAAAGTTTGTCTGGACTAGTTACTAGTATGTCTTGCATTTCTGAGATAAATCCTTGATACTTAGATACGGTTAGTTTGCTGGCTAAGATTGTTCAATTTGTGAGTTTGTTCTCTAAACGTCACTCGTGAATGAAAATGTTCATTTTCATTTTTGTAGGGAGACACTGAATTATATGGATACAAATACTACCAACAAAGAGGATTCAATAGTGCTGGCCAGGGAATTGCTGATTGCAATTTCCGACTCTGTACCAGACAAGATACTGAAATCAAGATCAGCATACAAGAATTCAAATCTGTACAATGGAACTGCAGTGATTGACGAGGACAGAGTAGACAAGCTTAGGTCGGAGCTGATCTCCATCTCGGACTTACCTTCCCCTGACAAAATCGCGCTACCAGAGGTCAGCACTCAAGAGGGCTGAACCCCTTGAAGGAGAATAGTTTCTGTCTTATGACTTCTATGTGAAAAGAAGGATTATTTTCATCTTTGTAAGCGGTGTTTATGGTATATCTGAACTCACTTCGTCGAGTTAACGCTATAATATAATGTGTGTTTGGAGACATCCATGGACTATGGTGTATTCAGGTATCCTTAGAAGTAGCATCTTTCTGCTTTACATAGATTCGAATCAGTAAGTGAAAATCCGAAAAATACTAATAGTTTCATCATATGCAAACGAACCCGATTCGCCTGCCTATTTTCCGAATAAATAGCGGACAAATACACTTGACAAGGTTAACAAATGCATAACGAACGACTTATCTTCTTGTTACTAATCTTATTGTCATCTCTAATAACAACAAAATGAAAATAATAAGATTTAGTTGTTATTTTTGTACCAAAAGTCTTAAGGTCACAAAGACAAAGTGTAATTGAGCTAAAGTTGTTGATATTTTGTTGAAAACTGAACTCTTGTCAAGAATATATTCACACCAAATGGTCATTTAAAGTCCGAATTAATTAGGAGAATATATTTTGAAAATATATTAAATGTGGTTGAACTCCATAACAATTTACAGGTTTGACTTTTTTGTTCAATACTAAATGGGCATTACTCGTTTTTCATAGTAACATTTTTAGGTTATTGTAAATAAACGACAAAGTTAAATACACCACATTAAATTTATTGAAAAATCTAAAAACTCTGTTTCGATGGCGTTCATTGTCGAGTGTTATTTTTTTAGTACTAGGATTTCGTATGTTGGTGTCAAAAATTTTAAACACGCTTTTTCTTTTGAGAAAAACAATCGTGTACAATTAAAAAAAAAAACCTTTTTTAAATAAATATTTTGAACGCCGACGCTTATGGTGCCAAAAAAATTCACAAGATGTCGACGTCTTTCGAATTTCTTCGACAATAAAAAGTAAATTGATAGCATTTATCAGATATTATAATGAATTACTCTACTGCTCATTGCACAATAAACCTGACAAAACAAATATAAAAATTAAAATAAAAGTAGAAAAAGAGGAATGAGTTGTGTAAAAGCATTATATTAGAGGTATAATTTATATAATAAATTAGTTTAGTGCTCGCAACTTGTGCGTGTTTTGTCTAAACAGAAAATATTACGAGTATATTTTAACTTTTGTGTATGTATACGATATTTATTAATAAAATATTATATTTGTACTTTTATGAATCATGTATCTGATATTTTATCTAAACTTCGTCAGTTTGTATCAACTAATAAGACTAACATATGTGGGGATTAAATTATATATTTTTTATAAATGAGATCATAATTAAAAATCGATTAAAAATATTATTGTAAGAGTATCATATATATATATCTCAATGTCATTGGTTACTTATATAAAGGTAGAGAAATACATTTTGATTTAGTTTTAAATTTTTTAGAAATGTGTAAAATTTAATTAGAAGATCTGCTTGAGATTTTCTCAACAAAATCGAATTATAGTATATAAATTTGTTAATTTTGATTGGTTAGGAGTAGATTTGTTTTTTTAAAAAAAAAATTTTCCTAATAAAATTTTTATTATGAAATAATTAATGGCAAATCTGTATATATGTTATGACAAATATATAAATAAATAAAAAAATGTTGATGTGAAAAGCCTAAAAGGTTGCCACGTGGAAAAAATAAGAGTTGTTTTAATAATATATACTAGTGTATTACCCGTGCCTTGTACGGAATTTTGATAAAAATATTATTTGTTATTATATTTCTTTAAGGGATTATATATAAAATATTTTTTTTCATTAGATAGAGTAGATAATAAGCAATAAATATTTGTACACTTTATCTATAATATTATATAATACATTAATAAAATATATAACCGTATAATAGTTCATATTTTGATTTTTCTCCCCCTTGTTGTACTGATTCATATATTAATAGAAATAGTACATTGGTAGCATATGATGTTAAATGAATTGTTATATATAAATTAATTTAAAAAATAACACAATCTCAGGTAACAAAAAAGGTGATTGGAAGGGATGAAAACCGTAACATTTAATTGTTAAAAGTGGATTTAATTAATTCTTTTCATTTTTTTGTACTGTTAAAATTTGTTATGGATATGAGTCTAATATGTTATACATATCTCAGGTAACAAAAAAAGGTGATTGGAAGGGATGAATTCAATTAAGATTTGATTTTAATATTTCGTTAAATAATTTATAATAAATAAACTTAATTAATATTTTGATGGGTTGTGGTTAAATGCTAAAATGACACGTGACAGTGAGTATTTTTTTTTGCGTGACACGTGGTAAGGAGTGTTACTCCTATATATATATATATATATATATATATAAAAGATAGAATATATATATATATATATATATATATATATATATATATATATATATATATTATATATATATAGGTTCTCTTACTGGAATATCATCCTCATACCAAAAATTTAGCTGGCAGATAAGTTCTTTATCCATTAGCATCTTCCCGCTCATATTATCACCATAAGTTAAAAGTATTTATAGTTTATTATTGACTTTTAAAGACAACTAATCACCCACTAGCCATTGACCATAGTGAAGTTACATTCAACAAAGTGTTAAAAGTGAGTGAGCATAATGAAATTAAAGGATACGACGAAGCTAGAAGGGATAATCCATGTTCTTAATGAATATCTTTTTTTTTTAAATGCTTAAATTCGTTAATAGTAAGATACGAGTAAAATATTTTAGATACCATATTATATCTTTCTTTTTGTTTTTACGTTATTAGTTTAATCAAAATATTGAGAAAACGACAAACGTGGAGAAAAGTTAAGGCGACTCGAATTACTATCAATGTCGAGTGACATCTTTGACTCTTTTGAGTATATTAACCTTTTCTTAATTATTCTTTTTATGACATTATTTAGCACATATTCTCTAAGACAAATTAGATTGAAATTTAATCTTAATTTTATGTGATGGTATGAGCTCGTGGACTTCGGTTTTATCGTTAACCAACCCATCTAAATTCATTAGGAAAAACATATGAGAAGAAAGGGATATATTTAAATGGGAGAATTTGAAAACTATGCATTTTATTATAAGGATATAAAGCGTATATTTTTATTGGAGATAAATTATGCTATTCATATTTTTATAAATAAAGGAGGTGTCTTTTTAAATAATCTTAATAAAAAAAATAAGTAAATAATTAATTTAATTAAATGATATTTTTAATAATTTTAGAAAGAAGTAAAAAGGAAAGAAGAAATTAATTAGTTTAATTAAATGATATTTTTAATAATACTAGGAAGAATGAAAAAAATTTGTTACAATAATATCTTAATATCTAACTGTAATGCTCAATATATTAAAATATTCAACGGTAATACACAATACATTATTACTCAACGTAATACCCAATATTTTAATAACTAACGTACTACCCAAGTTCGGTACAAAATATGTTAATACCACATAATACCTAATATTTTAATACCCAACATATCTTAATGTCAAGCGTGATACCCAATATATTAATACCCAACTTCGATTACCCAAAATATAAAGATTGTTTCTTTCAAAATTACTAAACTAACCAAGTTTAGTTACCCAACATTATTTACCCGATTTCACTTACCCGATGTTAGTTACCGGATTTTATTTGCCCGCTTTTAGTTGCCCAAGTTTAGTTATCCAATTTTACTTACCTCATTTCTAATACCCAAAACAAATACCCATTATAGTTACTCGATTTATCATAACCAAACATCACTCATGTATCTAACTTCATGTACCCAACTTTACTCACGTACACAACTTCACGTACTCAACTCCATGTACCCAACTTCGGTTATTCATTTCAATTACCTAGTTTCAATTACCCAATTCAAATTACCTAAATTTCAATTACCCAATTCGATTACCCAATTTATGTTACACGATTTCACTTACTTAATTGCAATTACTCACTTTAGTTACCCAATTTTAGTTACCCAATGTTACTTACCTTATTTTACTTACTCAATTTAGTTACCGACTTTTACTTACTCAATGTTATTTATCCGATTTTACATGCCCGATTTTAGTTACTCAATTTAAAATGATCAATGTTACTTACCCGATTTTACTCACTCGATTTTACTTACCTGATTTTACTTACGAATAAGTCTGCAATTTTAATTACCAAATTATCTATTTTCTTCGGGATTATCTCTTTCTTTCTCCTTAGGATTTTATAAGATATTTATGTTGAGGTTTAAATGGCCAAAACAAATGTAGTTACCATAAGGATTAGTTTGTATCTTTAAAGTAATTGACTAACGTTGATCAACAAGTTAATTTCAAGAAATCTTATTCTTTAATTAGTAGTGGTGTAAGTGAGAAACATAGGGTGAAATTCGGGATATTTTAGGGGTGAGGAAGGTGGAGAAGCCTTTGGAGATATCAACTTTAGTTAGGAATACAAGTGAGAAATCTTTAAAAGTGTAAGGGAGTAAGTTTTGACAAAGATTCGGGGGCAGTAAGAGAGGACCCCTCTCTAAGGTGGATGAGGAGGTCCTTATCATTTCGGTATTTCAAGTTGTCCCGACTTATATCGTCTTGTTTTCTATTTTCTAAAAGATTGTGTCATGAAAATGAATATATTTTATGTAACATTTAGGGTGTGTGAGGGGTGTGATAAGATGCATTAGATGAGTTGGAGGCGTATGTGTGAGCCGATAATGAGAGTTCTAATTTGACCATGTAGGTAAAACAAGGATGGAGGCTTGCTTTGAAACTTGTCCGTAATTGCTCTCTACTAAAGGCTAAATATTATCCTAATTCATTTTTCATGGAGACAATGGTAGGACACTACCCTAGTTAAACTTGGAGGAGTATCATATTGTCTAAAATGTCAAATATATGTGGTCTTATATGGAGGTGGTAAATGAAAGTTTAGACCATGCATGACATATATGGGCACTACACCGTTGTCTATGATCCAAGAGCATGAAATACGAGGAGAGGAAACAATAACAAACTTGTTGATGCATCAATGAATTTGATAGGGATTGTTATTTGCCTTTGATTTTCTTTGTGTAGGAGCATATTGCTTGTGTGACTAAATGAAGAGGTTGCATTAGTAAGATAGACCCTCAAATAAACTACCATAACTATCATTCAAATGTCATAAGAAATTGAATAAGCCTCTCGTACTCTTCAAATTTGGTCAAATCTTGAGATGATCCACACAATGTGCAAAATCAGTTTCTTTAGAAGACTAGCATACTCTTCCCAAGTTATCTTGATCCTGGCATAGAATGTGAAAATTGAGCAATTTCCTTATGATACACATACATGATCTTTTTGGATCGCATATATTTATGTCATTAGACTGTTCAAATCGAGTATTTAATTCATCCCAGATTTCCTTTGCAAAATTACATTATATTAGACTACTTTTAAGTTCTAGATTTAAGCTATTTAAAATCCATGCCATCACCAAATCATTATTCTTTTCCCATGATTTGATTTGAGATGAGGTTAAATCAAGTTGAATTACACTACCATCGACAAAACATATTTTACTTATGAGAAAAGAAAGGAAAAATTTGGGAAAAAGAAAATTTTAGAATCACAAACTATGGAACTTTGCTGGAAATCCTTATCTGTGATACCATATCAAACTGTATATGAAAGATTTTGAGAAAAAGAGAATTTGAGAGAAGAAGATGATATGTAACACTTTTTCTATCAATTAAATGTTACACGGAAAGTAAAAAGTTGTATATGTACAAAGTACTAAAACTTGAGAGAGATTAAATGATGTGTAGGTATTGTTACATGTCCCTTCGGTAACTAACTCTGTCAACTTATTATTATTATTATTATTATTATTATTATTATTATTATCATGTAAGATATGTCATATGATGCGTGTGAGGCTTTAAGTCTACTTTGAATGTCCTTTGTAAGTGTTCTATTGCTTAATCTATGTGGGTTGAGGTGAAGAGGAGTTTAGGGCGGATAGGAGGTGGGGGTCATTGTTATTTTGCGATTGATTTGTTATTTCCTCTGTTGACATTGACTTACAAGAAGAGTGGCTATGGTATTTTGGGGGATTTGTGTTCGTAATGGATGGTTATTTGATGGCTAGGGGTAATCACTATCCATCTTGGAGTTGTCCATATATTCTCTTGAGAGGTTCCACTATGCTAGGGTAGTGGTGGATAGGCCAAGAGAAACGGTGCCAACTTTTGGGGATAGGAGGCGGATGACCTAGCTAAGGTTAGTTTTCTTGCCTCTTTAAATCGTACTTCTAATAAAAATACAGGAAGCCACTCATGCCCAAAGAGCTCGAGGCTTTCAAACGAGGGACCCAACCAGATTCCATGCCTCCCTTGCGCTTTTTCATCCACAAGTTATTATCGAGGTCTTAGGCATTAAGTTAGTTTTCCCGTCTACTCGAGGTGGTATTCCATCAACAATTGCAAGAGCTCTCCTGTAAAAGATCTATCTGGCGTCAAGACCACAATGGTTTAACCGAGGACAAAGTCGGATTGGGGAGACAACTCCTTCAAGGCATTGACTTACATTTCGTTCCGAGGCCCCTAATATCCTCCCTTTATATTTTACCACATCATGGGGGTTTACAAGAGATCCCAAAGGCACCGTAGTGTGAGAATTTGGAAATTTTGAATTGCTTTCTTAGATGTGTATACGCGCGTGTGGGGTGCTATCAAAAGTTTGGAACCCAGTCTACCAAACAAATCCGTCGATAAGAACTCTTGGGAGTCATCAACATGTTATCCCCGGCCTACCTTTGATGCATTGAGCTAGATCCTCAGAAGGGCCTTCCACCACTTCGACTGATGCTCCTAAAGGAGCCTCGTCGTGAAAGAAGTAATGAAAGGGCAGGCATACCAACAAAGCAATTGGTACTTGATAAGATAGAGGGTGGTTTGGTTTCATGCAAAGCCCTCGCATCAAGAAGGGGCAGTAGTCATTTGAAAAGAAAGGTCTGGCATTACTTCGTCATTTCAGGTCCCCCTTAAGGGAGTTTTTAAGCGAGTGAGTGCCCGAGGGTTTAGGAAGTTCCCGAATAATCGTTCACTAAGGGGCGTTTCATTTCATTACGTAAGTGAGGAGGTCAGTATGAACTTAAAATCTTCCATAGGCTCATCTCGTCGATTGGCATTCCGATCCTGGTCAACGCCACTACTTACTTGAGAAGCAAGCCTAGGCGAAAAAGCAGCACATGCACATATGAAAGTCGATTCATTTTGAAAGGCGTAGATTCTTTTCTGATTGAGAATGTCGAGGTAGAGGTCAGGCTAAACCTTTGAAGCCAAGAGTGGAAAAAGATCAAAAGAACGAGAAGATAAGCTTTCACTAGTGAGGGGTGCAAAAGAGCGAGGCTATGGGAACGAAGGTTATGAAAGGCCTTTCATACAACTTATTAAGCTTAGGACAATCTTTACCCTTCTTAACCTATTTAACAAAAATCTATAGGTTGAGTAGAAGAAGGAGGAGTTTTGATTGTTGTCATTTTTTTGGGCCATTTGGATGGGCTCGGATATTTGCATGATTTCTTGTGAGGAGCCACCTTTAATACTTTGACTTCACACAAATCTGTAAAGAATGTTAGCAAAATCGGAGGAACTAGAGGCTCGAAGGCTTGAGTTAGTCAAGTAAACAGATTCATTTCATTCTTTGCAAGAGAAATGTTTGCATCGGCTTTACGACTCATAAAGATTGATTGTGATGTAGTTGTGGACATGAGTGGTCAAGTAGGGGTGACATTCGTTGCTCGGTACTTTTTGGCGAGAGTTTTCTTTGTTGGACCACAAAGGATTCAGTCGGATTTGGATGTTGAGGTGACCGAGGCTGAATAATTATATGGTACAATGATTACAACATTGGATTATGATAGTGTGATAAAGATAAATTACTTGTCTTTTTTCTCTAAAAGCTCAAGGGAGACGCTTGACCCATACCATGAGAACTTTGGTGGAGAGGATCTTAAATCTTAACGCTCATTTTGAATTGTGGGCATGTAGTAATATACAACGACATGAAAATAAGACGACGTATTTCCTAGCTCATATTAAACTTTTTGGTACGGGGTCCGTTTGGTAAAGTAAGATTGCGTAGATGAAGTTGAAGAAAATTATATATATTAAGAATTAAAGAGATGAAATTGTTTAAGGAGATGAGTATGAAAATAAGTGAAATGGACTTTGGTAAAATAAATATGATTGTGGGTAAAAGTACGAAAAAATATGTTAATTTTTTTTAGAGATGAAAAAATTAAGGAAGAGGGATATAAATAAAATTTTAGCCTCAATAATCCTTATAATCGAATTTGAATAGGATTACAATCCTCATAATCTAAGGCTGTGTTTGGCATGCGACACAAAAACACTAGTGTTAATATTCACTAGAGTTATTAGAAGTGTTTTCGGGAAACACTAGTGTTTAGTGTTCAACCTAACGAGTGTTTGGTTGAATTTATAATTACAACTAGTGTTTATGTTAGAGAAATCATCTCTATGAAAAGTCGGGTGATAAATCTTCTTCAACTGATGTTCTCATTCTTTCCTCAACTGATCGTTGAATCTTCATTTTCACGTTTTTTAGTAACGAGATGAATTCATCCCGAGATGAACTATCACATTTATAATTGGTTCTTACAGAAAGCTTCTCCATGTGAGAAAAACATAATTGACAGATCAAAAGCTTCTCTTGTGATCCCTTACATTTATAATTGATCATTACGGAAAGCTTCTCCATGTGATAACAACATAATTGACAGATCAGAAGCTTCTCCTTGTTAACAGCCTAGTTACTGAAGGTTGATGAGAGGTACTTGAGACTCAACTCCATTACTTTTCCACTTGAGTCGGGACAAATTCGGTCCGAGACTCATCTTAATGAGTTCATCAATGGAGATTATTACTTAAAGCACATGAATGCAGATTTGTCTAATTTGAAAGCTTTTGTAAATCTAGGACAACATAGATCTTTCAAATCAATTGTTATACATATCCTTGCTAGTTCTTCTCTAATCCGAGACAAGTGGGTCAAAATCTCTTCATCCCATTTCAAGATCTGAACTTAACTTTGAGAATCAAGGCTTCGGGTTTCCATTGGGAGGAGGGGGAGGGAGCTCAAAGGAGACCATTGTTTCCGGTGACCAGATTTAGTATGAGCCGGGTTCGGGTCCTTGTAATCCGGCGGAGTTTGGAGTGAGGTGGGGATACGAGGTGGCGGTGTTGGTGGAAATTGTTGTCGTTGAGACAAGCTTGAGGCGAAAGAAGAGAGTGAAGAGAGGCACAATGGCTCACATAATAGGGATGAAGAGAGGAAAGGTTGTTTATATACTGGTTCAACAGCGTAATTAAGTAAAAATTTAAGGACAAAAAAGTCTTTTTGTACCAGAAACACTAGTGGTAGGAGATTAAACCCTTGCTTGGACGAGGGTTTCATAAACACTTCCATAAACACTAACACTAGTGTTTTATTACATATCAGACACCCGTTAAATATTAAAACACTCATATACACTCAAAAATACTAGTTTAAGTGCCCTGCCAAAAACAACCTTAATGCCCTTCATCTCCTTAATTTCTTTACAAACAAGATTAAGATAATTATTTTACCATTTTCATCTCCTTAATTTTTTACCAATCAAATGCAGTTTATATATGTGTTTTTTTTATTCTAGCTTTTGTTTTGAATAAGTACAGGTTGAAAAGACATTGAATTGTTTTATTTTACTTTTTGTAAGAGGATGGTTATTTTTTTATTTTGAAAATGAAAAGCGGTTAGGTTAAGCTACCTTCTCCAAGTAGTCCAACCTAAAGCATCCTTGTGGATGAGAACACGAAGTTCGAGATCATCAGAAAAATTGATGTTGGGGGTCGAGATTCCCAAGTGGGTCAATCGGTCAGCAACACAATTGATTTCTCTGAAAACATGTCTGATATGGATTTCTTCAAAAAAACAAAGATCCAGTCTGGAGTCGGAAATTATCATCACGACGTCCCATGGACAGCTCCAAAAACCTTGGAGTGCCCTAATAACACACAGGTTGTCACCTTCAATTTCAATCTTTTTGATATGCAGTCTGATTGCCTCTTGTAAACCGGCCTTAAGAGCGAATGCTTAAGATTTTATGACTGAGTTGAAGTTATTTTTTTTTTTGCATCAAGACTGATAACATCTCCATTATGGTTTCGAATTACAAAACCAATGGATGTTACACCCGAATCAAGTTTTGATCCGTCAAAATTTAGTTTATGGAAGCCCGGTTTTGGTTTTTTCCCATTTAATATTGTGTTTTTTCCTTGTTGTCGCATTAGTGTCCTTTTGTTGTTTTTAACATCGTAATCATCTTCGTCTGTTATTTTAGTTTTCCAATTGTGTAATTGGTTTTTAATGAATGTAATTACCTTTTTGTCAGGTCCAATTGGTTCATTATTAAAGATGATTTTGTTCCTAAAAGACCAGATACTCCACCAAATTGTTGCGAGACACTCGAATTTGTTCGTTCCAATTTTATTTTTTACTTCATGTAAAATTTTATGAGTTTTATTTATTTATTTTGAATTCTTTGAGAACATTGTAACAGGATGGTTATTAATAGTTGTACTTAATTACTAATAGCTCCAAATGTGAAATAACAAACGGTGGAACATGCTTATCGGTGGGGGTTGGATTGCAAATTCTCCACGGCACGTAACTTGCGGAAGATATTAACCAGTCGCGTTTTCATATCATTCATCAATATTGTAAATTTTGAATTAGTTAATTTTTTTAAAGATTGATTCATTTGTGTAAGATATTATTTAATTTTATAAAATTTAATCTCAACCTTACACATTAGAGTGCAGATAAATTAAGAATTTAAACATTGTGAAGTTCGATATTTTTAATTCTATAGTCAAACTTGAGAATTGTATTAACGATGAGATTCTTTTAGAAATATTAGTATTTTTTTATTTCTTAAACAGAATATTTTATAATAGTTTAAAAAAAATTGTACGAAAAGGAATTTCAAAATGATAAGTTATATTGTGTAAATATAATTTTTATATAAACTTCAATAAACTCTCATAAATTTTAGAATTGTTTTTTTTATCTCTTAAATAAATTTATCATTAACTTATCACATAATACAAGTTTATAAACGTACCATAAATTTTCATAATCATATATTCGCGATAAAACTTTATATATATGTAACACCCCAAATCCGTAGGACTCGGAATGCTACTCGGCTAAGATCTCACAATCCTGACCCTAACCTGACAACAATTTTACAGATCTTACAACAAGCCACCAATAGATTAAAACAAAACATGAAACTGATATATATATATATATCCAAAAAAGTAATACACTGTACCGCTGAGTACAAACAAACTAAACTGTACATCAAAATAACCCAAATCCCCGATACCGCCCCAGTGTACGGAGCCCTCAGCGGATCACCCACTCTGGATCACTCTGCAGCTTTCCTATCCTGCAAAGTATATACAACACGGTACAAAACCGTTAGCTAACCATACACAAATATAGGAATATGCTCGAGCACAAACACACATCAGAAATCTTAACACATCATCATGCTTCCACACATTTACCCTATTCATCATCTTTATAAAGTCCAGCAATCAACTCGTGTATAAATATCCATATAAACATAAGTGACACGAAGAATATAACCCTCGCCTCTGGGTACTATAACCAGCTGGAATGGTGCCTGGAAAACCTCCCCGTGTACCCTAAGGAAATGGAGAGTGCCGAACCGTTTACCAGGTCTGGGCTGACCACAGAGAACCCCCAACTCCCAGCGGGATGAATGGAAAAGTTGTCACAACCCTACAATGGGCAATCAATACATCATAGGTCGGTGACCATCATAACACATGCTATAAATATATAACACACATACTCATGCACAATATCCTATAAAGGAATTGCAACTAAGTGAGTCCCACGGACTTACCTCAACCTTGTAGTCGTCTCACTGGATCAACCTCAACTCAGCCCACTCCAAACTGGAGGATAACACGGCCTATACAAGGCATACATATATATCAAACTCCTATCACACAAAGGGTCACACCTAGACCCAAGGGATCCATAAGGGATCATATCCAACTCGTAAACCTCAAAGCCCTAACCGGCAATTCCATATCATACTCGTCAACATCCGAATCCTAGCATGGTACTAAGTTCCTCATACTAGAAAGGAAAGGAACTACCTAACTATAGGTAGTCCCGGGACAAGACGCACCTGCGTGAACTATGGACGCAAGGCGGAGGAGATCACCCGCAGGCGCGGCAAGTACAATCCGCAGGGGCGGTGACAAGGAACGCTGGCAAGCGCAGGCACGCCGCAGGCGCTGTGACACGGTAACCGCGGGGGCGGTGACTCTCGGCCGCGGGGGCGGCGACAACGCAGAATGAAACCTCGCGGCTTCTCTTTAGCTCTTCCCGTGATCAATCACTTCCACTCTCTTCCAGATTCATACACAAGTATAAACATACACATATCAACATCACCCTATGTTCAATACATCTATTCCTAAGCTAAGGAAGAAAGAGCAAGGAAGAAGAAAGGATGAAGAAGCAAGGAGGAAGAAGCTTACCACTGCATAAGGTCTAGGCAGGCAAAGGCATAAGCACACTCAGCTGGCTTCACAAGCTCAACAACCACAACTAGCATCAACAGCCACACCACCACACACACAACTCTACCAACTCAAGGGAACAACCAACTTAAGCTCAAGGAGAAGAAGAAGAAGCAAGAAGGACGTGAAACTGGATTGGAAATGTGAAGAAACCCTTGCTCAACAAGGTGGAACGAAGGAGGTAAGGTAAGGTAAAGCACGGGTCAAAGGGTCAACAAAACCGGCTGCAGCCGCCGGAAACCGCATGGGCGGGTTTCCTGGCCGCAGGGGCGGAACAACAGGGGAGCCGCAGGGGCGGCCTCATAGACCCGCGGGGGCGGCTAAGATCAAAACTAGCTCCCAAAACTAAGGCTCTTACACCTCACCCCCCTAAAAACAAGTTTCATCCCGAAACTTGTAAAATCCTCAAACCACTCGGACTCACAAGCCGAGGTACAACTCTCTCTCTATAACCTCAACATAAGCATGGAGGAAACCATCCACTCCCGCAGTAAACTATACTGTCCAAGGCCTAGAGGGAAACCATCTCTAGCCAAAACATCACATATCTCAATAGCATGGAGGAAAGAGCCATCTCCAGCTATAAACAAAATCATACTAGCACAACAAGATCTAATAAGATCATAATCACAACAAGCTAACATGAAATAACATATCATAACATATAAGCATGTAAGCACATAAGACTCACCAAGCTAGTACTAAGATCTACTCGGTGATCCTACTGGTGCACCTATCTCGGCATAGAACTCTGGATAGTTCCTCTGGATACTATCCTCAGTCTCCCATGTAGCCTCCTCGGGTCCTCGTCTCGACCACTGTATCCTAAGCATAGGTATGTCCTTCGAACGCAGGCGTCTCATACCTCGTTCTAAGACTGTAATCGGATGCTCAACAAAAGTGTGGTCCGGCTCAACCACCAAATCTTCATAACTCACGTTGTGTCTCGGATCTGGTATATTCTCCCTCAGCTGAGACACGTGAAACACAGGGTGAACACCCTCTAATCTCGGAGGCAAGGCTAATCTGTAAGCGGCACTCCCAACCCGATCCAGTATCTCGAACGGTCCGACATATCGGGGACTCAACTTCCCCTTAATGCCAAAACGCCTAACACCTCGTGTCGGGGACACCCTCAGCCACACATGGGCTCCAACCCTGAACTCTAGAGGTCTACGCCTCCTGTCAGCATAAGACTTCTGACGGCTCTGTGCAGTCAGCATACGCTCTCTAATCAATGCTACTCGAGCCACATCATCCTGAATTTGATCAGGTGTTAAACCACTGACACTGCTCTGCTCATCCCAGCATAACGGAGTACGACATCTCTGTCCATACATTGCCTCATATGGGGCCATCCCAATAGATGCATGCCAGCTGTTGTTGTAGGAGAACTCAACAAGTGGGAGATGATCCGTCCACACTTGTCCTCAATCCAACACACAAGCTCGCAGCATATCCTCCAGCGTCTGAATGGTCCTCTCTGACTGACCATCTGTCTGAGGATGAAACGCAGTCGTGAAGTGCAAACTCGTCCCCAGGGCAGTCTGAATCTGCTGCCAGAACCTCAAGGTAAACCGTCCATCTCTGTCAGAGACGATCGTCCTCGGTACACCATGGAGTCTCACTATCTGCCTAGTGTACTCCTCTGTTAATCTGCTCACCGGCCACGTCTCTCGAATAGGAATGAAACGTGCCGTCTTCGTCAGTCTGTCAACTATGACCCAGATGGCATCAAAACTCCGGCTCAGCCTCAGTCCAGTCACAAAGTCCATGGTGACGTCCTCCCACTTCCTCTGTGGAACAGGAAGTGGATGGAGCTCACCTCCAGGTCTGAAATGCTCGATCTTGACCTGCTGGCAGGTCGCACATTGAGCTACAAATCTGGCTACATCGGGCTTCAGCCCTCCCCACCAATATAAACGTCTCAGATCCTGATACATCTTACTCGTACTTGGATGTACCGAGTAAGGTGTACAGTGAGCCTCCTGTAATATGCTCTGTCTCAGCTCTGTATCAGCAGGTACACAGACTCGACCGCGGCGCCTCAAAACTCCATCTGCTCCAAGCAGGAACTGTGGTGCCTCATCCCGAGACATCCTATCTCTGATCCTCTGTAAAGTCGGGCAGGTCTCCTGTTTTTGTCGGATCTCATCCAATAGATCAGGAAGGACCTCTAATGTACGCAGTTGGGCATCCTCATCAGGAAACTGGATGTCCAGCTTTAACCAGATCAAATCCCTCTGTAACTGCTGCTGAACTGTCAGCCTCGCAATCGCCTGCTCTCGAGGCGTCTTCTTGCTCAGGGCATCGGCGACTACGTTCGCCTTCCCCGGATAATACAGAATCTCCAGATCAAAATCCTTGATCAGCTCGAGCCACCTACCCTGGCGGTTATTCAATTCCCGCTGCGTGAAAAATATACTTCAGACTCTGATGTCTGTGAAGATCTGACACGTAACACCATACAGGTAATGTCTCCAGATCTTTCAGTGCATGAACTACCGCTACCAACTCCAGATCATGGGTCGGGTAGTTCTCCTCATACGTCTTCAGCTGTCTAGACGCATATGCAATCACCCTGCCTCTCTGCATCAACACACATCCCAAGCCTAGCTTGGATGCATCACTGTATACTACGAAATCCTCTGTACCCTCTGGCTGTGCCAAAACAGGAGCAGAAGTCAGACGTCTCTTCAGCTCCTCAAAACTCTGCATACACTGATCAGACCACACAAACCTGGTAGTCTTTCCTCCACAAACTCCGTCCAGTGGACAGCAATCACAGAAAATCCTCCACAAAGCGTTCTGTAATAACCGGCTAGGCCAAGGAAGCTACGTACTTCCTTGACGTTCGTCGGTGTAGGCCATGCAGCCACTGCTTCTATCTTCGCCGGATCAACCCTGATCCCTTCGGCGGATACAATGTGACCCAGGAATGCTACCTCTGGCATCCATAACTCGCACTTAGAGAACTTTGCATAAAGTTCTCTATCCCGCAAACCTGCAATACAATCCTCAGATGTCCTGCATGCTCCTCTCCACTGTGAGATATACCAGAATGTCATCAATGAAACCACCACAAACTGATGCAGGAAGTCGATGANTCGGCTCAGCCTCAGTCCAGTCACAAAGTCCATGGTGACGTCCTCCCACTTCCTCTGTGGAACAGGAAGTGGATGGAGCTCACCTCCAGGTCTGAAATGCTCGATCTTGACCTGCTGGCAGGTCGCACATTGAGCTACAAATCTGGCTACATCGGGCTTCAGCCCTCCCCACCAATATAAACGTCTCAGATCCTGATACATCTTACTCGTACTTGGATGTACCGAGTAAGGTGTACAGTGAGCCTCCTGTAATATGCTCTGTCTCAGCTCTGTATCAGCAGGTACACAGACTCGACCGCGGCGCCTCAAAACTCCATCTGCTCCAAGCAGGAACTGTGGTGCCTCATCCCGAGACATCCTATCTCTGATCCTCTGTAAAGTCGGGCAGGTCTCCTGTTTTTGTCGGATCTCATCCAATAGATCAGGAAGGACCTCTAATGTACGCAGTTGGGCATCCTCATCAGGAAACTGGATGTCCAGCTTTAACCAGATCAAATCCCTCTGTAACTGCTGCTGAACTGTCAGCCTCGCAATCGCCTGCTCTCGAGGCGTCTTCTTGCTCAGGGCATCGGCGACTACGTTCGCCTTCCCCGGATAATACAGAATCTCCAGATCAAAATCCTTGATCAGCTCGAGCCACCTACCCTGGCGGTTATTCAATTCCCGCTGCGTGAAAATATACTTCAGACTCTGATGATCTGTGAAGATCTGACACGTAACACCATACAGGTAATGTCTCCAGATCTTCAGTGCATGAACTACCGCTACCAACTCCAGATCATGGGTCGGGTAGTTCTCCTCATACGTCTTCAGCTGTCTAGACGCATATGCAATCACCCTGCCTCTCTGCATCAACACACATCCCAAGCCTAGCTTGGATGCATCACTGTATACTACGAAATCCTCTGTACCCTCTGGCTGTGCCAAAACAGGAGCAGAAGTCAGACGTCTCTTCAGCTCCTCAAAACTCTGCATACACTGATCAGACCACACAAACCTGGTAGTCTTCCTCCACAAACTCGTCAGTGGACAGACAATCACAGAAAATCCCTCCACAAAGCGTTTGTAATAACCGGCTAGGCCAAGGAAGCTACGTACTTCCTTGACGTTCGTCGGTGTAGGCCATGCAGCCACTGCTTCTATCTTCGCCGGATCAACCCTGATCCCTTCGGCGGATACAATGTGACCCAGGAATGCTACCTCTGGCATCCATAACTCGCACTTAGAGAACTTTGCATAAAGTTCTCTATCCCGCAGAACCTGCAATACAATCCTCAGATGTCCTGCATGCTCCTCTCCACTGTGAGAGTATACCAGAATGTCATCAATGAAAACCACCACAAACTGATGCAGGAAGTCGATGAAGATACTGTTCATCAACTCCATAAAGACGGATGGGGCATTCGTAAGCCCAAATGGCATCACTACAAACTCGTAGTGACCATATCTGGTCCGGAATGTTGTCTTGTGCACATCCTGCTCCCTCACCCTCAGCTGGTGATACCCGGTTCGCATGTCAATCCTTGAAAACACAGTCGCTCCCTGTAGCTAATCTAACAAATCATCAATGCGCGGCAGTGGATACTTGTTCTTGATGGTCACCTTGTTCAGCTCTCTGTAATCTATGCATAACCTCAGTAATCCGTCCTTCTTCCGTACGAAGAGGACATGTGCTCCCCATGGGGACATGCTAGGGCGAATGAAACCCTTCTCAACCAACTCCTTGAGTTGCTTCTTCAACTCCAGCATCTCGACATGCGCCATCCGGTATGGGGCCTTCGAGATGGGTCTCGTACAGGCTCTAACTCGATACTGAAATCCACACTCCTCTGAGGCGGCAAACTGGACGGCTCAGCAAAAACATCAGTAAACTCACAAACCACTGGGATATCCTCTAACGCTGGACTCTCCCCCTCCTTCATGGCATAACACCAGAAGGCCTCACAACCCTGTGCAATCAGTCTAGCTGCTCGTATGGCACTGATAACTGTGCCTACCTTTCCAAGTTCCCAACCTCGGAAAACCTCTATCTGGCCTAACTCGGTAGAGAGGGTAACAGTCCTCTTACCTACATCTAAGACTACAGAATGTCTAGCCATCCAATCCATACCTAGAATGATTTCTTCATGCTCTAACGGCATGACAAATAAGTCAACTAGTAATACACGAGTCCCTACAGAAATGGGACAACCGTGAATCTCACGGGTACCTCTGACCCTACCACCATCGGGTAACCCTATACTAAAGGGTATCCCCTGAGTCGTATCTAGACTCAAACACTCAATACAAGCATCAGATATAAAAGAAGACATAGCTCCAGTATCAAACAAACTCTAACAGGTAAACCATAGATCAGAATGGTACCTGTAGCAGTAGGTGCAGCTGGCTCCTCTACACTCCTCAGCTCAAAAACTCGGCCCTGTGGGCCTCTATATCAGTGGTGCCCCTACCACGACCTCTGCCTCTACCTAACCCAGGAGCAAATCCCTGAGTGGTAGGACGATCTGGGACTCTCTGATGTCCCTGTATCTGCTGCTGTTGAGGTGGCCTCTGCCTACTTCCCGCTATACTGGCAGGAGTAGAACCCTACTGAGACGAAGCTCCACCCTGTCTACAAAAGACAACTCTGTGACCTCGTCCACCACAAGTGAAGCAAGTCACTATCTGCCTCGTACACTCTGGTCTGATATGTCCATACTCTGCACAGTTGAAACATTGTCGTACCCTATCTGCAACTGGTGTAGATGAGGGATGACTCTGGCGGCTCGGGCCTTGCCCAGAACCAGCAACTTCATCAGTACTCTGCTGAGGTAAGGCTCTGTTCCGTTTACAGAAAACAGCCCTGTGACCCAGTCCGCCACAGGTAAAACAAGTCACTAACTTCTTCTTGCACGCTGGCCTCAAATGTCCAGGCTCATCACTGTTATAACATCGTCGACCCGTAACCGCAACCGGTGCAGGTGCGGGGGAACTTGGACGTCTCCAGTTTCGTTCAAAACTAATAACCCCACTAGTACCACTGGTCTGCCCAGTCCGCTGTCTCTTTCCAGGCCTTCTATGCTCCTTTGGAACTTGAGGAATCTCAGCAACATGTGCCGATACAACTGGCACCTGAGTAACTCCCTGGAATCTCCTAAATGATCCTTCCTGTATTGGCAGATCCGGGGTAGGTCTACCTTGTCTGGCCGCTTCCACTACTTGCTGATATACGCACGGAAATCTGGTCCTCTCATAGAGACACGATCCAAGTCATCTAACTGGACTCGCTGTGATGTACGTCTCCCCGCTATACCGTTCCCAGTCTCAGGAACAACATTCTCAGCAGCAACCTCACAAACCTCCTCCACTGTAGGTGGATCAACAACGGGAATCTGACTTTGTCCTACATCTACTGGAGGAAGAGGGGATCTATCCCTACCTCGTCCATCTACAGATACAACTCTAGTTTGAGCCATCTGCAGAGCATAAACCTAACTTAGAAGGCTATATATATGCCATATGTATAGATATATCACAGATCAATCACAGTAGAATATCTATATATATCTATACTGTCGAGGTCTTCAGAGGGGTGATGGCTCCCGTACACGGTATCCCAAAACATTTGTACTCATTTCAAAACCAAAACCTTTTGAAAAGTCAGACCCCTTTTCGGGTTCTGTTTAGTTATCTATTCGACCTTTATTGCAGATTACTAGTGCCATTGTTGTCAACCTGGGCTCTGATACCACCTTTGTAACACCCCAAATCCGTAGGACTCGGAGTGCTACTGGGCTAGGATCTCACAATGGATCTTGACCCTAGCCTGACAACAATTTAACAGATCTTACAACAAGGCACCAATAGATTAAAACAAAACATGAAACTGATATATATATATATATATATATATATATATATATATATATATATATATATATATATATATATATATCCAAAAAGGTAATACACTGCACCGCTGAGTACAAACAAACTAAACTATACATCAAAATAACCCAAATCCCCGATACCGCCCCAGTGTACGGAGCCCTCAGCGGATCACCCACTCTGGATCACTCTGCAGCTCTCCTATCCTGCAAAGTATCTACAACACGGTACAAAACCGTTAGCTAACCATACATAAATATAGGAATATGCTCGAGCACAAACACACATCAGAAATCTTAACACATCATCATGCTTCCACACATTTACCCTGTTCATTATCTTTATAAAGTCCAGCAATCAACTCGTATATAAATATCCATATAAACATAAGTGACAAGAGGAATATAATCCTCGCCTCTGGGTACTATAACCAGCTGGAATGGTGTCTGGAACACCTCCCCGTGTACCCTAAGGGAATGGAGAGTGCCCGAACCGTTTACCAGGCCTGGGGCTGACCACAAAGAACCCCCAACTCCCAGCGGGATGAATGAAAAAGTTGTCACAACCCTACAATGGACAATCAATACATCATAGGGCGGTGACCATCATAACACATGCTATAAACATATAACACACACCACTCATGCACAATATCCTATAAAGGAATGACAACTAAGTAAGTCTCACGGACTTACCTCAACGTCGTAGTCGTCTCACTGGATCAACCTCAACTCAGTCCACTCCAAACTGGAGGATAACACGGCCTATACAAGACATACATATATATCAAACTCCTATCACACAAAGGGTCACACCTAGACCCAAGGGATCCATAAGGGATCATATCCAACTCGTAAACCTCAAAGCCCTAACCGGCAATTCCATATCATACTCGTCAACATCCGAATCCTAGCATGGTACTAAGTTCCTCATACTAGAAAGGAAAGGAACTACCTAACTATAGGTAGTCCCGGGACAAGACGCACCTGCGTGAACTAAGGACGCAGGGCGGAGGAGATCACCCGCAGGCGCGGCAAGTACAATCCGCAGGGGCGGTGACAAGGAACGCTGGCAAGCGCAGGCACGCCGCTGGCACGACGTAGGCGCTGTGACACGGTAACCGCGGGGGCGGTGACTCTCGGCCGCGGGGGCGACAACAACGCAGAATGAAACCTCGCGGCTTCTCTTTAGCTCTTCCCGTGATCAATCACTTCCACTCTCTTCCAGATTCATACACAAGTATAAACATACACATATCAACATCACCCTATGTTCAATACATCTATTCCTAAGCTAAGGAAGAAAGAGCAAGTAAGAAGAAAGGATGAAGAAGCAAGGAGGAAGAAGCTTACCACTGCATAAGGTCTAGGCAGGCAAAGGCATAAGCACACTCAGCTGGCTTCACAAGCTCAGCAACCACAACTAGCATCAACAGCCACACCACCACACACACAACTCTACCAACTCAAGGGAACAACCGACTCAAGCTCAAGGAGAAGAAGAAGAAGCAAGAAGGACGTGAAACTGGATTGGAAATGTGAAGAAACCCTTGCTCAACAAGGTGGAACGAAGGAGGTAAGGTAAGGTAAAGCACGGGTCAAAGGATCAACAAAACCGGTTGCAGCCGCCGGAAACTGCAGGGGCGGGTTTCCTGGCCGCAGGGGCGGAACAACATGGGAGCCGCAGGGGCGACCTCACAGACCCGCGGGGGCGGCTAAGACCAAAACTTGCTCCCAAAACTAAGGCTCTTACAAAATACATATATATATATATATATATATATATATATATATATATATATGAATAGTGATTAAATATCTTTCTTTACAAACTACGTGGATGAAATGAAATGAAGGTGACATTTTTTTACAATCAATCAATATAAATATACTAGTGTTAAAAATGACGTTCTACGATTTTAGTATTTTGAAATCATGTTCTCTCATTAATCGTCATAAAAATCTTTTCTAAAATTATTTTATTCATCAAATATTTTATTTTTAAATTATATTATTTTTTGAAACGACCTCGTATTACTTTTTAATATTTATTTTTGAAACGATTGCATAATATTTTTGGATCTCAATTTTTTTTAATGATTTTAATATATATTTTCTAAGAATTCTCTTTTTTTTTTTCTAATATATATTATAGGCACAATCTATTTATATTTAATATTTTCAGGGATTTTGCTATTCCATATCGACTATGAAATAAGGCTGATGGTTTGAGAATTTGTATAAATAGAGGGTTTGAAGATTGAACAACTCATATATTTCTTGGCCTTTTAACTAAGTTTAAGTATAATTTTCATTCATATCGACTATGAAATAAGTTTAAGTTTAAGTTTAAGTATAAAAGGCCAAGAAATATATGTGGGTCGTTAATATACTATGTCGTTTACCTGCTTGTGGGTCGTTGATCTACTATCATATTGGTCGTTTACCTATTTTTATGTGGATTAACGATTTTATATTTAATGTTTCGCTAAGTTATAGTTTTCAATTCGGTCATATTTTCATGAATCTTTCATAATTTCACGTTGGCTATGATATAATTATAAGAATTATTGTTATTTTATTTATATAAAATTAATATTACGTTAACTATAAATATTATATTATTCAATGACGTTGATCGTAACATAATACTTTAAAGTTATTTTAACCTTTTTTTTAAAAAAAAATTCAAATTATTTGCAAAGAGTTTATTCAATTGAACTTAATATTATTGGTTTTTTTCAATTATAAGTCCAAAACAATTTCAATAAACACAAACAAACACGTGATCTAAAAAAGAGTTGAAAAAACAACAAATTCCATTCCATATTTTGATAATCTTTATCTAGTTCAATCTACCTCAACCAAGTAGGGTCAAAAGTTGAATAGGTCAATTCATCATCCTTTGATTCCTTTATATTGAGGTGCTAAAGGGAGCAATGATGGAATCTAATCAAGAAATAATGGATTTCTTACGTCATATTTGGGGAGGATCTATTAAGGTCAAACTCATGGAACATATAATTCTTATTTTTGTTATGAAAAATATGTTGTTCAAATATCCAATGTATAAGGAGATTTTTCATTAACCGATCTTTCTATCAAAGTAAAAAGAAAAAAAAGAGTAAAGATATTACTAGCAAGGGGTCATGGAACATACGGGGTCATTGATTAATATGATCATCTTATTTTAACTTCCATATAGATTTTACTCTGTAAAGTATCGGTAATACATGTATCTTTATCCAGTGATTGATTGAGGTAAATAAATAATGATTAAAGTTTTACTGCTTTACGAGAAAATTTAAGAAAATTTAAAGTTAATTGGTAATTTCAATTTACTTAACTCAAGTCCAATCAGGTCCACCCGAATTACACAAGTTCATACCCAACCTACCCAAGGTTCATTCAAAATACATATCTTGTAGTTATTGAATTTCGAAGTCTAATGATAGTCTACCCTTATACCAGCTAGACTAATTGAACTTGATAATCTATTGTTATTTTTTAAAGTTATGCTTAATGTCAATCTTATACAAACTAGTATTACTCAAATGTAAACGTTTGATTTACACAATGTTAATACAAATCTTGTAGTTACACAAATTACGTCGAATATAAATGTTAAATACACAAGCCTCGACACAAGCCTCGATACATCAATGCGCATTTTATTTACACGCTAACGTTATATAAATGTTAAATATGTTAATCTTAAACAATTTGTCCTGATATCGTAGATGATATTCATCAGTTAACAAAGAAAAAGCCAATCTGAGATGATTAGTTAGCAAAGCAAAAGCCAATCTGAGATGAGAATATTACAACTGAACACTACAAGGAACCGACATATTACAACAAAACACTACAAGCCAACGATGAACAACCTGCACGAAGCTTCGTCATGCCCGATGTTTGGACGAACGAGGGAGGGGAACCGGCATTAGAATGGAAGGGAGACGGTTCCGAGAACTTCTCTTCGACGGTTTCAGACGGTTCCGAGTAGTTCCTCTCGATCGAGATGCAGGCAGCGGTGGACTTCGGCAATGGGTTTTGCGTCCTTCCACGTCGGCGCTGGATTCGGCTTCGGCTTCGATAATGGACGACGGTTGCCATTCGATTATGACGGCTGCAAGAGGAAGACGCTCTCAGATTTGGCGGATATGGGCGACTAGGGTTTCAGAATGGGTTAAAGTTTCGTGTAACCAGATGAATAGTATTTATAGGCCTTTTATTTTAACCTCCTAGTGAATTCCGTTTTTATTCTTGTTATTAATTAGTTTTTAAATTTAAATATTACTATATAATTAGGGGGTCTAGTTTGTATTTGCTAAACAAAAAAAACCTTTCTACCCATTCTTTTTCATATATTTTTGACGGAACATACCTCGTCAAAATTGTTAATTTTTAGATAAAATCCGTCGAAATCAGGAAAAAAAGATTGGAATTATATTGAAATCAAACAGGATTTGCGTCCGGATGGGTATCCATATCACTCGAAACATAAAAAGCGGGTGAAAACTTGAAAAAGCCGGATGATGGGTGAATGTCTTTCACCCATCACCCGACCCGATACACCCGACGTATTTTGTGTATTTAGTCATAAAATTCACAAAGAATATGACAATTTTATTGTTATTTACGTCATAACATAACATTTATAATAATTTTTATTGTAAATTTAAATACTATTGTTTTTGAACATACTATTTTTAACTATATTTCCAAAAATACTTTAAAATACACTATAAATTGATAATATTAATAATTTTTAATCACCCGTGGATAACCTCGAACCACTCGATCACCCGACAGGTGATTACATAAGATTAATGGACGAATGATGAAAGTGGTTTATCACTTATCACCCGACCCATCGACATCCCGATGTGGACCAAATGTTATATGTATTCTACAATAGAGTCAGAAATCAGGAAGCTAACGTTCTTGTAAATTTGTGTTCCCACAGTTTGATGGCATTGCCATGTGTAACTGTCAACCCCAAGCAGGTAACAACTTCACTCCCAACAACAACACCTACACCACTTCTATGTTCAAATTTTAAAGTGGAATTCCTTTGACTTCTTTCTCCCCTTTCTCTCTCTTCTTTCTTCCCAACCATATTTCTTATCTATTTTTCTATTACACAAATAAATAAATAATTATACAAATCTTGTTTTTTCAAACACTTTCTTACTGCCCCATTCCCCCACACTCACAATCCCCCATACAAAGTCAAGAAAACAACTACAAAAACTCTCCTCCATTGTTGAAGAAGAGGAAAAAGCTTGAAAAGCTGGGAGGAGGAGCTGCACAAGGTGGGGGAAGAGGGGGTTTAAGCTTCAAATGTGATGGGAAGCGCCTTCTCCCACCTGATTCAATGCTTTAAGCCGGAGCACGCCGCGGCTCTCGATGATCCGGCCACCATCTTCGCGGCCGACCAAACCCTTGATGAAACCCTAGGTCATTCCTTCTGCTACGTTCGTTCTTCTTCTAGATTCCTCTCTCCTTCTCCTTCTGATCGATTTCTTTCTCCTACTCAATCACTGAGATTCTCTCCTTCACATGAAAGATCCGACCCGAAACCGACCCGAATAGGTCACCCGGAAACTGGATTTCGGTCTATTTCAGGTGCTTCTGTGTCTGCTAACTCCTCCATCCCTAGAACCGTCCTTCAACGTGATGGTGTTCATGACGATGATTTAGCCTCCGGCAGTGGATTCGAGAGCACCTCACTGTTTAGCTCTCTTCCGCTTCAGCCGGTTCCTAGGGGCGAGCAATCTGGTCCGATTGAGCGTAGTGGCTTATTTCTTTCAGGTCCGATCGAGCGTGGCGCACTCTCCGGACCTCTTGATCCTTCTTCAGGTGCCGGAGAAGCTGCCGGAGTTCCGTTCTCGGCTCCTCTTGGGCCTGGTGGAGGGTTGTATCCGAAGAGGAGGAGGAAGAAGAGCTTTTCGGGGATTAAGAAGGCGTTTCAGAGGAGCATGTCGGAGAAGAAGCGGCCGTGGGTTGTTCCGGTGAGGAATTTCGCGCATCGGAAGGAGGCTTCCGTGGTTGAGAACGAGAGCGAGAGGAATGTGCAGTGGGCGTTGGGGAAGGCGGGGGAGGATCGGGTTCACGTGGTCGTTTCCGAGGCAAATGGATGGTTGTTTGTGGGGATTTATGATGGATTCAATGGACCTGATGCGCCGGAGTTTCTGATGAGCCATTTGTACCGGGCAGTTTATAATGAGCTCAAGGGTTTGTTCTGGGATAGTGAGGATAGTGTTAGTAGTAGTGCTAGTAATCATCAAACAGTTGATGGACAATCATATGTAAATATACATTCATCTTGTAGTGTGACAACCCCAGCTGTAGAAGAGCTACATCCATCAGTTAGTAAAGAAATTTGTGAGAATGGGAAGATTCAGGGAGAATCGAGTAGGGATAATCGGGTGCCTTCATTGGAATTTAATGGAGGGTCTGTTAGGAAAGTGAGCTTCCAGTCAGATAAGAGGGAAACTAGGAGGAAATTGTGGGAATTTCTTGCAGAAGATGACGCAGAAGATGGTCTTGATCTTTCTGGTTCGGAAAGATTTGCGTTCTCTGTTGATGATGCTGTTAGGGTGAGCAATGCAGGGTGTGCGGGGGGAAGACAGTCATTGTTGCTGTCTAGGTTGAAACAAGGGTTGTCCAGGAACAAGGATGCTCAAACCAGGGGTTTGTTTACATGGAGATTCACTGCAGAGGAGAAGGAGAAGAATGGAACTGTGGATCGAGTCGAAGAGAGGGTGCCTAGGGGTTGCAGGAGGAGAAAATCAGGTCCGGTTGATCACGGGTTAGTCTTGAGGGCATTGTCCCAAGCACTGGAAAAGACAGAGCTGTCTTACTTAGATTTGACAGATAAAGTTATTAATGAATATCCGGAGCTTGCTTTGATGGGTTCTTGTTTACTGGTTGTGTTAATGAGGGATGAGGATGTGTATGTGATGAATTTGGGCGATAGCCGTGCTATTGTTGCACAGCTAGAGACCCCAGGGAATGCAGTTGATATGGAATTGAAGGGTAAGGAGGAAGTTGGACCCAGCACAAAGGGCATTGTTGAGGAGTCTGTTGGTGGCATGCCGAGGTCTGTGTCTAGAGAGGCTCTGGGTCAATTGAGAAAACTCACTGCACTGCAGCTGTCAACTGATCACAGCACTAGTGTTGAAGAAGTGAGTTTGGATTTCTATTCTAAGGCATTGTTAATACTGCTTCTGATGTGTTTGGTTTGTGGTTCATGTGTGAATTTTTTGGTAGAACTATGCTTCCGGCAGAAAACATATGTTTGTCAAGCATTTTTGACTTTTAGATATCTCATCTCTCTTTAATTTAGGCCTCCTGTGAATTTATAATTGAAGACATGTCTGCTCTTTTAAGCGCGTGACTTTCTAATAGAGGACTGATGGGAAAGTTATTAGGTCTTCATAAGGGGTTGTTTCTAGCGGGGAGTGAAATACGAGAGATTACCAAGTTTTGTGAGGGAGGAGGGGAAGTGAACAGGTATCTAGAGGGAAAGGAGTAGTGATAGCAAGGAATAAGTTTTTGAATTGTGATGAATGAAGGAGACGAAGTAAATATTTAAATTTGTTATTCATTCACATGAATGAAAATATGTATTTACAAACTAAACCTGTCAGGATTTCTATATATCGACATATAAGAATTTTCGAGAATTGTTTGGCATGTATTTCTACATGTGAAATATGTTTTTTTTGACATCCAAAAATGGAAAGGAGGGATATAACATGGAGATTGAAGGATCATCGAATTGAGCCTTTGCTGACAATCAGATCCTTGTCACTTGTAATACATAATGCTGTGATAGTGTGTGTTGACATCACACTATCACACTATCACAGCATTACGTATATATGTTGTAGGTAGTGCTGGACTGGGTAATAGTCCTTTTTTCTTCTTTTTTTGGGGAAGGAAAGGGATATTCCAGTACAGATACTGTAAAACTGACTAACCAGTTTATCTAGGTTTGTGGTTGAAGGCTTTCTCAAATGTTTTTAGTATTTTTGGGGGTTTGGTGTTTTGTATCAACTTGTTTTTCCGGTGCTTGTGTTTTTATTTTTGAATGGTTCCGGTACTTATGATTTGTTTTACTGTTTCACTGTTATCATTTATGTTGCTTTTAACTGCTTTTGTGATTATTATGGTCAGAAGAACTGGCTCCCAATTTTGAATGTGCTATTATAACTTGAAGGGAGATATTGATGCTTATAATTTTTGTCAGCAGGCTTCCTGTTTGGAATTCTTAATTAAATGATTATTGTGATCTTGTAGCCTACTAATTTGACTGCCTCATCTCGAAGATATCAGCTTTGATTTTTGGCAGCGTCTATGTGTGCTTATGAACTTATGTCCTTGGCTGTTCTGATGGTTGATTGACATGACATAGCTTTGTAACTTGACTAGAAGCTGAATGAATCTGGAGTAACCTGACTATGCCAATAGGATTTTCCTTAGTTTTAGCTCAATGTTGCATGATATGAATTTGGTACTTGTAGCCTCAGATGATATGTTCCCATATATTTTAACCATGCCATTCCTCCTATAATGCATGTCATTAGGAGGTGATCATAAGACTCTTTAGATGGTTCTAGGCTTTTGAATAGACTTGGCAGTGTACTACTTGTTTTGACAATGCAGTGTACTGTTGTTAAGGTACTTTTAAAGGTGTCTGACATTGGATAAGTAATCTTCAAACCATGTAGGACATTAATAGCTGACTTGAATGTTCTCTAACTTTCAGGCCTCTAAATAATACCAACAGCTGACTTGGTGTAGCAAAAGCTCTTATTGATCTTATTTTAGGATATTTCTATCCACTGTGGTTTTCCTGTAGTGAGGTATAAATATGTCTCATGTCTTCTTCTCTTTTGCTCTTCTATTTTACAGTTGCTACTATCCAAATACATGTCACTTATATGTCATATAAAAGCATTCTTGGGCTGCGATGATTGTCATGTAACTGTTTTGGTTTTAGTAGGTAACAGCTTTGACTTTGTGATTATTGCTGCAGGAAGTTTTAAGAATCAAGAGGGAACATCCAGATGACAATCAATGTATTGTCAATGATAGAGTAAAAGGTCGATTGAAGGTCACCCGAGCATTTGGTGCTGGGTGTCTTAAACAGGTTAGTTCTCCTATGAATTGTCAATATGATTTATTGAGTGCAATGAGCTGTTACCTACATATGGTGAATTATATATTTATCATTATCAAAATTGACCACTCTTGAAAAAATATATGTTTTTTCCCCTTGCATTTCATGTAAACTAGCTCTTTTTTGAATGAGGGCATCATCAGTTATGATGTTTCAAGTGTCGGAACTTGGTTAACATCAAATATAATTTATTTTCAAAAATTTCTATGCTTTGGTGTTCTTATGAATAGTTTTTAACCATCATATATACTACCACTTCACGGGCATGTTTGTTTAAGACAATTGCCACAAGGATGCATGCATATTTATATTTTACCCATTGACGCAGGCTAAATTTAATGAATCTCTATTAGAGATGTTCCGGAACGAGTTCATCGGTAGCGCACCCTATGTGTCTTGTATACCATCTCTTTGCCATTATAAGCTTGGTACAAGGGATCAATTCTTGATTCTGTCATCTGATGGCTTATATCAGTACTTGAGCAATCAAGAGGTGGTGTCTCATGTTGCAAACTTCATGGAAAACAATCAGGATGGAGATCCTGCACAGCATTTAATAGAGGAGCTTCTTTCTCGTGCTGCAAAGAAAGCAGGTAATCTCCAAATTTTTATTACATAAATGTTGAGTATAAAATGTCCCTCGTACGATAAGTCCATGGTTACTCCTCTATTGCCAATGGATGAAACCGTGTGCTTACGTGTGTAAAAAAATAAAGGGAAATTCCGGATGGTACCCCTGTGGTTTGGGGTTTTCCGGATTTTGCCCAGAAATTTTTTTTAGTTCGGATGGTGCCCATGTGTTTTAATATTTTCCGGAAAATGCCCAATTTTGTTTAAATTCAACTAAAATATTTTTTTAAATGAGAAAAAAAACTTCTTTTAAAGTAAATTGGGTATTTTCCGGAAAATATTAAAACACAAGGTACCATCCGAACTAAAAAAACCTCTGGGCAAAATCCGAAAAACCCCAAACCACAGGGACACCATCCCGGAATTTCCCAAAAATAAAATTAACATGGCATCATCTGGTCCAATGCAGTAAGAGTTTTCATATTTATTTATCTGTAGGAAAAATAAAAAGATAAAAATTAACAATAAATCATTTATTCTTTATCTGTAGGGATGGATTTCCATGACTTGTTGGATATACCTCAAGGAGACAGAAGAAAGTACCATGACGATGTCACTGTCATGGTGATTTCTCTTGAAGGTAGAATTTGGAAGTCATCTGGAAAATACCCTTGACAGCCTATATACAGCAGGAACAATCTGTTCCAGTCTCATCTAAACGGGAAGCATCAAGCACTATGCCTCTCTGAGCCAAAGTGTGAGCAATGTAAAAATGGCTTCACTTAAACACTGCGCAGATCAGCGTATGAGCTATTCAGTCAAATTCTTATACGAGAAGCTTGCATGCATAAGAATGGCAATCTGCGGCATAGAGTTACATCCGAATTATACTTAAAACGAGAAGTTTGGCTCTAGACTGGGGGCAAGGTAAAGTTATCAAGAAGTTTTTGTTCAAATTGGGTGAGGAACATGCTGAAGAGAGAAAAAGGATCCTTCTTGGGCTTTTCTTTTCTCTTGTTTGATATTTTGAGGAACATGCTAAAGGCTCTAAAATGTTCTTTCTCATACCTATATATTTCCATGTTGGAGCCAAATATGACAGTAGAGTAACACATTACCCATGTTTTCTGTGGCATGTTGTGGCCCCGCACAGAATTGCAAAAAATGAACCCAAAAGGTCTATTTCAAGTGATTTTGAGTAGGTCAAGATAGCGATGCCAATCGGGGCGGTGTGGTTGGATGGTTTTAAGTCGGGTTATTCGGTTTAGGTTATTAGGTGGTATAGGCCTGGTCAGGATCGTTGATTTTTGAAACCGGGTTATGGAATCGGTCGATTTTGTGCAACTAGACCATTTCCGGTGAAAAGAATGTGTTACTAAGGTTTTTAATCCTAAAAATAATTATTGAAGGGGTTAAAAACGGAATTTGAGAGGGTAAAATAATATTATTGAAGGGGTAAAAACTCTAAATTGTTAATTCACTATTTAGTGATACATCGTCCATATCCGCCATAACCTGAGAGCTTCTTCGTCCGTTGATGTCAGAATCGCCTGTAAAACTAGCGAATCTACAGTAGCCGTAATCGCAGCATGCCTTCCTCTTCTGTTAACAGCCGGCGGGAATCGCAGTAGCCGTAATCGGACCATGCAATTCCTTTTCGTGTGAACAGCCGGTGGGAATCGGAGCCACAAGTAGTCGAACAGCAGGCCAAAACTGGAGCCCAATAACTGCCGAGAACTACCGGTAACGGCCACCAAAGAACCGCCGCCAGATAAATGCAGCGAGCCTCGCCGAGAACTGCCGCCAGAAGCCTGACGCCACTTTCGAAGCCTGACGCCACAGAAGAGGCCAATGAAAATGAGAGAAGATCGCAGTAGCTCCTACGCTGGAGGAAGGATCGAGAACGGAGAGATGTTCGCGGAGATGGGGAGCAAACTGTCGCCGAGTTCCCTTGCCGCCGGAGAAGACAGCCGCGCCTGCCGTTAGGGTTCATTCATAACCCTAATTTGGTTTGACAATATTATGGCATAATTACAAAAAGAGACTCGTACTTTATATTTACGTCTATAACCCATACTTTTGAAACTTGCAAATATGCCCCTGACTGGATAATTACAGACAAATGTCCAAAGTTAAATTTAGAGGAATGACCCAAACTTTGGAAGTGCATCACATGCCCTAGATTGAATGATTACAATATACGAAATAAATTTATAATTACACAAAATGTCCCAAATATTTAATTGTGTATACGGCAGACTTTTGAGCTTGTTTAACTCGATGAACTTGTACTTGTGTAACTCGACTCTGTGTAAACGACGGACTATTGTGCTTATGTAACCCGATGGGATTGTGTAACTCGATTGGGGCTTGGACTTGTGTAACTCGACCTTGTGTATACGACGGACTATTAGGCTTCTGTAACTCGATTGAGCTTGTATAACTCGACATTGTGTAATTGAAATTAACATGGTTAATTACAGAATTTAACATTTTATATTACATGTATTAATATTGTGTAATGAAATTGTATATGATTATTGTGTTACAAGTTTAAGTTGGAGGGAGTGGCTGTAATCCATAGTTCGAAATCCAATTGAGACCCATTTTTTCCATTTCCTGTAGTATTGTTTAAATAATAAGTCCAGCTAGTAAAGGTCGGAGGGAGTGATTGTAATCCACAATTGGTCATTTTTTGTTCATGTTTTTCAAATCACGAGTTCAGTAATTTTTTAGGATTTGAGTTATGTTAGGCTGCTTTCAAAAAAAAATTCTCATTGGTGTCTAACTGGCAATAAGGTTTTTTACATCTTCTGGTAACAATTTATGGACATTTTTTGTGAAAAAAATGTATACGTTAAACATTGTGACCTAACATTTAAAAAAATAAAGTGTCTTCACATGGATATTTTTGGTCCTCGTTTTTTAGCTCTAATACATCTACGGAGTAGTTGGTGAGAATTTATTTATTATTCGGTTAGATAGATTTGATTTCACTACGTTCAATATATATGAATTCGTTTATAAAAAAAAAAGTTAAAGTGATATCATACCGTTTAACCAGTGCCCTATTTTGAAATCGGTTTCTCTCAATTAACTGTACATAAACCTTTTTCTTTGTGCAGCAAATTAAATTTTTTTGTATAATTTTTTAACGAATCCTACCATTCTATATCATAAAAAAATTAATTCCACATGATACCACTTTGATTTTTTTTTTGAAAACGAATCTATGTATGTTGAACGTAGTCAAATCAAATCGTCCTAACCGAAAAATGAATTAGAAAATAATGAAAATTATCAAATTTGTATATATTCATCAAGAATAATATTTTAAACTTAATTAATTAAACTTTTACTTAATTTTAATTAAATCCTAATCAACTACTACGCATCCCCATTTTCTAATAAATTCTTAAATTCAATTAATAATACTTGAAGTTCTCTCATTTTATAATCTCTTTTAATTAACTTAAAACTTATTCTATACTTTAATAAGGATTTATCGTGAGAATTATTTGATTGATTTGATTCAATACAGTGATATCAAAATTATTCTTTCAATATATTTCAAAATCTAGATCGTATCAATGAAACGCATATATGGTTATTTCTACATCCGATGTATTTGTGATTTTGTATTAAAGGTCATGAACGAGTTTATTGTTAAATTCAGCAACTTCGACGATAGAGGACGCAAGGTTTGAAAGTAGGCACAAAGAAAATAAAACATAAGTATGTCAAAATATGTGAGAAAAAATAACCATTTGATAACAAAAACTCAAATTTACCTAGATCTAGTGTCACCCTGACAAGATATATATAATATAGTACCGATCTAAAGAGTTTCTCAAGGCACGGAATACTCCCTTGGTAATCTAGACCAAATGCGGAGTCGAGAGTCATCATCTAACCAAATGAAGAAGAGTCGATGAAAGAAACAAATTTATTCCACGTTGTCAATGACTTTTGCCGCAAGGTAGCGCGAAGTGATTTAGTTATCATTTCTCGGTATGAGGACCAATGAGGTTCTGAGGTGACATGGTTATGCTTACAAGTTAGTTGGACTTGAGGAGAAGCTCGTGTACCTCTAATGCATCTTATTCAAGTGGTACTAAGATATGTTGAGCTGAAGTTGTATTAGCGGACTCACAAAGCCATTGTGACTAAGTCTACCACTCTATGTGGGTAAGTTACCAAGTGAAGAAGAAAACTCCCGGTACCAAGAAGTGAGTAATATTGGTTTTTAGTAATGCCACCATGTTTGCGTTGAAGTTGCACACTCATTACATCTACAAAAGGAAGTGCTAAATACTAGATGACTTGAGTTGGAGTATACCCTCAATTATAAGATTAAGGATGAGACCTATGAGATGATCGACAGATCTTGGACGGTCGAGGGGAACCACTAATACGTTAACTGTACCAGTATAACAATGAATATACGAAAACAAAAGATACGCATGTAGAAGGTGATAAACCACTTGATAATCCAACCATCGTTACTTAATGACTAACTTGTCAAGCTAGAGGTTGTGGTTGAATGTAGAGTTTGGGAGGTCAGTTGCAGATATTATCATTTTTTGACTGGTTGGATTAAACCTCCCTAAAAAAATAAGTTATAAGATGCCAATACTTGGGACGGGCACCGATAGACATTGAGATTAGAAAATAGATGTCAGGTTAAGATCGCGACATATAATTATATATCGTGGTGCCAATGAGATGTGTAAGACATTGAAAGGTATATTCTTAGAGGTGAAGAAAACCCGATCGATGGGAACGAGGTCGACAACTCAATAAGGTGTTGTCACCACCGTGGATGCAAAAGGGATCGTGGAAGTATATCACATTAATGTTGTTACTAGCTTGAAAATTTGAAATCATAAGGAGACATGGGTGAAAATTTATTGGTTGACATGGTTGTATGACTTTTCCAGGTAGAGAAATGTGACCAAGTGGATTGCCTCCAAAAGGAGTGCAATGTGCAATTGATGAGGTTCACTAAATGCCTAAGATCATGGCCTTATACACAACCAGTAGTGGCAATTCAGGGGGTTGGAAAGAAAAGCATAAGCTCATATGAAGTACATTCCGTATGGTTTTGGATTATTCAGATACAAATTAATAAGGGTATATGAGTGATACGGTGCTAGCTGAAACAAGATCACAATGATATGATGAATGGTTAAATGATAGATTAGGAATGACGTCGTCTGAGTAGCTTTCATCCGGAAGAACATGTTAATGAATTCAAGATGTTAAATTTGAAACGAGATCAGGGAAAATATACTATAGAGTTATGGTTGATGTGCATGTGTGATTAAGAGTTTCAAACAAAACAATTAAAAGTTTTGACAAAAAAGAGAAGTGAAGAGCTTGGGATGCCACACCATTATTTTGATTTAGGAAAAAGTTGAGAAAGTTATCAATAGAGTAACTCTGATCCGATAGCGTATACTGGCAACACAAGGTTATTAGGAATCACACACCGACAAGAGGTACTGACCATTGAAGTTTTGAGTCGGTACTCATGAGTGGTTGGGAGTTTCATCGACACGAGGCATTCAGTGATTCAGCATTAAAAGGAAGTTGAGTCCGTGATATGTTGAGATTTTGCAGCAAGTGGGAGAGGTTTCTGTAACATCCGGAAATTTTATTCCGAACGTGGAGCGTTTTGTAGATCTTCCCGCAGGCTCGAGGTGTCGAGTGCCGGGATTTATTCCTAAAATCCCGAGCTGACCCGTCGTTATTCCCTTTTCCGCTTTCCGACCCTTCGTTCCGATGCGAGGTGACAAGAAGTCATTTCCGAGCCCTCATTCCGAGCAAAGAGGACAAGATGTCAGCTGTCCCCTCTCCCTTTTGGCAGCCCCTTGTCCCTCCCTCTCCCTCTCCTCTCTTTTCTCTTTCACGTTACTCTCTTCCTCTCTTCCTCTCTTCCTCTCTTCTCTCTCTTTGCTCTTCTTTCTCCATGGAAGCTCTTGCTTATGGACTGTAGTAGAGGAGGATCAGATCTGGTGTGGTAAGCTTCTCCCTCTTCCTTCCTTCTCCTTCTTGGCTGCTTAACCCTTTCTTCTTCCCTCCTTCAGCTGTCCCCTCTCCCTTTTGAAGTATGTATATACATTATTACATAGTTATATATATATATTTGTCCTTAGGATGTTTTTGGATTTTTATGTACCTAGCTATGTATGTGGCCTTAGGATGTTTTGACTTGATTTATATGTAGAGTTATATAGCAGGATTGTTATACGTTTTGGACCTTGTTGTGTTGTGATAGAATTCCGGGTGTGTTATATTAGTAGTAATGTGGACATAGGACATATATAGTCTTATATACGGATTCTTATATATATAGTAGCATATGGAGATACGGACCTAATAGAAAGAGGATAATACGATATCATCACTTTAAGACGACGTCGTTGGAATGGGATAACGTTCATACGTGGAGGAGTACGCTCAAGTATCGAGTTGATCTTTTTGTGCTAACGAACACCATGACGTTTCATGGATTCCTTTAAAAGGATGTCGAAGAGGAGTAGAGATGATGTAAGCGAAGGGAAACCAAGTAAAAGAAAACTCGAGACAACTGAAGAGCAATCAAGATGGAAGCAATACAAGAGATGGGAGCAACATTAAAGTGCAGAAGCGGTTCTAAAGAAGCCATGATCGAACGATGACGAGAACAATGGAGATAACAAACTTAAGTTCTTCAAGAAGACACGTGGACAACTAAAGATGCGAATCGAGGAGGAGAAGGGTGCATTCTAACAAGGTTAAAGGCGGTGTTCCATCACGAGAAGTGAAGCTTTCCTTAGACGCTCCTAAGCTTTGGAGTCAAGATGGGAAACGTGATCGAACCAAGTGTGAAAGATGTAAGATACCGTAAGTTAAGCTTACGAGGTACCATTAAGTGAAGAGTCAACATTACGAGAGTTATGAGAAGAATGACAAGGTGGGGATTCACGCGGAGTTGACCGGTTTCCGTTATGACGATAAGGCGAAGAAACGCCAAAAGGGAGGAAGTGTGTATAAATGATGATCCTAAGAAGATGAGAGCAACACGTGGATGCTAACTAACGTTAGATATTTCGAGAAGACGCACTTACAAGATATCATGAAGCGCGGTTAAGCCTATGAAGGTGAGTCATGTGACACAACAACGCCGAGAAGGGTATATTTATCTCGTAGAAGGAAAGGGAAGCGTGGAATGAAGAATGAGCTAACGGAGTTTAAGGTAGAGTACCCCGAGAGGGTAGCCTTCATGAGAATGGTAACATGGAAGCATAGAAGAATGTTAAGTCATTGACATAGTTGAAGGTCATTCATCAGCTAATTGGTGGCAATCGAGAACGCGCATGTGCGGGTGGCCTATGGATGAGTGTGGGGGAGAGTAACCAAGTTGTGGGATCATAAAGGAACGGTAACAAGAACTCAGATTATATCTTAAACTCTTGATTTAAAGTTGTTATGGAGAACACCAGTTTGCGAAAAGAGAGACGGCTATCTCCATTTGTACATCGATTACAATGAGCCGAACAAGATTACAATGAAGAACAAGTACCCTCTTACCACGTATAGATGATCTACTCGACCGGTTGCAAGGGTCGGTGGTCTCTTCTAAGATCGAGTTAAGGTTTGATTGTCACCAATTGAGAAGTCGAGATTGAGATACTGCAAACACGGCAGTCCGGACAAACCATGGTCACTACGAGTTATAGTGATTCCATATGGGCTTACTAAGGCCCCGAATAAGACATTTTGTTCTACTCTCGAAGAAGAAAGAAGTTGTATGACCAGTTGTCTCGGGATGACAACCCCCGAAGGATGTGAAAGAAGTTACAAGTTTTCTTGGATGTGCTGATCATTACCGGATTTGTGGAGAGATTATCCAAGTAACACCATCTATGTCTAACCTACTCCGTATGACAATGAAGTATTGAGTGGGACGAAAATGGATAATGGAGCTGTTGAGAGTTAAGAGGAGATTCATTGGTGCAACTGTTTTGAAATTGCCTCGATGTATGATCGGTTTGAAGTGTACAAGTGCTTCTTCAAGACATGGTCTTGATTGAGTATTGAGAGACGATGTAAAAGTTATATCATACATGTCTCGTTAGTAGAAGCAGTGTGAAGCAAAGTATTTCCTTCATTACTTAGAACTTCCAACAAGAATTGAGGAAACGTAACATCAAAGTGTGGTTTGACAAGAACTAAAGCCAACGGTGTAAATTTGATTTCAATCTTCTTTGTTAGAAACAAGCAAAGAAGAAACATAATGGACCTTTTTGTGTACCGTAGGATCAGGAGTTGAGAGAGCGGATTTTGCATGAGGCACATTCCACACCTTACTCGGTGCACCCAAACACGAGTAAGATGTACCAGGATATTAGGAGATTTTATTGGTGGGGCGGGCTTAAGCCCGATGTAGCTAGATATGTGGCCCGATGCGCGACCTTCCAGCAGGTCAAGGTCGAGCTCCAGAGACACGGAGGAGAGCTTTACCCACTGCCCGTGCCGCAGTGGAAGTGGGAGGACATATCCATGGATTTCGTTACCGGTCTGTGACCGAGTAGGAGCTTCGACGCGATATGGGTAGTAGTAGATCGGTTGACGAAGACCGCGCGTTTCATCCCTATACGGGAAACGTGGCCAGTGATTCGTTTAGCCGAGGAGTTTACCCGTCAGATTGTGAGATTACATGGGGTACCGAGGACCATCATCTCGGACAGGGACAGGCGTTTTACCTCGAGGTTCTGGCAGCAGGTACACGCCACCCTAGGTTCGAGTCTTCATTTCAGCACCGCATACCATCCACAGACCGACAACCAGTCTGAGCGGACTATTAAGACATTAGAGGATATGTTACGAGCATGTGTACTAGATTGGGGTCAGGTATGGCCAAATCATCTCCCGTTGGTCGAGTTTTCATATAATAACAGCTGACACGCATCGATTGGGATGGCACCATATGAGGCATTGTATGGACGGAGATGCCGTACTCCCTTATGTTGGGGCGAGCCGGGGAGTTCTAGCGTTGTAGCTCCAGATCAGGTACACGACGACGTGGCTAGAGTTGCTTTGATCCGAGAGAGGATGTTGGCCGCGCAGAGCCGTCAGAGGTCGTATGAGGATAGGAGGCGTAGACCTCTCGAGTTCAAGGTAGGAGCTCAGGTGTGGTTGAGGGTATCAACGATGCGGGGCGTCAGGCGATTCGGCATTAAGGGGATGTTAAGCCCCCGATATGTCGGTCCATTCGAGATCTTGGAGAGAGTCGGTGAGGTGGCATACCGGTTAGCATTGCCACCGCGGTTGGAGGGTATACATCCGGTATTTCATGTCTCTCAGCTGAGAGAGTACATACACGACCCGAGGCACATTATTAGCTACGAGGACCTAGTGGTCGAGCCGGACCATACTTTTGCAGAGCATCTGATAGCAGTTTTAGAGCGGAGTACGAGACGCCTTCGATCGAAGGAGATACCGATGTTGAGAGTGCAGTGGTCGAGGCGAGGAGCCGATGAGGCTACATGGGAGACGGAGGATAGTATCCGGAGGAACTATCCCGAGTTTTACGCAGATTTAGCGACATCGATAGGACCGTCGGGTTAGTCCCGAGATCTTCCCTTGTTTGTTCTATGTGTTTATTTCATGACGTGTTAAGTGAGTTCATATGAGTATATGTGTACCTTGCGAGGTCTTGATGTGATTCTATATGTAGACTTGGATTAGAGCCGATAGTTGACGTTCTATGGGTTCCACGTGTAACACCCCAAATCCGCGGGACTCGGGGTGCTACGGGCGAGACCTCACAATGGGTCCCGACCCTTAGCTTGACAACAATTTCACCGGACCTTCCAACAAGGCACAAATAAAGGCGAAAACTCAAAACGTTTTTAATGTATGCGGAAATCAAAAAGTAAGAAGCTACAACTTGGAAACTCCGCCGAGTCCTCAAAACACACAACTGTAATACGAAACTTAAACCGTACAACATAAACCACAATACGAAAACGTAACCCAAAAACATCCCCCTCCTATAATGTACGGAGACCCCGACTGTCCACTCCTCCGCCTCACTCGGCAACATCCCTAACCTGCAAGTCATCTACACAAACGGTTTAAAACCGTTAGCTCATATTCTAAGCATTAGAAAAGCGGTGAAGACACAAACACATACATATCACACATCATAAAACACGCAAGTCCCGTTTATTATATTTTTATTACTTAGTCATATCCCGTTCTAATTCAACTTCGGTTGTGACACGAGACCACCGTGGTCTCGCCTCGGTCTCTACTTACCGGCAAAGAATGGTACGGATGCACCCGACCATATCACCTGCCGGGCTAGTCGCCGAGAATCTCCTAGACTAACGCCGAGTCAGGCAGATTGTCACCGCCCGTTATCATACACTTGGGCCAAACAATATATAAGGTCGGTGGTCCTATTTACCGGTTTAGATGTTATAACAAGAACATAAACACATACCACCAAGAACACATCAATGCTAATACGTAAAATACGAGCTAAGTAAGTCCGGAGACTTACCTCGTCCCAAACGCTAACTCACACAACGCTCTCGCTTCCCTTGGGAAGAAGCACACAACCTGCTCACAACAAGGTATCCATAAAAACCCGCTCAACTCAAGAAGTCTAGGACTTCTACACAAATGATTTACGCAGGATCATTTGACTCACATTCTAGGACCGCATCCTAGAGTCTATCATAATCACCATCAATAATGACGTAAAAGCCAACGAGGTCTAAACACGCTCATCACATTCTCCTAAGGTTCCAAAAGCCACTACTTGGCATTCCTTCTAAGTTATGCTAGTTCCAACCTATCATGATACTACTAAACATAACTAGATCGATATAAGATTATTAGCTCGAGGGAGAGGGTACTCACGGGAAGTCAAAGGATGGAAGACGATCTATGAATGTCGATATGGATTCGTGGCCTTTATCGGGCTATGGAACCTAGCATCAAAACTACACAATTTAGCTCATACGCTAAATTGATCATAAAATATAGTATATATAAAAACCTAAGACAAAACTCGTTTATAAAATCCGAGGTTAAAAACCGCTAACACATTTTCCGGGGCAAGTATACATTTTCCAAACAGATGGGTCAACAACCATAATTAAAACCTTGGGGAAATTTCCGACAAAAAACCCAACATAGGGTATAAATGCAACAATCCAGAAATCTGGGTCAAAACTGTAATAACCAAAACCCTGGGTACAAACTGCAATTAACACAAAACTGAGGGGCCGAAATGCAATTATACCAAATAAGAGGGGGCCCGATTTAAATAGCCAAAAAGGGCTGTTCCAGGACGGCGGCGGCGGCAGGGAGGACGCAGGCGCGACAGGGCTCCGGCCGGGAGGAAGGCGGCTGCAGGGGGGTGGCGGCCGGCCTCTAGCTCTGGTGAGGACAACGCAGGGGAGGGGTGCACAGAGCAGCTCGGCCGAGGGAAGAAGAGGGGCGAGGCGAAAGGAGGGGTGGCCGGGCGTCGGCGGCTCCGGCAGGGATCGTGCAGGCAGGGCACGGCGAGGGCGGAGGCGAGGCTTCCCTGGCGGCGACGGCTTCGTTGTGGCTCTCCGTGCTCGAGCGGCCTGGACGCAGAGGGAGAGAGACGGAGACGAGATGGACGGGGTAGCCGGCACGGTGAGAGAGCGAGGCGGGAGAGGAGCGTGTGTGTGCCGGTGTGGAGAAGAGACGGCGTGAAGGAGGTGGACGGGGTGGAGGGTGAAGCTGCCGGGCGTGGAAGAGAAGGGAGATGGAGTAGAAGAGTGTGCAGGCGTGGAGTGTGGAGTGAGCCAAAGAGAGGAGAGGGGAGCCGAGGTATCTGCACAGGGACGAGGGGTCGGCTGGGGTGTAGGGGGAACAGACGCAGGGCGAGGGGTCGGCTAGGCGGCACTCTGCAGGCCTAGGCGCCAGACTATGTGGGCAGCCGAACGGGCGGGCGGGAGCAGCTTCAAGAGAAAAAGAAACAAAGAAGAAAGGGAAAGAAAAGAACGGCGGGAAAAAAAAAAAGAAAAAGAAAAAGAACAAAAATAAATAAATAAATAAATAAATAAATAAATAAATAAATAATAAATAATTTAAAATAGGAGTAAGTAACCCGAAACCCGGAACCGGAAATGTTTTGACTCGGAAAACTTTTCCGACGTTTTTACGAAAATAATAATACGGATATACGTGAACGTATTCCAAACCGAATAAATACTTGGGAAAGATCCATAAAACGCTCTCAGTCCGGAATAAACTCCCGGACGTTACAACTAATCTCCCTAAAAACAAGTTTCGTCCCGAAACTTGCTAAACCCATCACTCTCCAACATACCCGTCTCGTAACCCCGTATAACTCATAAAAGGTACACTATCGGCTCTAAACCAAGTCTACGTATAGAAATCATATCACAACCTCGTAAGGTACTCATAACTTAAACAAAATCACATAACATATAAAGCAAACAAGGAAGATCTCGGGACTAACCCGACGGTCCTATCGATGTCGCTAGGTCTGCATAAAACTCGGGATAGTTCCTCCGGATACTATCCTCCGTCTCCCATGTAGCCTCGTCGGCTCCTCCCTCGACCACTGAATCCTCCACATCGGTATCTCCTTCGATCGAAGGCGTCTCGTACTCCGCTCTAAGACCGCTATCGGGTGCTTTGCAAAAGTGTGGTCCGGCTCGACCACTAGGTCCTCGTGACTGATGATGTGTCTCAGGTCATGTATGTACTCTCTCAGTTGAGAGACATGGAAGACCGGGTGTATACCCTCCAACCGCGGTGGCAGTGCTAACCGGTACGCCACATCACCGTCTCTCTCCAAGATCTCGAATGGACCGACATATCGGGGGCTTAACTTCCCCTTAATGCCGAATCGCCTGACGCCCCGCGTCGGAAATACCCTCAACCACACCTGAGCTCCTACCCTGAACTCGAGAGGTCTACGCCTCCTATCTGCATACGACCTCTGACGGCTCTGCGCAGCCAACTGTAACACCCCAAATCCGCGGGACTCGGGGCGCTACTGGGTGAGACCTTACAATGGGTCCCGACTCTTAGCCTGACAACAATTTCACCGGACCTTCCAACATGGCACAAATAAAGGTGAAAACTTAAATATGTTTTTAATGTACGCAGAAACGAAAAGTACGAAACTACAACTTGGAAACTCAGCCGAGTCCTCAAAACAACGTAAAAAGATCCGAATTCTAACCATACGACAATATCCAAAACGAGAACCTTAAATATGACTCAAAACATCCCCGTCCTATAATGTACGGAGACCCCGACTGTCCACTCCTCCACCTCACTCGGCGGCATCCCTAACCTGCAAGTCAACTACATGGCGGTTTTAAACCGTTAGCTCATATTCTAAATATTAGGAAAGCGGTGAAGGCACAAACACACCCATAACACACAACATAAACACACAAGTCCGTTTTATTATCTTTATATCATTAAGTCGTATCTCGTTCTAATTCAAGTTCGGTTGTGACACGAGACTCCAATGGTCTCGCCTCGGGACAGTCAACTTACCGGCAAGGAATGGTACGGATGCACCCGCTGAGTGAATATATACTTCAGACTGTTATGGTCTGAGAAGATCTGGTACGCAGCCCCGTACAAGTCATGTCACCAGATCTCCAAGGCACAAAACACTGCCCCTAGTTCAAGATCATGGGTAGGGTAATTCTCCTCGTACGGCTTCAGATGCTGAAAAGCGTACGTAATAACCCTACCCCTCTTGCATCAAAAAGCACTCCAATCCTAGCTTGGAGGCGTCGCTACACACTATAGAAACCTCCACGTCCTCGGGCTGGCTAAAACAGGAGCGGATGTTAACCTCCGCTTCAGCTCCTCGAAGCTGTTCTGACAAGGCTCGGACCAAACGAACCTGGTAGACTTCCTTCTCGGAGACTTAACTCCCTTCTCGGGTCTTCCTCATTGCAACACTTCCATTATGTTTCTTCTTTGCTTGTCTCTAACAAAGAAGATCGAACTTCCAATTTACACCGTCGGCGTGGCTCTTGTCCAACCAACCTCTGATGTTACGCTTCCTCCATTCTCGATGCAAGTTCCAAGTAATGAAGGAAATCCTTTGCTTCAGACTTCTTCTACTAACGGGACACGTATGCTATAACTTTCACATTGTCCCTCCATGCTCAATCAAGGCTATGTCTTGAAGAACAACTTGTATACTTCAAACCGATCATACCTCGAGGCAATTTCAAACAGTTGCACCTATGAATCTTCTCTTAGCTCTCTACAACTCCATTGTCCATTTTCTTCCCACCCAATACTTCGTCGTCCTCCGGAGTAGGTTAGCCATCGGTGGTGTTACTTGGGGAATCTCCCCACAGATCCGGTGATGATCGGCACAACCAAGAAACTTGTATCTTCATTCACATCCTTCGGGGATTGTCATCCCGAGACCACTGGCCATACAACTTCTCTCTTCTTCAAGAGTAGACCAAAAAGTCCTATTCGGGCATAGTAAGCCCATATGGAATCACTACAACTCGTAGTGACCATGGTTTGTCCAGTATGCTATGTTTGCACTACCCCAATCTCGACTTCTCAATTGGTGACAATCAACCTTAACTCGATTTTAGAAGAGACCACCGACCCTTGCAACCGGTCGAGTAGATCATCTACACGTGGTAAGAGGTACTTGTTCTTCATTGTAATCTTGTTCGGCTCATTGTAGTCGATGTACAAATGGAGATAACCGTCTCTCTTTCCGCAAACTGGTGTTCTCCATAACAACTCCAAATCAAGAGTTTAAGATATAATTTAAGCTCTTGTTACCGTTCCTTTGTGATTCGACAACCTGGTTACTCTCCTTCACACTCATCCATAGACCACCCGCACATGCGCGTTCTCGGTTGTCACCAATTAGTTGATAACTGACTTTCTCACATGTCAACGACTTACCATTCTTCTGTGCTTCCATTTTACCATTCTCATGAAGGCTACCCTCTCGGGGTGCCTTAAACTCCGTTAGCTCATTCTTCATTCCACGCTTCCTTTTCCTTCAACGAGATAAATATGCCCTTCTCGGCGTTGTTGAGTCACATGACTCGCCGCGCTTCATGATATCTTGTAAGTGCGTCTTCTCAAAAATCTCTAACGTTAGTTAGCATCCACGTTTTCCTCTCATCTTCTTAGGATCATCAGTTATACATACTCCATCCTTTTTGGAGTTTCTTCGCCTTATCGTCATAACGGAAATCGGTCAACTCCGCGTAACTCCCCACCTTGCCATTCTTCTCATAACTCTCGTAATGATGACTCTTCACCTAATGGTACCTCGTAAGCTTAACTTACGGTATCTTACTACTTTCACACTGGTTCGATCACGTTTCTCATCTTGACTCCAAAGCAAAGGAGCGTCTAAGGAAAGCTTCACTTCTCGTGATGGAACACCGGCTCTAACCTTGTTAGAATGCTCCCATCCCCTCCTCGATTCGCATATTTAGTTGTCCACGCGTCTTCTTGAAGAACTCAAGTTGTTATCTCCATTGTTTTCGTCGTCATTCGATTATGGTTCCCTTAGAACCGCTTCCATCTTGATTGCTCTTAAGTTGTCTCGAGTTCTTTTTTACTTGGTTTCCCTTTTGCTTAGGTTGTCTCTACTCCGCCTCTTTCTATTAGGTCCGTATCTCTAGACTCGGGAACAATGCTCTCTGCGACATCCTTTACGGGATCCTCAACTGCTGGTGGACCCACAATTGGCGGTCCGCAATGGGGATACGTCCTCGACCTCTCGCGCCTGGAGGTCTTCCTACTCGTCCCCGTCTCGGGACGGTAGGAGGAAGAGGGGGGTCTACCCCTAACGGGTCCTACGTAAGCGGTAGCTCTCGTACGTGCCATCTGATCGTGTAAGATGCGTATTTAAATATAAATGCGTAGGTACTACTTATCAATTCGGTATAATAACTTCTAAAGCATAAAGGTCACATGATAATAATACACATCCAAGGCATGCAAGCCCAAACACCCTAAGGTCACATAGTATCTAGATACTTACAATTTCCACACTCACCCTAAGGTCATATATTTTATATAACTATATAATAACTATGTACTTAATAATATAATTACCAAATTCTAATCCAGAGATCTAGGTTGCCGAGGTTTGTGGAAGGAGCGGTGGTCCCGTACATTCTAACCCAAACCCGACTCATGCATATGATTTTGAAAACGAAAAGTCAGAACCCGTGTGAGTTCTGTTTTATACCTTATTCGGCCTTTAAAAGGTTGTGAGTGCCATTGTTGTCAACCTGACTCTGATACCACTGTTGTAACACCCCAAATCCGCGGGACTCCGGGCGCTACTGGGTGAGACCTCACAATGGGTCCCGACCCTTAGCCTGACAACAATTTCACCGGACCTTCCAACATGGCACAAATAAAGGCGAAAACTTAAATATGTTTTTAATGTATGCGGAAACGAAAAGTACGAAACTACAACTTGGAAACTCAGCCGAGTCCTCAAAACAACGTAAAAAGATCCGAATTCTAACCATACGACAATATCCAAAACGAGAACCTTAAATATGACTCAAAACATCCCCGTCCTATAATGTACGGAGACCCCGGCTGTCCACTCCTCCACCTCACTCGGCGGCATCCCTAACCTGCAAGTCAACTACATGGCGGTTTTAAACCGTTAGCTCATATTCTAAATATTAGGACAGCGGTGAAGGCACAAACACACCCATAGCACACAACATAAACACACAAGTCCGTTTTATTATCTTTATATCATTAAGTCGTATCTCGTTCTAATTCAAGTTCGGTTGTGACACGAGACTCCAATGGTCTCGCCTCGGGACAGTCAACTTACCGGCAAGGAATGGTACGGATGCACCCGACCATCTGACCCGCCGGACTAGTCACCGAGAATCCCCTAGACCTCCCCAGGGCTAGGCAGTATTGTCACCGCCCGTTGTCATACACTTGGGCCAGAATATACATATAAGGTCGGTGGTCCTATTTACCGGTTTAATTGTTATAACATAAAATAACACACGCCACGAACACACAACAATACTAATACATAAAATACGAGCTAAGTAAGTCCGGAGACTTACCTCGTCCCAACGCTAACCCACAAAACGCTCCTGCTTCCCTTGGGAAGAACACAAAACCTGCTCATAGCAAGATATCTATCAAAACTCGTTCAACTCAAGAAGTCTAGGACTTCTACTCAAAATGATCTACGCAGGATCCTTTGACTCCATTCTAGGACCGCATCCTAGAGTCTATCGTAATCACCGTCCATAATGACGTAAAAGCCAACGAGGTCTAAACACGCTCATCACAATCTCCTAAGGTCCCCAAAATCTAACTTTTAAGGAAATTACAGTTTTGACCCCGAATTTCCTTAAAATCCTAAAACAGTCAACCGGGTCTTGAAACCTCCGGGAAACATCTAACTACATCTATTATCCATTAAACGACTCTAAATGGTTACTAAGGATTTCCGGACTTCCGATTCAAAGAGAAAATCCTTAAGAAAAGTATTAAACGTCACCTAGATTTCTCAATACTTTGACCTCGATTTAACCACGTCAAACATTCCTCACAAGTTCCGAAATAATTCATACGCATACTAGGCCATGACTACAACATACGGGAAGCATCAGTACTTCCAAAATCCACAACAACCAATCTGCACAAAATCATCAAAGTCTCAATCCTAACATGCGAGTTCTAGGAAACCGATTTTCTTCCAACTTTACAAGGTCATAACTATCGATCCAACCGTTGGATCGTCCTAGAATTTTAACATGTTATAGTATCCTATACCCACAACATCATATCCAAAAATCAGCCGTTAAGTATAAGTGAAACGTACCCAATCGAGGTCCGAAGTTGGGTATTTGCACACGAGGAAAACCGGAAACCGGGCTCGATCTCCACTAGCCAAGAGGCTGTCCAAGCTCACTGTGGTGGCGGCAGCAGGGAGACGCGGCCCCTAGCTCCGGCGGGGACAACAGGCTGCTCGACCGAGATGCAGACAGGGCTCGGCATAGATGGCAGGCGTGGCTCGGCCGAGGTTGTAGGCGTGGCTCGGCCGAGGTTGCAGGGAGGGGAACGTGTGAGCCGCTGCTCACTCGAGGCCGAAGGGGACGGCGACAGGGGGCGGCGCTGATGATCCTCGATGGTCCAAGGCAGCGAGGCGGTGGTGGCGCGGCTCGACCAGGCGAAGGTGCCAGCAGGCAGTGGCGGACAGGGCCGGCGCAGATCTGGCGGACTCGAGGGAAGGCACGAACAGCGGCCTGAGCGGGAGAGAAGGGGAAGGCCGTGACTCGCGCAGGTCCGGGTTGTGGGTAGACAGGGGCTTCTAGCGGTGGCTCGGTCCGGCTCCGGCAGCGGCGTGACAGAGGGGAGGAGAGGCTCGTGCTCAGGAGTAAGGAAGAAGGAACGAGATCGGTGGAAGAGAGACCGAAGGTTGCGGGAGAGATGGAAGGGAGGGATGAGAGGAGTAGAGAGGAACAAGGGGTCGGGTAGGGGGCTGTGCAGCAGGGCTAGGAGTTGGGCGGCATCTGAGGAGGCGCCAGGCGAGGGGGATGGTGCAGAGGTGGCGTGAAAGAGGGGAGCGGCTTGCGTGGTGGAAGCAGCTGCAGGGCTAGCTGCTAGGCGAGCGGCTGGGCGGGAAGGGCAGCTCCCAAGACCAAAAAAGAAAAGAAAAAAGAAAAGAAAAAGAAAATAAAAAGAATAAATAAATAGTTTCAAAAAGAATAAAACTCGTTAAAATAAATTCCGCAACGGATGTTACGGGTCGGAATATTTTCCGACATTCTCGTAAAAATTTATTTACGGGTTACGGGTTGGAAATAATTTCCGAACAATTCCGTAAAATAATTTACGGAAGGATAAATAAAAAGATTTATTTATTTCTAAAATTTCCGGACG